>JAYESA010000013.1:114331261-114593761 GCA_036927795.1 Iris macrosiphon
TATTGACCAAAAAGTCAACCGATACAAACTCAACTTTCATGCATGGCTTCCTGTAGATTTCAGCATCAAAAACATGCTAGAATTTATGGCTCATCTGGATTCAAATTTATTTAAAAATTATTTCACATACAAAATCGTATTGTGCAACGGTAGTTGATTGTTAACCTAGAAGTTCTACAGAATTAACAGCATCGAAATATTTTATATTAAATCCTAGGAAAAACATATGTCAATAATCTCGACATTAGCTTTTCGAAACTTTAAACGGTTCATGATTCTGATTTCTGGTTCTCCCAAAATTGCAAAAATACGAGACGCATCTATTTTCGGACATACTATGCTCTACAAATTTTCCAGAATTTAATATTCAGAATTTCATGAAACAATTTATATATTCAAAAAACTGACCTCAATATGGTTCTAACGCAAGAAATTAGGCCATATTTGGAGTCTAGAGCTATGAGTAATGGCTTCTAGAAGATGAAGGAAATCCTAGATGACAATTCTCCAAAATCGGCTTAAAGAAAAACCCTAGAAATTATAACTTAATATTATTTATAGAGAGGAGAGAGAAATCGCAGCAGCTCAGAGCGCACCATGTGGCATCCATCCACTATTGCCCGCTTGGATCGAACGGCCAGGGTTCAACCCGGCTTGGCTCGGCTGAGTCCGAGTCGGATTAAGACTCGGCTCAGCTCGAGGTCGGCTCGGTGACCCGGCTCAACTCGCACTCGCACTCGCCCCCTCTCACTGACTGCTGGGCCCCACTGTCTGGGCCGCGTTGGCTGACACACGGGCCAGGCTGGCTGCTGACTGGGCAGGTTAGATTTTATTAGGGTTTTCTTTTTTAAAAAATTTGTTTTTAATTCAATTTTGCATAATTAACTCAAAATAAATGCTAAAAATAATCAGAAAATTTCCAAAAAATTCTAGAAAACATACTTGATTATTTAGAATCTAAATTAAAAGTTTGGAACATTTTTAATTATATTTAACCCTAAAATAAATTCTTAAAAGTCCTAGAAAATTAGTGTTATTAGTTTTTAATTAACCAAAAATTATGAAAAAATCCTAATAGCCCCAAATTAGTATAATAACAATATTTAAGCTAGAATTTTAGGATACGGAGGTTACAAGTCTACCCTCCTAAAAAAATTTGTCCTCAAAATTTAGGGCAGAATAATACAAGAAGAAAATTACCTCATGGTACAATAGGATAGGGGTAACGCTCTCGCATCTCATCTTCCCGCTACCAAGCGGATTCATCGGGAGAATGATGCTTCCAAACGACGAGAACCAAAGGAATTACTTGGTTACGAAGTACTTTATCTCTGCGGTCTAGGATCTCTACAGGCTGCTCCAGATAACGGAGGCTTGGTCCAACCTCAAGCTCCGAATAATCTAATACATGGCTAGGATCTGCCATGTATCGCCTCAGCTGTGACACATGGAACACATTGTGTACCCCTTCCAAAGTAGGCGGTAAGGCTAGTCGATAAGCTACTGCCCCGACCTTTTCCAGAACATTGAAAGGTCCGATGAATCTTGGGCTAAGCTTTCCACCTCTACTGAAATGAATCGTACCATATGTCGGAGAGATCCTCAAGAACACTAAGTCGCCAACCTATGCCAAAACAAGAACTTAACGCATAATATAATAATGTAATCAATATTTAAATAAATAAATCGATACCTCAAACTCTAGCGGTCTCCTGTGGCTATCGCCCCACTACTTCTGTCTGTCCTGAGCTACACGAAGTCTCTCTCTAATCTTTTTTACTTTTTCTACAGCATCAACTACCATCTCTGGTCCCAAAAGTACTCTCTCTCCTACGTCGTCCCAAGATAATGGAGTTCGGCATCTCCTACCGTATAGAGCCTCGAAAGAAGACATCTCGATACTGGCCTGATAGCTATTGTTGTATGCAAACTCTACCAGGTGAAGATGATCCTCCCACGAGCCACCAAAATCTAGTACACATGTCCAAAGCATGTCCTCGAGCGTCTGAACAGTCCTTTTTGACTGTCCATCCGTCTGAGGGTGGTAAGCAGTGCTAAATTTGAGTAGGGTACCCAAGCTAGCCTGCAAACTCCTCCAAAATTGGGACGTAAATCTACTATCCCGATCGGATATGATGCTTACTGGAACTCCATGCAGCCTGACTATCTATCTCACATATAAATCGGTGAGTTTCTCCATGGTCAATCCCACTTTGAAAGGCAAAAAGTGGGCTGATTTGGTCAGCTTGTCAAAAATGACCCAAAGCCCTTCCCTCATGGAGTGCGTGGAAGTCTGGAAACAAAATCCATCATGATATGCTCTTATTTCCACTCAAGAATCGGTAGTAGCTGTAGCAATTCTCCTGGTCTCTGCCTTTCGGCTTTGACCTACTGGCACACTAAATATCTGGAGACAAAATATATTACCTCTCGCTTCATCCCATACCACCACACGTGTTCCCTCAGGTCCTTATATATATTGTTAGCTTCCGGATATATAAAATACTGAGAACGATGAGCCTCATGTATGATCTCTTCCCGCGGGTCCCCACTAGGCACACATAACCTAGTCCCGTGCCTTAGTGAACCATCCAAAGCAATAGAGAAGTCATCCACAAATCCTGCCTGCACTTGAGCTCTGAGGCTTCGCAGACCCTCATCCTGGTACTGTGTATCTCGGATCTTCTCCAACAACCCCAACTGAATCTGCATGCCCATTATTTGTGTCTCCACTCCTGGAACAATAACCTCGATGCCCAGGCTATCCAAGTCTGCTAATAAGCGACAATCCGTTGTCAAGTACATCGCTACTGGATATCTGCTCAAGGCATCGACAACCACGTTAGCCTTCCTTGGATGATACTGTAGTAAAATATCAAAATCCTTTATCAGTTCTAGCCACCTGCACTGCCTCATATTTAGCTATTTCTGCATAAAGACGTACTTCAAGCTCTTGTGGTCAGTGTATAGTTCTATACGCTCTCTGTAAAGATAATGTCTCCATAGCTTTAGAGTAAAGATCACCGCTGCTAATTCCAAGTCATGAGTAGGATTGTTTCTCTAATGTGGCCGCAACTGTCTAGAAGCATACGCCACCACCTTCTTGTTCTTCTCTAGAACACATCCCAAGCCCTTCCCCGAAGCATCGCTATAAATGACAAATCCGCCCATCCCCGATGGCACCGTCAAAGCAGGCGTTGTGGTTAACCTCTTCTTTAGCTCTTTAAAGGTGGCCTGACAATCTTCAGTCCATATGAACTGCATATCCTTTCGAGTGAGTCTAGTCAATGGCTCTGCAATCTAAGAAAAATCTTTCACAAATTTCCTGTAATATCCAGCCAATCCTAAGAATCTTCTGATCTCTGCAACAGAACTCGGATTGGTCCAAGACTCTACAGCAACAATCTTTTTTTGATCCACCGATATCCCGTCTTCAGTCACCACATGCCCAAGGAACTCTACCTTGTCCAGGAAGAACTCATATTTTGAGAGTTTTCCATAGAGCTTCTCCTACCGAAGGGTCTTTAGCACAATTTTTTAGATGCTTCTCATGCTCTTCCGGTGTCTTCAAATAGATAATAATATCATCTATGAATACTACCACGAACTTATCAAGGTACTGGTGGAATACCTTGTTCATCAAGTTCATGAAGACTGTCGGGGCATTAGTTAACCCAAATGGCATCACCATAAATTCATATTGGTCATATCTTGTCCGAAATACAGTTTTCGGAATATCTTCCTTCTTCACCTTCAACTGATGATAGCCAGACCTCAAATCAATCTTCGAAAATACCCTCATACCGCTCAACTGATCAAAAAGATCGTCTACTCTTGGTAGCGGGTATTTGTTTTTGATGGTGAGGTTGTTCAGAGCCCTGTAATCAATGCACATTTGCGCATTTGCATCGATCCATCTTTCTTTGGTACAAATAAGACCGGGGCTCCCCAAAGCGAGGAACTCGATCTAATAAAAACCCTTGTCTAGCAAATCATCAACCAGCTTCTTCAATTCTGCCAGCTCGTTGTTGTTGATCTTGTAGACTTGCTGCGACACTGGCTCTTCCCCAGGCACTAAGTCAATAGAAAATTCAAGATCTCTGTACGATGGCAATCCTGGTAGCTCCTCAGGAAATACGTCTAAAAACTCTGTAATAATAGGGTGTGGCAAGTCCTTCTCTGCTACCATGGCTCCACAAATAATTCTATCACTCTGCTCAACTTTTTCCCTAACAAACTCAAATTATGGCTCTCCAGGAGGGCGGAACATGACACGTCCTCCACGACAGTCTATGCTAGCATGGTGTATACTAAACCAATCCATTCCAAGGACAATGTCAAAACTCAAAAGTGGCATTATGAGTAAACTAGCATCCAAATTATGGCCTCCTAAGGTAACACGACGCCCCTAGCAAGTATCACTAACTAGGATAGTGCCTCCACCAGTCGTGATCTTGTAACTCCTACTCAAGGGTTCTGTTACTAAACTATGCTTAAGCACAAAGGATACAGATATGAAGCTATGCGATGCACCAGAATCAAATAAGGCAAATACAGGAATAGAATCGAGAAGAATAGAACCTGCTATCACATCACTCGTCGGCTCCGCCTTCTCTACGGTCATGGCAAAAGCTCTGCCCTGTGGAGGTACTCCCATTTGCTGGTGCTAGGAAAACTGTTGTTATTGCGTAGAAAGTGGGGGTCCTCTTTGCTGCGGGACCATTGGTGGTCCAATTGGTCCTCTCTAGGTTGTGGATCCTCCTATAGGAGGTACAGTAGGGCACTCTCTTATCTGATGCGTAGGTGATCCACAGTATAAGAATACGCCTAATCTTGTCATGCCCCAGTCCCAAAATAAGTAGGACTAGGAATACGTAACACGCCAGCCGTATGTATACGAACTCCAATATATGGAAATCATATACACACGTACGTTGTACATGAATATCCAATCCACTAATGGTAATATACTATCTCAACAAGTCACACGCAATCTATATCTCATCCACAACACAAATAAATAAATAAATAAATAGGAAATAAATAACTGAATATCAAATAGGAAGTCTCAAAGTATGATAGTCAGATGGAAACAAATCTACTGCAAATCGACTATACTAAAACTACTAAAAGAGGGAAGAGAATCAAACTCTAACATAAGATAAATGTCCAAAAGAAAAGCAACTAGAATCTCTAACAGCTGCAAAGAATCACAGATACTCCGAAGGTAAGACCTCCTCAGTCTGATAAGTAGCGTCAGGTCCAGGTCCATACTCCTGTGGATACTCCTGCTCGTCTATATCTGGAAAGGTACCAGGTCCTCAGAGGGATGTAACAAGATACATATAAACATGTCAATAAAGTACTGGAAAGTAAACATCCAATGGGTCGCCTAACCGTCTAAGTGAATGCAGTTTGAGAACAACTTTCCACCAAGTGGGCTATCTGTGTAAACCCCCTCACCAAAAATAGATATTTTGTGTGTATTTTATATTATTATATTTATTATAGATATTAAATTTCTTTAGAGTATTCTCTTAGTTAATTAGAAAATAAATTTCTTGATATATTTACTTATATAAATATTTATTTAGAATTATTTTAGGTTATTTTAGATTTTTGGAGATTTTTCTAGAATTTTTGGTAATTAAAACTTAGGAAACATAAATTTCTAGGACTTCTATGATTTACTATACGATCATACTTGCATGTTGTTCCTACCAAGTATTTATTTTAGTTTAAAATATTTAATTATATTTTTCTATAATTTATTTAGAATTTTAAGAAATTTATTTAGATTTTTAAAATTATTTAGGATTTATTTGGATATATATAGTCTTAAAATTTATTTAGGATTTATTTGGTATGTCGATTTCTGATGTCCATTGACGGGTATGTGAGTTGTGAGGCTTAGATCGAGTAGCCTACCCTTGCCCATACGTCAAAAAGTTGTCCTCATTTGCATTCATATAGATTGTCTTGTACAGCGTACTTACATATTTTTTACCTATTATGCATGTTTACTGTATTCAAATTGGCTTGCTATTTTGTATCTTGTTACGTCCCTCTGAGGACCTGGTCCCCTTCCAGGTGTGTCTGTTCTTGAGTATTTGCAGGAGCGCAAATTTGGATGGTTATATATATTCCGTGGATGTCTTCCCTTCGAGCCCATGGTCGTTAGCGGGTATTCTTATATTGTGTTTATTGTGTTGTACCTTTACATTCGAGTTGGTAGTGGATTTGTTTCCATCCAACTATCCTCCTTAGATACTTATATTAAGATCTAGTTTCATAGACACTGGTTAGTTATTTATATTAATTTTCGTGGATAAGATTTAGATTGTACCCTGTGAATTGTGACTTGTGTTTATACCACTTGTGGATTGATATTCATATTACAGCGTACGTATGGATTTTGGTTTCCATATATTAGAGTTGCCATATCCATGCGGCTGGCATGCTTATGTGTCCTAGTCCTACGTATTTTGGGACTGGGGCGTGACATATTTTTGTGGTGGCCCATGCAGGTCGAGAGCATATTGTCTCGGTTATGTTACTGTACCAAGCAAGCCTGCACATAGGATTAGAATATAGGATCTCATACACTTATTTAATTATCGTCCTTGATTTTATTTCGCATTCTCATTTGATTGCTTGTATTGCATCTTGCTTGATCCTTTCACAATGTCAATCTTATCTTTTCTTTCGTGCTTGATAGGGGTAGAAAGGTGCCTTGTACCAGGTATATACACTCTATTGTTTAATAATACTATTAGTTAAATTATTGTAAGTTGGATAGTATGCCTCATAACCTAGTAACACATAGTCATGTTGACTCATTAATAAAGTATAATTGAATGACACCAACTATAGACTTGTATAAAAAGATAGTGTTTATCCAGACTATAGAACTTTAGTTTTATTCTGGACTGTAGAACTTAGAGGCCCATACACCCATTTGGTTGACTTTAGACTCAGACAAGAAATTAGTATGGCAATTGTAGAGGCACAACTCCGATCTTCTTGGTGAACTTAGATTATTCAGTACCTTCCTCCATCATAATCAAGCGTACTTATATTTTTACTACCTCGATTTATGCTGCTATTATAGCCTAGTTTTGCAAGCTTATTCTTTTATTAAGCTTGTTCATGACATATGTATTATTGGGGGCCCACACTAATACATTGTCTAAATCAGAATTGGTGTATTATGGTCTGATCAACCATAGTGCACTTGGTTCGCTCTTTGTATCACTACTTTATGTGGATTGAGATATAGTTGACTCAACTTGTTAGACGAATATACTTGCCCTCTAGACTGGTCAGAGCATATCATGTCAGGTACATAACTGTTCTGATATGAACATGCATATAGGAATTTACCAAAATAAGATTTCAATCCACAACTGTCTTGGCAACTCCCTTTCAAAATTCTTTAATCCCTTCGAATTCCGTACTTGTATTATATCATCTCCTCCTTGAACTCTTTATTATTGTTTTCTGTCTTCCCCTATTTTGGAAAGACGAACGTTCGTGCTTAGTATAAGTTTGATACACGAATAGTACTAGATATACTCCATAGGCCAAGCACTCATGATGACAAACAAGAGAGCGCAGCCACAAGAAGCCGTAGATACAGGTACAACCTTAGTTATATGTGTCATTGCATACTCATGACCCCCTTTATGACACGAGATCTTAGGTGCATAGTAGACGTAGAATTATATAGGTGTTGGTTTAGCAGTTATGAGGATATACTGATATTTTACCCAGATGGCATACACGCGATGCTAATAGATGACGCGAGTAGCAGTAGTAGTATTCTTTTTCTATCACCATCTTGCCCCCTTGGGTGGCTCATCTTCTCTTCTCTATCCATTCATTATCTCGTGCTTAATTCTCTCTATCGTAGTTACGTCTTTTTCGTGCCAACATGAATTGTTGGTCTACTTCGACCCTATCCTTAGTTTTGTTAGTTAAAACGTAAATAGTTTAGTAGATGATTAATAACTAAAGGATAAGTTCTTAATAATAACCCTTATGTATATGACCTATAGCAATATATGTATCCTCTTATTATTTTAAAAACCATGTATAGCATCCCTTAAGCTAATAGGAATTTGTTAGACTGTTTGAACAAGTTTATACTTTTAATAGTTTTATAAGTTAGTCAAGACTTTAACTGTTGCCCAAAAACTTAGACTATGCCTAGGAAAGAATTGAAGGCACTTGTTACGAACTAACAACTATGATAAATCGCTGGCAAAGTAGCGATAGCTACAGCTAGACCGTTGTAGTAAAGTAGTCGAAGTATTTGCGGACATATTGGTCAGGTGGCATGGCAGTATTAGACTACGATACTTGACGGTTACAAAGAAAAATCATGGTTGTGAGATTCAAGACAAGTACCTCAAGATTTTCGACCTAATAAATATATTCGTCTTACAACCTAGACAATAGCCTCAAGAGACTGTGACTACTAGTAGAGCTTTTGTAAGTTGGGTAGTGTAGACGAGTTAGAGGATAATAGGATAGTGTATGGACAATAAATGAGAAGTGTTAGAATGACAGACCATGACTTTTAGGAAGCACTGCTAGATAGCTATGTAGTGTAATAGTTATAGTGATTATTATGAATATGGGTTAGTGTCAATTTCGAGGACAAAATTTTTATAAGTTGGGTAGATTATAAACCCCCTCACCAAAAATAAATTTTTTTGTGTGTATTTTATATTATTATATTTATTATAGATATTAAATTTCTTTAGAGTATTCTCTTAGTTAATTAGAAAATAAATTTCTTGATATATTTACTTATATAAATATTTATTTAGAATTATTTTAGGTTATTTTAGATTTTTGGAGATTTTTCTAGAATTTTGGTAATTAAAACTTAGGAAACATAAATTTCTAGGACTTTTATGATTTACTATACGACCATACTTGCATGTTGTTCCTACCAAGTATTTATTTTAGTTTAAAATATTTAATTATATTTTTCTGTAATTTATTTAGAATTTTAAGAAATTTATTTAGATTTTTAAAATTATTTAGGATTTATTTGGATATATATAGTCTTAATATTAGATAGATGCTAATTTAGTGTTAATAGATATTAATAAGATTTTATAAATTATTTGTATTATCTTTAATTATATTTAAGATTATAAATTATTGAGATAAATTTAAACTCTATTTTAAATTAATTCAAATCCTGAACCTACTAGGAAAGTAACTTCATGCATATCCTATCCTTATTTAAATTTATCATAATACTATCCAAATTAACCAATCATAGTCGTATTTAATTAAGTAGTGTCCACCATTATAAATACCTCATCCTTCATATTTTTCTTCCCCAAGTTCCTCTCTTTTTCGTCCAAAAATAGTCAAATTTTATCATAAATTCAGCCTCATTTTCTACTAGTTATGACGAATTAAAAAAAGACGATATCTCCTAGCTCCGGACTCCAAACACGCTCAAGTTTTTTTTTTTAGAACTATATCAAGGTTAGTTTTATGATTATATAATTTATTGTAATAATTTATGAACCAATTTTTCCAAAAAATTCTAAAAGTGACAGATGTCCGAAATCAGACGCATTTTGGTATTTTCGAGATTTCGGGAGATCCCGAACTCAGAATTATGAACCGTTTAAAGTTTCGGAAATCTGACATGATGAACTTCCTGAAAAGTATTTTTCTAGAATTTAAAATATAAGTTTATTCTACTGTAAAATTTGTGCAACATAAACGTAAATAGAAAACCACTAAAAACTATCATCTGTGCGTCCTAGTGGACATAACTATTTACCGACTTGTGATTTTATAAAACCATCGAATATGGTGTTCATGTAGTATTGAAATATATAGGATTCCACACACAAATCTAGGATTTGAGTCAGTTGACTTTTTGGTCAACGGATTGCCTCGATTTGCGTGCCACGGATCACAAATCCTTAAAGTTGACTTTCTTTGGACCAAAAAATAGAGCTTAACAATAAAATCAGATTATAATAAGATTAAAATACTATTTTGGTTATTTTATTCAGAATTAAAATAGATTAAATTGAGGAACCTATTCACCTACTTTTGTAACCTAACTTGTTTAATTTATGTGACGGGTAGATCGGACGACGCCTTATGTTGGGACTTCATTCTTTTTCTGACCAGGCAAGATACCTTGCTAAATTGCTTACAATATTTTGCATGCTTAGTATATTTCTGTATATTTATTGTATTTCTGTTTATTTATTGCATGTGTAGTTCCTTTCATTCATTACTATATATTAGATATGTTGACACACACTTGACACTTAGTATCATAGAGGACAATCATTAGGCGTATGGGCTTTTAACCACTCTGGTAAATCATAGTATATACTTCGCACTACGGGCGTGTGTCGCGCTGGTCGCTACCCCCGAGGTATGTCGATTTCTGTAGAGTCGCGCTGGTCGCTACCCCAGAGGTATGTCAATTTCTGATGTCCATTGACGGGTGTGTGAGTTGTGAGGCTTAGATCGAGTAGCCTACCCTTGCCCATACGTCGAAAAGTTATCCTCATTTGCATTCATATATATTGTCTTGTACAGCGTACTTACATATTTTTTACCTATTATGCATGTTTACTGTATTCAAATTGGCTTGCTGTTCTGTATCTTGTTACGTCCCTCTGAGGACCTAGTCCCCTTCCAGGTGTGTCTGTTCTTGAGTATTTGCAGGAGCACAAATTTGGATGGTTATATATATTCCGTGGATGTCTTTCCTTTGAGCCCATGGTCGTTAGCGGGTATTCTTATATTGTGTTTATTGTGTTGTACCTTTACATTCGAGTTAGTAGTGGATTTGTTTCCATTCAACTATCCTCCTTAGATACTTATATTGAGATCTTGTTTCATAGACACTGGTTAGTTATTTTATTGATTTTTGTGGATGAGATTTAGATTGTACCCTGTGAATTGTGACTTGTGTTTATACCACTTGTGGATTGATATTCATATTACAGCGTACGTGTGGATTTTGGTTTCCATATATTAGAGTTGTCATATCCATGCGGCTGGCATGCTTACGTGTCCTAGTCCTACGTATTTTTGGGACTGGGGCGTGACAATCTGTCTAAAATGGGATTGTTATGACTCTCTCGGAGAATCAGGGGCCTATAAAGCATGTCGTCTTTTGAACGGCAGAGGCCGCCTGATAATATATAATATATAAGGGTCATCATCGTCTGTATCTCCAGCGGAGCTTCCGGGTTACAAAAAGAAAGTGCAAAGGAGCCCAAATGCCTTACTTGTTGTTCTTCCCACCCCATGTTCTAAGCATGACACATCCATGACACGATGAAACCTCTAAATAACTGCCAGGTCTACTAGTATGTAAAGTTTCTATCGGCAGTTATCCCTATCCGTCGTACGACCTATACGTACTAGTGGCCAGTCGAGTACGCAAGTCCGTGTCCTACATGTGACTCACACTCGTCTAAGAATAGTGTCATGGCCAATAAAACATAAGGATGCCTCATGATAATGGGGTGGTCTCATAAAGTAGGTCCAATGCATATACATAAATAAAAACAGAACAAGACGACACCGTCGTTGCACCCAAGTTTTCTTGGACGCGCAGTTTATATAGCAGTTAAAATAATGAACTAAAGTAAGCAGAAATAAAACATGCATGAATCATATGGAATATAAATACAGTACAATGGCAAGGTATACTTGCCTGGCAAGCAATCTGTAAAGTGTAAGCGTCCAAATGTCAAGGACACGGGATCAGGAACTAATGGCTCCGAATAAACGTCTCCGGATGCTGAAATAGGCATCATCAATATTCCCAGAATAAGCGAGATAGCTAGAAGCACTACCCTTTCGTCCAATTTGGACACAGGGGCAAAATAATAATTTCGGATCAAAGCGGGCTCCATATATGGGCCACTTTGCATCGAAAAGTGTGCCAAGGGTAACAGTCTCTAAATGGGACAAATTATAGGTCAAACAAAATCTAAATGTCAGTATGAACTCAACGGTATGTCCAAATGTGGATTTTGGTGAGCCGAACACAATTTTGCCCAAAAAGTCAATCGTGGGGCCCGCCAATAGGCGACTTGGTCAATTATCTCAGAATTGAGTAAAAATTGGGTCACAGGACCAGCGCGATACCACGAGTCCAGTGGCACAAGTTTTGTCACATTCTGGCGAGCATACACTAAATGGCGTCGGGTTTTGCAAAAGTCGTGACTCGCACACGCGTGGTTCTGCGGATACGGGCTGATTCCGACGCGCACACGCGTCCAAATCAGTTTTCGAAAAATCCCACACATCTGGGTATACAGTGCACACCTTTTGGTACACTTGGTACATGACGGGGCAGTCCCGTTTGGCGGGACGCGCTCCGTATCGCATATTTCTGAAAGTTGGAAAAAGTATATTTTTGGGGTTTTATAACTGATTTAATTTAACATACAGCAGTTAATAAATTATTGTATTTGACAAAAAATAAACTAGGTTAGGTGCTCTTCGCATATCAAAAAGAAAAACCGAATTCGGATCTCTGTAGTGGGAGATACGAGTCCGTGAACATTGATAGTTACCGTAGTTTTTTGCGATCCCAAAAGTTATCGTTTTTTGCCAACTTAGTTGCTGTTTTTGCCTAGGTTTACGCATTGTTCGAGGTAAACTAATACGCAGATATAGAAGGGGGATAGGTCGTGAACGTACCGGTAAAGACGGGATCGAGTTTGGTCGAGCGAGGCCGCGGGAAACGGAGCGTGAACATAGGTAAGTTGCTGTCAAATTCTGCAGTCGCGGTACGCGGTGGTCGGGGAACTCCGGCGGGTTGGCGGCTGTCACGCCCCGAACTCCCGCAGGCAAATCGGCCGTTCCCGCTAGACGGGAATCACCCTCGCCAGCGCTCCCGCGGAACGATCGCTTAAACTATCCGGGCGTGATGCCGCACGATCGTGATCCACGCCCGTGCAAGGCCATGGTTCATTGGCTGGCGGCAAGAGTTCTAAGCCACAGAGTCACACAGATTATCCGAGTGCAGCGGAGTTTAGGAACGCATAGCGATCGGTAACAGGTTCACTGAATCGACAATGTAGCGAAAGCATCGAAATAAGTAAAGTAATCTCTTTATTGATATGAAACATGTATTACAGGCGGCGTATAGCCGAGATTACAAGTCGCTCAAGCCTCTCTCTTTGAAACAGTAAAAGCGTGCCAAGTGGCTACAACTGTGGAATGATTGTACAAGCGATGGTCAGGCGATGTTCATAACTTATGTCTTATATAAGCGCTTCAGTCCCGGATGCACCGTTGCAAGGCTTCAGAGGGAACTCCTGGCCTTAGCACGCACGAAGGAAGCATCCGCACCGAACGAGGTTCTCCCGCACCCTGCATATCAAACTGGTGGATTATCAGTACATTGAATGCACTGGTGGGGAAGCTACTCGCCCGCTCGACAAATCCAAACACGTAATACAGGTTCCGTGCACAACTATTCAGTTGTCTTTCTAGTTGCCTTAGGATCAGTTTCATGCAGATATTGAATAGCCTAACGTGTCGGCAGTGCGCCGTGCGATGTTAGAGAAAACACGGCGAGACTTACCAACTTACCATCTCCTTCCCTGTCCAAGGCAACCATTTAGGTAAACAGTATAAATTCGAGCAGAGGCATGTATAAACATTCAGGAGGCATAGTATATGCAAACACGAGGGTCGTTTTACATGATCGTTCAGGTGTTCAGTTAATGCGATGCAATGACTCGCATGCGGATAGCCGCTAAGCGAGGATGACTTATCTATATGAACAGAAGTCGCTGGCATAGCCATAAAGGACCAGATTTGTAGTCTCAGGGTCGAGGATGAAGTACAAGCAATGAACACGATGGGCATTGCACTTTATCCCGCCGAAACAGACGACTACAGTAGTCCTCAGGGTCGAGGATGAAGTGCAAGCATACAGAAACGGAGAGCCTTGCACTTATCCCGCCGAAACAGACGACTACCAGAAGTTCCGTCTAGACTGGGTCGGCCCCAGTGCCCCGGTGACCGCTCGCGGAACGAGATCCGAAGATCACCTTTTACAAGTTGTCCGCGACATGCAAGTCAGGGTCTCGAGTCAGATACAGAAACAAGTTCGTGGCAGAATATATATATGAACAAGTCCGGTATCGAACGAGTTCGAACAGAATATATATATGGAACTTGTTGAGACAGGATTCAGTAGTTTGCTCCTCGAGCTGTAATCCAGGGATTTATTCGTTCTTGGTGCAGATTCCATGGTTCAAAAATTGCCTTGGTGATCTAACGGTCCTGGATACTTGCAGGTTCGTTCAGGCACGGAACGACTACTTAGTAGTCTTCCGGGGTTTGGATGAATACAAGGCAACATACAACAGACAAGCATGCGTTTCTAAGGAACATAAGCAGACACGTTTGCTCGGGCCCGAAGGTAAGCCGAGAGATGAAATCGTTAGGGGACTTAGCATGCGAGGGTCTGAATACAAGCAGTATTTTATTTCCATGTTCTAGCAAGCAATATGAGTTGGGATTATTCCCTTAGCTAGGTGCGTTGGATTTATTAGTATACAGGGGGTGATTCACCTAGCGACTAGCATAAACATTTCCAGATTTTATGTGTGCTGGCTAAGCAAATACAAGTTCACCGTAGCCACCCACCTTAGCGATGATTCGCCTCGGTAGAGCGATACGTCTGAGCGAGCCTCTGAAAGTCCAAGCCGGATTACTGTAGGGACAAGTCTGGATATCCTTTGCTTCTTGATCGAGGCAAAGTGGGTCGGGACAGCTGCACGATTGCCGTTTGAGACGGCAGTCTGCTTGAGCGGAACAGGGTGTTACATCCTACCCAACTTAGAAAAAGTCTCGTCCTCGAGACTTACTAAGGACAAGCAGTAATCTAGGATTGAGGCAATCCTAGACAAGTTGTTTGTACTTGTTTCATTTGGATATTCACTTGCACAAGCTTCGAAATCAACATACCGCTTAGACTGGATCGTGCGCACCTTCGACATGTATTTTTAGTGTGAATACGTCAACCAGCTTAGTGATAGCGAAGTCTCAGCACTCGAGTTTCACCTTTTCTTAAGTCTTGGATGGTGCACTAGTTCAAGGCATCCCTCGAATAGATGCATTCAACCAAACTTAGGGTTAGTAAAAATCGGACAAGCTACTAGCGATACTCTCAAGGGTTCGCACAGGTTGGCTCAAAGGCCACTCGCAGCATACAACCAGACAAGCAAGCATATCATTCAAAACGTATTTTGAAAGTATTTAGACTTATTGTTGGAACATCCCATCGAGGCATTGAGAGAGAGCGCGCACATAACCCACGAACGAGCTTTCGAAACAGAGATATCGAA
Organism: Iris macrosiphon; assembly: GCA_036927795.1. Taxonomy (NCBI): domain Eukaryota; kingdom Viridiplantae; phylum Streptophyta; class Magnoliopsida; order Asparagales; family Iridaceae; genus Iris; species Iris macrosiphon. The sequence continues at coordinate 114,346,642 of JAYESA010000013.1, forward strand.
TCGAAGTCCAAAGGCGTAGAAGCCAGGCTCTAATACCAACCTGTCACGCCCCGATCTCCTGCAGGCAAATCGGCCGTTCCTGCTAGGCGAGAATCACCCTCGCCAGCGCTCCCGCGGAACGATCGCTTAACCTATCCGGGCGTGATGCCGCATGATCGTGATCCACGCCCGTGCAAGGCCATGGTTCATTGGCTGGCAGCAAGAGTTCTAAGCCACAGAGTCGCACAGATTGTCCGAGTGCAGCGGAGTTTAGGAACGCATAGCGATCGGTAACAGGTTCACTGAGTCGACAATATAGCGGAAGCATCGAAACAAGTAAAGTAATCTCTTTATTGATATGAAACATGTATTACAGGCGGCGTATAGCCGAGATTACAAGTCGCTCAAGCCTCTCTCTTTGAAACAGTAAAAGCGTGCCAAGTGGCTACAACTGTGGAATGATTGTACAGGCGATGGTCAGGCGATGTTCACAACTTATATCTTGTATAAGCGCTTCAGTCCCGGATGCACCGTTGCAAGGCTTCAGAGGGAACTCCTGGCCTTAGCACGCACGAAGGAAGCATCTGCACCGAACGAGGTTCTCCCGTACCCTGCATATCAAACTGGTGGATTATCAGTACATTGAATGCACTGGTGGGGAAGCTACTCGACAAATCCAAACACGTAATACAGGTTTCGTGCACAACTATTCAGTTGTCTTTCTAGTTGCCTTAGGATCAGTTTTATGCAGATATTGAATAGCCTAACGTGTCGGCAGTGCGCCGTGCGATGTTAGAGGAAACACGGCGAGACTTACCAACTTACCATCTCCTTCCCTGTCCAAGGCAACCATTTAGGTAAACAGTATAAATTCGAGCAGAGGCATGTATAAACATTCAGGAGGCATAGCATATGCAAACACGAGGGTCATTTTACATGATCATTCAGGTGTTCAGTTAATGCGATGCAATGACTCGCATGCGGATAGCCGCTAAGCGAGGATGACTTATCTATATGAACAGAAGTCGCTGGCATAGCCATAAAGGACCAGATTTGTAGTCTCAGGGTCGAGGATGAAGTGCAAGCAATGAACACGATGGGCATTGCACTTTATCCCGCCGAAACAGACGACTACAGTAGTCCTCAGGGTCGAGGATGAAGTGCAAGCATACAGAAACGGAGAGTCTTGCACTTATCCCGTCGAAACAGACGACTACCAGAAGTTCCGTCTAGACCGGGTCGGCCCCAGTGCCCCGGTGACCGCTCGCGGAACGAGATCCGAAGATCACCTTTTACAAGTTGTCCGCGACATGCAAGTCAGGGTCTCGAGTCAGATACAGAAACAAGTTCGTGGCAGAATATATATATGAACAAGTCCGGTATCGAACGAGTTCGAACAGAATATATATATGGAACTTGTTGAGACAGGATTCAGTAGTTTGCTCCTCGAGCTGTAATCCAGGGATTTATTCGTTCTTGGTGTAGATTTTCTGGTTCAAAAATTGCCTTGGTGATCTAACGGTCCCGGATACTTGCAGGTTCGTTCAGGCACGGAACGACTACTTAGTAGTCTTCCGGGGTTTGGATGAATACAAGGCAACATACAACAGACAAGCATGCGTTTCTAAGGAACATAAGCAGACACGTTTGCTCGGGCCCGAAGGTAAGCCGAGAGATGAAATCGTTAGGGGACTTAGCATGCGAGGGTCTGAATACAAGCAGTATTTTATTTCCATGTTCTAGCAAGCAATATGAGTTGGGATTATTCCCTTAGCTAGGTGCGTTGGATTTATTAGTATGCAGGGGGTGATTCACCTAGCGACTAGCATAAACATTTCCAGATTTTATGTGTGCTGGCTAAGCAAATACAAGTTCACCGTAGCCACCCACCTTAGCGATGATTCGCCTCGGTAGAGCGATACGTCTGAGCGAGCCTCTGAAAGTCCAAGCTGGATTCCTGTAGGGACAAGTCTGGATATCCTTTGCTTCTTGATCGAGGCAAAGCGGGTCAGGACAGCTGCACGATTGCCGTTTGAGACGGCAGTCCGCTTGAGCGAAACAGGGTGTTACAGCGGCTGTCTACGGCGGCTCTGGGGCTGGGAATTCGATGATCTGCAGTGCTCAGGGTCGAGGGAAGATGAGAGATAATCTTAGGGTTAGGGTTTTGGGGTTTCGCATGTGGTATATATACATATATAGGTCGGGGTTCGTTTCACGCGGGTTTGGGATCGGCTACAGTGGGGTTGGGCTTGTTGCTGCATTTGCTACAAAAGGGGTTTAAGCACTTAGTTATAGGAACGTGGGTTTCCTGCAGGCTTATTGGGAGAATGGCTTAGTTAAGGGGTTTTTTTGTTTTAAGGTTTTATTTTTCTTTTCTTTTCTTTTTCTTTTCTTTTCTATTTCATTTCTAATTTCTTTTTCGTTTCTATTTCTATTTCTTTTAATAACCTTATATATATATATATATATATATAATTCGAGAAAATTTATTTAGTGCATACAATTAATCCATCAACTGTCCATAGGGTCTCCTACATGGAATAAATTAAGAAAAATTTATAATTGCTCCATAAATCCTCTAAATGCACAAACACCCTAAAATAAAAAATCCTAAAAATTGTATTTCTTCTAATTAGCTCATAATTACTATAAATCCATTAAATAATTAATTAAAAAGGTTAATATGATTTTTAGAATTAGGGGTTTTATAAATCTCTTCCGACAGATCTCCCATGAATGCCCTGGCTTTTTGCAATAATTGCATAGGGGTGCTTGTTGTACTTGTCTCTGTGGCTGCTGCTGCACTTGTTGAGCTGGGACTCTGACTGGGGCACGGTATTGTTGTTTTTGCTGTTGTTGAAAGGTCCTTGGCTGAAACTGTGGACGCTTTGCCTGCCCCTGACTACTACCACCGCCGATAGCATCCCTGTTCCTCTTGTTCCGAAGACCCATATCCACCTCGACTCTTTGAGCCTCTGCCAATATATCAGCAAAAGTCGTATGAGACGAAGAAATATGGACCTTGACCTCTTGGTTCAAGCCCTCTCTGAATCGTCTAGCTCTATCCTCCGGGTCCCTCACATTATACTTTGTGAATCAGCTCAACCTGCTGAATTTTGTAGCATACTCATCCACGGTCATCCCGTTCTGCTCCAAGTTCCAGAATTGCTTCTCTAGAACCCATTTGGCTACCGTAGGAAAGAATTTTCTCTTAAAGAGGTCTGATTGCTCGAAAGAAATTAAGCAAGTTGAGTATATGGGATCCCTAGTTGTGATTGAGTATCTTCCTATCCCTAGTATGTATATCCTATAGCAGGCTCGCAGTCGTACATCTAACATGAGTACCACTACGAGTTCACAACCATGTGCGAAACCTGACCTGCATGGGCCACCACTAAAAAATGTGTCACGATCCGCACCCTGGATTTGGGCATGAGTCATGGGTATATCCGCAGTGTCGGTGGTAGAACGTTGTACAATAAGTCACAATTATAATCTACAACTCACAACATATATACATCTCTACACTATACTCAATCACATGAACTAGTTTAATTAATACACCAAGATAATAATAAAATAATAGTCTTGATGCGGGTCCAAGGAATCTCCCCTAAAACTAAATATCTAAAGTACAATATTCAAAATACTTTAGAAAAACTGCCGGAGAACAATCCGGTCCAAAATAACTAACAAAATCAACTACTACTAAACTACTCCATTGCAGACGATATCTGAGCTGCTAACTCTCCCTGATCCTCCAGAAGGGAAAGATCGGGCTCTATTATGTCGCTAGCATACGGTCCATAATGTGTAGGGATTTTATCCTTATTGTAGTCACCTAAAATATGGTTATACAGTCAGGAAAGGAACGAGTACATCACAGTGAAAACAGTTCCAACACATGGTAGAAGCTATAAGACAATAAATAGTAACGAATATATAACAACAACAAAACCGAAACCACAATAAGGCAACTAGAATAAATAAATATTAAAGTCCTGTCATGGCAACATATAGTACAACATCTCTAAGCAACAAAGGAAATAACTACAATGTATGGAAGAACAGATAGGAACAACTACTCTATGTGATTTAAAATACCTTGTTGACATGTTCGGCAAACCACACGTGTCGTGCACGGCTGCTATTATTCCAGTAAGACCATTGTCACGACCCGCACCCGGTTTAGGGGCACGAGTGCGTGGGTACGTCCAGCCTACGCCGCAGCATCGGCGGTAGAACGCTGTCTAGGTCAAGTACTATCTAAATAATCTCACACTAGTATCCAACTCCATAAGGAGACACGGATAACACTATAAAGATGAACAACATACTCAATCACAATTACAGCACGATAAGAATTTGAAGAAACAAAAGAGTACAACACAAGACTAATGATAAAACAATCATACCTGTAATCAGTAACAACCAATCTCCAAGTGTCAGAACAAGTCCACTAAGGTCACAGTCTGGAAAAATATTTTCCAGTCAGGAAGGAGCAAAGTACATCTCTAAATAGCAGTTCTATATAAATGACATAAACTATGTAGCAGTTCTAGATGGAAACATACCAGATGCATGTATAGGTACGAGAAATGTACAATGAGAGAAATACTGGAACTACTGTAAGTAAATGCAGGAAAAGAAACAATATGTCCATGAGCAAGAATTCTATGACTAAGTGTGTGAGTACTAGCTTCAACATGTGATCGGCTTGGGAACTTGATCAGGCTGGTTACATGTGATTAGCTATGGTTCATATAAAGTCAGGCTAACCGTTGGTTAGCTATGGTTCATATAAAGTCAGGCTAACCGTTGGTTAGCTATGGTGCATGTAGAGATCAGGCTAATCACACGTAACAGCTATGGAGCATATAAATGGTCAGGCCGCACCCGACGTGAGATGTGGGGTGAGCTATGGTACATATAAAGTTGGGTATGATCACATATCTACACTAAAGTACTCCCCAAACCCCCGACTGGTATAGTAGATCCAATCATGGTACGCTACGGCACAGGATTCCCTAGGAAGGTAGCAAATCTCCCCGGGAATTAGTGTCTGTACATGCACAAGATATCAAGGAAACAAGTCTCGTACAAGCTACACCATGAATAAGGAATAACATCTCATGACGAGATCCGTGTATACCAATCCGTGTAACCAACGTGTCGAGAACATGTATATTTACACTAGATACAGTGAACATAGGAGATATCATAAATTAGAAACTAATCAGAGAATGTACTCGCCTTGGGTCCTTAGCTGGTAAAACCAATGTCCTGTTCCAGAGTATCCCCTGGGTAAACCAACAGTCCTATAAACATAACACAAGCAAACCACATTTGCATCAGATGCTACACTAACACAGTCAAATACATGAACTCAGGGGCTCTGCCAGGCATGGCTCTAGTCAACTAGGTCATCTAGTTAGACAGACATCTATAACACATTATACCTAGTTAACTAACATTAACACCTACACTATTACTTGCACCAAAATAAATACATATACAATATATATATATATATACCATTTAATTCATTTTTATACCAAAAATAAGAATTATACTATATACAATTTTAGAATTTACGTAAAAGTCAATATATTTATGCATTTATAGTAAAATTGGTCACCAGCCCCAAATAAACAATTTTGAACTAAGTTTTATTTATTGAAATTATTTCTTAATAATAATATAATCCAAAACCTATTATTTTACTAAAATAAAACTAAACTATTTAAATATAAATTAACTAATTATATTAACTACTGATTAAAACTTAAATTCTTGATTAACAAATTAATTAACTAATTAAGAAATAATTAACTACCCTAATTACATGAAATTCTATACTAATTACATTAATTTACTAGGCTAATTATAAATTCAATTAACTAATTAGATAAAATAAACTAATTATATAAATAACTAATTATATAAAAAAATAAACTAATTTTTTATGAATTAATTAACTAATAATGAATTAATGAAACCAATTATTTATTAACTAAATTAATTAATATAACCCTAATTACATTAACTAACTCTAATGTCACAGAAAAGAAGAAGAAAAGGGGGCGGAGGCTCACGCGGGGGTTCTCGTCGGCGCGGCGCGGGGTTCGCCGGGGTCGGCGCTCGTCTCGGCGGCGGCGGTTCTGGAGCGACGGCGGCCACGGCTCGCTGATCTGGGGCGGCGGCGTCGCTCGGCTCGAGGGGAGGCGGCTTCGAGGAAATCCGGGGCGGTCACCGGCGGCAACGAAGCTCGGCGGATCCGCTCGGTTCGTGGCGGCTCCAGCGGTGGTGGAACTCGAGGCGGGGATCCCAGTCGCCGGCGGCGGTTCTTCTCGGCAGTGGCGGTCTCGGGAGCAGCGGAAGGGGATCTCGGCGGATCTGGACGGCCACGGCGATCGCCGGAGTTAGGTTAGGGTTAGGGTTAGGGTCTGCGAGTCGTGTCTGTGGACCGTGTCCGGAGCAGGACACGATGGGTTGCTGTATAGTGGGCGTGTCCGGGTGTGTCGGACACGGGGTGGGTGTTTGCTGTGGTGTGGGGGTTGTGTCCGGGTGTGTCGGACACAGAAAAATCCGTTTGTAATATTGTAACCGGACACAGGAAATGAATGGATACGGTGTGACACCCGGGGTCGGACCCGAGGCCATCACGGCTGACACGGTGATGCGGGACACACGGACACGAGCACACAAAAAATGGTGGTGGCTGTGGCTTTGTGGAGATTTGTGAAGGCTAGCTAGGGTTTCTAGGGAGATGCGATGAGGGACTTAAATAGGGAGAGATGGTGTGGGATAAAGGGTTGCGGGTTGGCCCAATAATGAATGGCCCAGAATCAATTAAACGGGTTTCTCACGTGGGAAAAAATGAGGGTGTGAAGGCTAGTTGATGGGAATGGCAACTTGAAAAAAATAAAAATAAAGATTATAATTTCAGAAATGTTTTTAGGAAAGCTAGCTAATTTTCAAATTAGCTACTAATTAATACATTTTGCAAAATCTTAGAAAGTATGATATTTATTTATTTACTATCCCAACAAATAAAAATTTATTTTATTTTATGAACTAGTCTTTTAAATAACTATTTAGTTAAAACAATAATTTTATGACTCAAGCCAATAAATATTTGAAACTAGAGAAATATATATATTGTTATTATTTATTTATTTTGTACTACATCGTCACTTAGGAAAAATGATTTTTATAAAGGATTTTTAAATTACCTTCTACAATCAAACATCGTTCAAAATCAAATCAAAATTTTAAGGAGAAATATTTTATAAACTTGATATTTTAAAATAAATTAAAAATCTAATTATTTTGGAAATTGGAAATCGGAGGTTACAAGTCTATCCACCTTAGAAAAATTTCGTCCTCGAAATTTTAGGGATGACTAGGAGAGAAAAAATTTGTTGTTCATAATGATGAATATATCATTGAAGAAAATATTTCTATAAGGAGAATATTTACCAAATAGCAGAAAACATGAAGAAAAAAGAAAATATGGTTTAAGATAGGGGTAACTTGAAGGAATCATGGCTCGGCCTTGAATCCTCTAGAAAGTTTAGGTTTTTGGGAAGTAGACACGATCACAAAAACAGATAATTGGAATAATGCACGTTACCTTTTCAAAGTAACTAAACCAAGGAAGACCCAGTATAATGAATGATATAGACATGAAAGTTATAGCTAATTCGAAAGATACGATCGACAATTTGATTTAAGAAACTTAAATACATCTTCCAGAATGTAATCAAGAGACATCTAATCGCCTTTCTTGATTTCTAGGAAAAAGAGTAGTCTTTACTACCTGCTGAAAATAATTCTTCCTTTTTATCCTCGTTCATCTTACTTTTCTCAATCTTGTGATTCATCATTAACTAATATCTATAAAAGTTTAGATTCCACAAACTTATTAGATTAGATCTTCGAATTTCTGAATCAAAAAGCCTTATCATCAAATTCGAGTTTGTTTATCTTAACATCAACTATACCTCGATTATTTTCTTCGATTTCAATGTTACTGTCATGGTCAAGATTTTAATTTAATTCACAACCTCGATATACCATGATCTTACCTTACGACCTTCAATCATATGATCCCATAATCAATTATATTATAATCTTCTTTACCATGAGCTTCATCTCATTCCATATTTCTTTATCCGTATGTATAATGTTTCCGAATTTTGAACTAATATATTTTTTTTTTCATCCTCTGAATTTATTACCCCAATGTAAAAAATTTACTACTCAAATCCTCAATATTTTAATTGAATTCCAGTCGTATCATAATCTCCTCAGATTTTTAGTAAATAACTAAATACAAATTTACTATCCAATCCTTCAATTGAAACCCAATCAATGCATATTTATAAAACTTAAAAATCTGTATCCCAATTTTAAAAAAAAAAAAATTTAAACACTCATCAATCATCTTACTCCTCTAACTCAAATTCAATTGATGCTTATTCCAAACTAACTCCTCATCCCAAGAATTTAATTCGACACTATTCCATTTACGATTTTATCTTTCTGATTTTCGTTTTCCTCAAATATTCAACGATGCGATGCTTCCAGAATCTTCAATGCAACATTCATACTATATAAAATTTCTATCTTGCAATCAAATAGATAAAATGATAATCTTTCAAATTTTTAATAATCAATTCAATCATATCAAGACCTCCTTAAAATTAATAAATCCTCAAATTTTTGGCTCTGTGAATTTCTTAATTTTCCCTTTAAGTAAATGTTTGTCCTCGAGTTTCATTCATACCTCGATTTTCATCAATGATCCATCAATTCCGTTATAACAACCCCTAAATTCTTTATTTAATTTAATGCTCATCCACAAATTTAATCCTCTTGTCTCTTTTTGTCGGTCATACCCTTGTCATAGATCCTTGCTATGGTCAAAACCCAAATGATCATGGTTTAAGAAAATTCTACTTACATCCATGCAATTTAAGAAAATATATAGGTCATGCGTCTTGTCATGGGATTTCAGTCTCTGTTAGGGGGTACTACTAGTTATATTCTAACAAGAAAATCATGCATGTGAACGACAGTACTAGGAAATCAATCAATCAATCGAAAGGCGAAAGAAAAGGAACATTAGGAAGGAAGAAGGATCATGTTAACATATTACTTGTAGTGTCTACTATCTCTAACAAACACTTAACTCTAGCACACTAACAAATTCCTATTCATGTACACTGGTACCCATATCAACTAATCATATATTAATATTCATATCTCTCATCTACCAAAAATTAATCCTCAAAATAATCGTCAAGGTTTAACTTCCTGATCAACTTAAAATAAAATGCACATACCTCCTCAAAAATTAGATACTTCACATCGAAATAAAATTTAATCACTTCTAAATTTTTTTTTTTTTTTTTTTTTTTTTTTTTTTTTTTGTAGCCTTAACTATGTTTAGTGAATCAAATTTAAATCCTCAATATTTTAACAACATAAAATCTCAACTCCTTAAAAATTCTGAAAATTTAAAATTCATTTCCACCTTTTAATTTATAACTCCTCAATGTACATATTAGTGCTCACGGTCTCTGATACTCAAGGTGCACTCAATACCTCTATTGTCTAGAACTGTGTACTAAATTTGTACTGCCCGAATCACTTGCACTATTACTTCCAATGATCAAAGTTATCATCAACTGTGTTTTCCTTCATAATTTCAATTTATGCCAATTGGTATATCATCTAATTATCAACACACAGAGTGCTTACTGTTATTAACGTCATCCTTGACTAATCCTCGATATGGAATCATTAGCACTCTTGGTATTATATCACTAGCTTCATTAATGGATCATTCATCAAGCTCATTATATCTCATGATTACATGTATCTACTATAACACTCATGTTTCTTTACTCTCATGGGTATGTGTATGGTTTCTCATCTCGATGGTTGTATATGTATTTCCTTCAATCCTTTAAAGCCTATTAAACTAATCCGTGATACGCTTCACAACTTCCATTACTAATCCTGATATTTCTCTACTTATGACATCTCATTAAACCCTTTATACATATACATTTCTTTACCTTTAACATTTCCGATATCAATCATCAAATTGGACATCATGCTCCATAAATCCTTAACACAATTCCCGGATACTTAATCGTTTACATAAATCACTCAATTACATAATCATGATTATCCAGGACGGGTAATTGGCTCTGATACTGACTCTGAGAACTATCACTGATACTCTATACTCTCCTTAACTCTCAGTCTCTAATGACACTACTCCTAGAATCATTGGTACAAGGTACTATGCTAAGGGCTAACTCTAGATTAAAGCCTACTGCTCACATGTCCAACTAGGAAAACACTTACAACTCACTAGCAACACAGTCAATACTAATACAAGACACAAACAAAATTACAAGTCACTAATTATCATACTTAACAAGGAATTCTCAAAGAAAATAAACTCAAAAGGAACTGGATCAAGGACGGAAGGTATCTTTACTGCTAGTAAAGAAAGGAAGCGATGGAACAAAGTCCTGGAATAACAGAAATAGATAAGTCTTGAGATGATATTTTAAGGACCCATTTAAGATACAACCTGATAATCATACACGTCTATCCGAAATCATGACACTCAGAATCCTCGCCACGCCAGTAAGCATAGATGCGATAAACGACAGGTTCCGTAACTAAGGTATGCAACCCTATAATCATGTCATCTAGAATCTTCGCCACGCCAACCGGTATGGCTGCGAAAGACCCTAAGTTTCATAACTACAGTATGTACATCCAAGTCAGGTTCCTACGTTCTCGTCACGACAGCTAATATGGCTGCGATAAACTCTAGGTTCCATAACCAAAGTAGACGTTTTTACCTTTCTCACTGTCCTTATCAACATATGTCATCAGATGATACCGTAAATTTTAGCCCGTAAAATTCATCTCGATATGAAATCAATTCAACAACGATACCAAGAATTAAATTTAACAACTGGTCAACAAGAATCAAACTCAACAATGATACCAAGATTCAAATTTTAATAATTGATCAACAATAATCAAATTCAATATCAATGAGTAAGGACGGACGAAAACAAAACGAAGGATTCAAAATTAGAAGTTATAATAAGATTCTCAAGGGGTCGTCCCAGGAATCTCTCAAGAATTTGTGATTGAGTATCCTCTCTCATCCTAGTATCCTATGTCCTATATTCTATAGCAGGTACGCAGTAGTACAACTAAGACGTCGCACTACCACGACATCGCACATCTCGCGAAGTCAGACCTGCATGGGCCACCACTAAAAACGTGTCACGACCCGCACCCGGTTTAGGGGCACGAGTGCGTGGGTACGTCCAGCCTACGCCGCAGCATCGGCGGTAGAACGCTGTCTAGGTCAAGTACTATCTAAATAATCTCACACTAGTATCCAACTCCATAAGGAGACACGGATAACACTATAAAGATGAACAACATACTCAATCACAATTACAGCACGATAAGAATTTGAAGAAACAAAAGAGTACAACACAAGACTAATGATAAAACAATCATACCTGTAATCAGTAACAACCAATCTCCAAGTGTCAGAACAAGTCCACTAAGGTCACAGTCTGGAAAAATATTTTCCAGTCAGGAAGGAGCAAAGTACATCTCTAAATAGCAGTTCTATATAAATGACATAAACTATGTAGCAGTTCTAGATGGAAACATACCAGATGCATGTATAGGTACGAGAAATGTACAATGAGAGAAATACTGGAACTACTGTAAGTAAATGCAGGAAAAGAAACAATATGTCCATGAGCAAGAATTCTATGACTAAGTGTGTGAGTACTAGCTTCAACATGTGATCGGCTTGGGAACTTGATCAGGCTGGTTACATGTGATTAGCTATGGTTCATATAAAGTCAGGCTAACCGTTGGTTAGCTATGGTTCATATAAAGTCAGGCTAACCGTTGGTTAGCTATGGTGCATGTAGAGATCAGGCTAATCACACGTAACAGCTATGGAGCATATAAATGGTCAGGCCGCACCCGACGTGAGATGTGGGGTGAGCTATGGTACATATAAAGTTGGGTATGATCACATATCTACACTAAAGTACTCCCCAAACCCCCGACTGGTATAGTAGATCCAATCATGGTACGCTACGGCACAGGATTCCCTAGGAAGGTAGCAAATCTCCCCGGGAATTAGTGTCTGTACATGCACAAGATATCAAGGAAACAAGTCTCGTACAAGCTACACCATGAATAAGGAATAACATCTCATGACGAGATCCGTGTATACCAATCCGTGTAACCAACGTGTCGAGAACATGTATATTTACACTAGATACAGTGAACATAGGAGATATCATAAATTAGAAACTAATCAGAGAATGTACTCGCCTTGGGTCCTTAGCTGGTAAAACCAATGTCCTGTTCCAGAGTATCCCCTGGGTAAACCAACAGTCCTATAAACATAACACAAGCAAACCACATTTGCATCAGATGCTACACTAACACAGTCAAATACATGAACTCAGGGGCTCTGCCAGGCATGGCTCTAGTCAACTAGGTCATCTAGTTAGACAGACATCTATAACACATTATACCTAGTTAACTAACATTAACACCTACACTATTACTTGCACCAAAATAAATACATATACAATATATATATATATATACCATTTAATTCATTTTTATACCAAAAATAAGAATTATACTATATACAATTTTAGAATTTACGTAAAAGTCAATATATTTATGCATTTATAGTAAAATTGGTCACCAGCCCCAAATAAACAATTTTGAACTAAGTTTTATTTATTGAAATTATTTCTTAATAATAATATAATCCAAAACCTATTATTTTACTAAAATAAAACTAAACTATTTAAATATAAATTAACTAATTATATTAACTACTGATTAAAACTTAAATTCTTGATTAACAAATTAATTAACTAATTAAGAAATAATTAACTACCCTAATTACATGAAATTCTATACTAATTACATTAATTTACTAGGCTAATTATAAATTCAATTAACTAATTAGATAAAATAAACTAATTATATAAATAACTAATTATATAAAAAAATAAACTAATTTTTTATGAATTAATTAACTAATAATGAATTAATGAAACCAATTATTTATTAACTAAATTAATTAATATAACCCTAATTACATTAACTAACTCTAATGTCACAGAAAAGAAGAAGAAAAGGGGGCGGAGGCTCACGCGGGGGTTCTCGTCGGCGCGGCGCGGGGTTCGCCGGGGTCGGCGCTCGTCTCGGCGGCGGCGGTTCTGGAGCGACGGCGGCCACGGCTCGCTGATCTGGGGCGGCGGCGTCGCTCGGCTCGAGGGGAGGCGGCTTCGAGGAAATCCGGGGCGGTCACCGGCGGCAACGAAGCTCGGCGGATCCGCTCGGTTCGTGGCGGCTCCAGCGGTGGTGGAACTCGAGGCGGGGATCCCAGTCGCCGGCGGCGGTTCTTCTCGGCAGTGGCGGTCTCGGGAGCAGCGGAAGGGGATCTCGGCGGATCTGGACGGCCACGGCGATCGCCGGAGTTAGGTTAGGGTTAGGGTTAGGGTCTGCGAGTCGTGTCTGTGGACCGTGTCCGGAGCAGGACACGATGGGTTGCTGTATAGTGGGCGTGTCCGGGTGTGTCGGACACGGGGTGGGTGTTTGCTGTGGTGTGGGGGTTGTGTCCGGGTGTGTCGGACACAGAAAAATCCGTTTGTAATATTGTAACCGGACACAGGAAATGAATGGATACGGTGTGACACCCGGGGTCGGACCCGAGGCCATCACGGCTGACACGGTGATGCGGGACACACGGACACGAGCACACAAAAAATGGTGGTGGCTGTGGCTTTGTGGGGATTTGTGAAGGCTAGCTAGGGTTTCTAGGGAGATGCGATGAGGGACTTAAATAGGGAGAGATGGTGTGGGATAAAGGGTTGCGGGTTGGCCCAATAATGAATGGCCCAGAATCAATTAAACGGGTTTCTCACGTGGGAAAAAATGAGGGTGTGAAGGCTAGTTGATGGGAATGGCAACTTGAAAAAAATAAAAATAAAGATTATAATTTCAGAAATGTTTTTAGGAAAGCTAGCTAATTTTCAAATTAGCTACTAATTAATACATTTTGCAAAATCTTAGAAAGTATGATATTTATTTATTTACTATCCCAACAAATAAAAATTTATTTTATTTTATGAACTAGTCTTTTAAATAAATATTTAGTTAAAACAATAATTTTATGACTCAAGCCAATAAATATTTGAAACTAGAGAAATATATATATTGTTATTATTTATTTATTTTGTACTACATCGTCACTTAGGAAAAATGATTTTTATAAAGGATTTTTAAATTACCTTCTACAATCAAACATCGTTCAAAATCAAATCAAAATTTTAAGGAGAAATATTTTATAAACTTGATATTTTAAAATAAATTAAAAATCTAATTATTTTGGAAATTGGAAATCGGAGGTTACAACCATAGGATGGAAAGGATAGTTCATACGTCTACTAAGTATTTCCCCTCCCCACGAGTACAACATGTTTTCCGAACCAGTCACGAACAAATAACAATAATCTAGAACAGTCACGTATCTCATAATAAGAATCCATCATACTAATCCGTGTAACAAGTGTGAAGAATCAAATAATCAATACTAAGCAGGCATTATAGAGACTATCAAGCACTGAAAGTAATCACGGAAATATACTCGCTTGTGGTCCTTAGCTGGTATGAGTCAGAATCCAAGTCACAGTCCTAATAGCCTATGTATTACAAATTTACCATATCAAAAGGTAAGTTATTTTAATTTATTTAATTCTAGAATAATTACTCTAAAATTCTATTTTAATCTTATTATTCTAATTTTTAGGTTAATTCCTAAATTTTGTCTAAAGGAACTAAATTTTATCAACTCGAGACTCATGGCACACAAATTGAGGCGATCTGTTGACCGAAAATTCAACCGATACAAACTCAACTTTCATGCATGGTTTCTTGTAGATTTCAGCATCACAAACATGCTAGAATTTATGGCTCATCCGGATCAAAATTCGTTTGGAAATTATTGTGCAACGGCGGTTTCCTGTATATACTAATCCTCACTATAAATGCTAAATGGATACCTTGGCTTTGAACCAATGCGGTATCGCACTACTAAACCCCCATCTTGATACCCAAACCCAATACCTTGCGTATCCTCAATACCTTGACACTTACCTTGGTATCTCAAGTCAAATATGGTTCTAATATATAGTAGCTACCCAATCTAATGACTAATATATATATAGTTACTAACTAAACAAGGTACTAATAATGAGATAGTTAATTAACTAGTTAACTAATCATAGTAACTAGCTTACTACTAAGAGCTAACATTAATACTAACAAGTGTATCACTAACTATTACCCAAATCTAACTATTTTTAACTGCTAGTTATACTAGTAATAACTACTAAATCTCTTAACTAGCTGATGTTGCTTCCGTAAGCTGCTGCTGCTTCTGCTTCGGTAAGCTGCTGCTGCTGCTTCTGATCTGTTGCTATTGTTGCTGCTTCTGTAAGCTGCTACTGCTGTTGTTTCTGTAAGTTGTTGCTGCTGCTGTTGTTTCTGTAAGCTGTTGCTGCTGTTGTTACTGCTTCTGTTCTAAGCTGCTGCTGCTGCTTTTGTAAGCTGGTGCTGGTGCTGTTCGCTGTAGGTGCCCGAAGCTGCTACTGCTCCTTTTTTTGCACATATAACCTCAAATATATATATATATATATATATATATATATATGGGATACTATATCTATATATATATATGCACATATACCTATGCACTACTAGATATAGTATCCCATATATATATATATATATATATATATATATATATATATATATATATATATATATATACATAGCATCACATACACATATACCTATATAGTCAATTTACATATATACATATAGGTATATCAACACACTCAACACATAGGTAGTTATATCACTCCCTCTCATATATACAATATACATGTATATTTATATATCCATAACCATATATATATATATATATATATATATATATATATATACATACACAATTATATAGCTATATACATACATACTATATGGTATCATATAATTACATATACGTAGGAATACAAATATTACCAATAACTAAGAACAAAGAAAATTGGATCTAGAATTGAAATGCAACAAACACGTGGAGTGCATCACACCCGTATCACACTAGATCTATGATACGCTTGTGACACGAGTCCACCACAATATCAAACGTACCCCGAAGGACACGAGCAAGTCTAATATACTATTTATGAACAATACGAAGAGTAAAATATACATCTAAGTGTTCGTGTTAAAATATTATATGCACAAAGTCCCATGTTGGAGAAAAACCCCCAAATCAATATATATCACCAATTTGTTGGGATATGACCTACACGTACCCAATTATGGATACGACACTAGCCACAAACACACAACACATGCCAAATTGATCTATAGGACCAATTGACAAACACAACAAGTGTCAATCTTGGAATTCTCCAAAAATTAACACAAAAAGTACCATAACTTCCTCAATAGGCCTCCTATGAACTCAATTCTAATTTCTATGGGTAGCATATGCTTATGGGTTGGTTTCTCATGGTTAATTCTCATATTTAGAACCTAATTAAAGGAGAAAAACTGAATTATACCTATTGGAAGATGGATTCCCAATGCAACCTCCAAATTAGATGAAATTGGCTTCAACTTGTAGATCCTTGCTCCTCTTTGTAGATCCTTGCTTCCTTCTTCTAGATCCTTGCTCTATTAGCCTCCAATGATGATTTGGGAAGGAATTAGGATAAAATTTAGTAAGAAAATGATGTGGGAATGAAGAAATTTGGTTGAGGAAAATTCTAGATCTAGATTTGAAATAAAAAAAGGAGAGAGAAACTTTTCCTCACTCTTTTAATAGGCCGGCCCCCTTTGCCCCTTCCTCAAGATACTATATAATGTCCATTATACCCCTTGGGGCCTCTCATAAAAAAAATTAAGGAGGGAAGGTTCTAGTCTAATGGTTTTAATTAAACTAATCATCCTCCTAATCAATGGGCTCAATTCTAACTAATTATTGTTTGGATAAACAAGGAGGTTTATACGAAACTTTTGCTTACAAACGAGAAAAGATAAAAAGTATAATTAATCCTATACGAGGATATTAAGTACAATAAAATAATTTTGGGGAAGTATTACTATAGAAGTCTGATATGCGGTCGATCACTTTGTTCCTTGGACTACACGATAATAAAGAAGTGCTGTAGAAGAAGCTTCAAGACTTTCTCTGAATTGGAGGCAAAAGCCAACCAAAGAAAAGTTGCAAGTGGGGTCGAATTCCTGTTGCCAAAGTTGTCAGCCAAAACTCTCTATCCGTTTTGTGTTGTTCTCCTTTTCTGATCTCTGATCGTTCTACCCTGTGACCAGGGGTCTCTATTTATAGAGATCAATCAAATAACTGCCAAGTTGGCATAAAAGCTAAGTAACTGTCTTATTGGCGTAAAAGGCCAAACTGTGAAGAAGAATATTTCCTTTACGCTGCGGTTATGATAACTACTACCAACGTTCCCATAGTCTTCTGAATCTGTGTATGACATGTGTCCCTTTATAAGGTAACACGTATAACTGCTTCTCGAAGATCATGGCATGCAAGCCACATAGGTAACTGCCCCTGCGTAAAATGGTTGGCGTAAAAGCCAAATAACTGTCTTGTTGGCGTAAAAGGCCAAATTGTGAAGAAGACTGCTTCCTTTACGCTGCGGTTATGATAACTGCTATCCACGTTCAAATAATCTTCTGAATCTGCGTATGACCCGTACCCTTTATAAGGTAACGCGTATAACCGCTTCTCAAAGATTATGGCATGCAAGCCACGTAGGTAACTGCTCCTACGTAAAGATGGTTGGCGTAAAAGCCTAGTGACTATCTTATTGGCGTAAAACTTGATGATTCATGAATAATAGATAACCAGCATAAAATAGCCCATTATCCTTTACGACTGAGGTTTTGAGCATATTCTGGGCTAAATAGCCTTATCACGTACCTTTGCAAATATAGCCAGTTGGCGTATTTCGAGGAGATAGCATACGGCGTACTCCTATAGTTGAAAATAGCCTGGTTGGCGTAAAATGCAAGGATGGTGATGTGAGCGTATTAGTCACAGTTTTAGCTTTCCCAGTCATGATAAATTTTAAAAATAGAATAAAATCTCGTGCATTAAATGCAGAGATATGCCTCCATCTCGTGCATTAAATGTAAAGATATGCCTCGAGCTCTGTACAAGAAATAGCTTTTGACATGGCGTCTGATTTCATCTTATCTTGAGCGTAAAAACTCATTTCTGTCAATGTAGAATAGGTAGCGTATTCTTTGAATGCGTAAAAATGACTTGTATCAAGAATATGTCACTAAACGACAACCTGGGTCTTTGTGCAAAATTATCATCACAGCCGTCCTCTCGATCATCGTGATGTACTTTTGTCAGATGTCAGGTTCACTGATTTGTCTGACAAATTCATCCGAGAAATACGAAGAGTTCCTCGTATAACTTTACGCTGTATTAAAAACAACGTATTTAAACTTTACGCAGGAAGGTATAGCAACCTTTTACGTAGAGCAGTCTTGAAGCACTACTTTACGCGGGCAGCTTTGAAACTCTACTTTACGCGGACAGCTCTGAAGCCACATTTTATGCCAAACAGACTTGAAGCTATGTTTTACGCGGGGAGGTCTGAAGCCATATTTTATGCCAAATAGCCTTGAAGCTTTGCTTTTATGTGGACAGCTCTGAAGCCATACTTAACGCCAAACAGACTTGAAGCTTTGTTTTGCGCGGACAGCTTTGAAGCCCTATTTTACGCCAAACAACCATGAAGCTCTATTTTACGCGGACTTCATGTATGTTGGGGGTTTTTACTGTAAAATATGTGAATAATTTCTCAGCATATTTCATGCTTCTACAAGACCCCCTTCAAAGTTTTCAAATTCCTCGTAATTTGAAATACTTTGAATGAAGCATGAAATGGTCAAACTTGACCCGGTCTTCAAGGCTAATTTTTGGCTATATTTAAGAAATCGTTAGAATTTGTGTGTTCTTTTCTGCCTATATAAGGACAAGCAAATGAACTTATTTTTCCATACTTCCTTCACCACAAAGATGGCTGCTGAGATTCATTGGGCTGAACTGAGAAAGAAGAAGATTATGCTCTTTCAGCATGTAAGGAGTCGTAAAAAAAGGCATCTTCGAGCAAACATTCTCTGCAATAATGGACCATGGAGGGATATCATAGCTTCCTTTGCTCGAGATAATCAGCGATCTTATATGGCAATTCGTCAAAAAGAGAGGAAGGGTCACATTAGACCACACAGCTTGCTAGCTGTATTTTCTCCAATTATTAAGCTGGATCCTGGGGTGCAGCTTGGCTGTGTCTTCCAGTATTATATTGGTTCTGAATCCTAATCACAATTCTAAGCATGTCCGCCGATGACGTATGGGGGGTGGGCTTGAATAAAATAGGCCCAGTTCTGTATCCTCCCGCCATTAATCCTTTTCTTGGCACCCGGCGTATAAGAGCTGGAGAAGTACTGTAGAAGAACAAATGAAGATCTCCATCATACGAGAACCTAGTGTAATAGATTCTCGTCATATGTAATCGTGATCTTGAATATTAATAAAAAATCCTTTGTAAAAAAATGGATTCCATCATATGTAATCATGATTAATAAACTTGTCTTCTTTTATACACTATTGATTTGCCATATTGCTGTAAGGAAGTCTGGTAATACGCAGCTTCAACACGCTTGAGTAATTTTTACACAGACTCTGATAACTATGCATCCAGTCACGTTCCAACTTTTACGCATAAAGTAAGATGCGAAAAAACTCTTTATCATTTAAATTGTCTTGAAAATCCAATCGTCATGCTATTTTTGACGAGGAGTCACATCAAAAATGGCTTCTCGAAAGATTCTTGAGACAGGGCAAGAAATGTTCGCCGAACAGGCCATCCCTGAACTAGATGTAAAAAAAATTCTGGCTAAACTTCGAATGAACTATCAATGGCCAAGGAAGAAAAGTCATCTCCAATGAAGACAGACATTTTCAGGGAACTCCTTGGCCCTTCGTCTGATGAAGTCCTCTCGATAGAAGAAGAAGAAGAAGAGAAGTTACTGAATACTCGTCGTTTGCGTAAACTCTTATAACTGGCTTTTTCGAGCGTAAAACTCAGATTATTAATATATACATATATTCTGCTAACTGATCTGTCCCGCATAATTTAAGATTTTTGTTTTGCGCATAAAATCATAGATTTGTAGCACCTGAGCGTAAAATCATAGATCCTTACTCTGCGCGTAAAATCATAGATCCGTAGCATTTGAGAGTAAAATCATAGATCATTAGCATCTGAGCATAAAATCATATATTCGTAGCATCTGAGCATAAAATTATAGATCCTTGCTCTGCGCATAAAATTATAGATTCATAGCATCTGAGCGTAAAATCATAGATCCTTGCTCTGTACGTAAAATCGTAGATCCGTAACATCTGAGCGTAAAATCATAGATCTTTGCTCTGCGCGTAAAATCATAGATCTATAGCATCTGAGCGAAAAATCATAGATCCTTGCTCTGCGCGTAAAATCATAGATCTGTAGCATCTGAACGTAAAATCATAGATCCTTGCTTTGCGTGTAAAATCATAGATCTGTAGCATCTGAGCGTAAAATCATAGATCCTTGCTCTGCGCGTAAAATCATAGATTCGTAGCATCTGAGCGTAAAATCATAGATCCTGTAGCATCTGATGGATCCTTTACGCAGCATGCCTATCTGTCTTCCTTTTCAAATGATCGGCTAACGTGGTCCCAAATCCTAACCGACTATGATAAAAATCAGATTTGGTTAAGGATTCGGAGAGTCGTTTGAACTCTATAAATAGGCCTAGGTCATGAGAGAGAAAAACCCTTCATCTCTTTCTGAAAAACCCTTCGTCTCTTTCTGAAAAACCTCAGATTTGCCATGGCACCAAAACAGACCTCCGCCGCTAAAGGAAAGTAAGCCACTTCATCATCTCGCTCCTCTGCCCAAGTACGAGCGACTCCTACTAGGCCAAGCGAGCCTCGTTCTGAACGAAATGCTCCGCCGCCTAGTTGTGCACCGGGTATCACAGGTAAAACTTCGAGAGAAATAAAAACCCTTCGCACACGTTATACGTGTATGCGCAAATATGCCCACATTTTAATGTGTCAGCGTAAAACTTCATATTTTGCAATCTGGCTTAAAAACTCAGACTATTAAATTTTGGCGTATACTACAAACCTTGCATTTTACGCACTGAAAGTAAATTCCAGCGTAAAACTCCATATTTTGCAATCTGGCATAAAAACTCAGACTGTTAGATTTTGGCGTATACTGCAAACCTTGCGTTTTATGCACTGAAAGTAAATTCCAACGTAAAACTCCATATTTTGCAATCTGGCTTAAAAATTCAGACTGTTAAATTTGGGGTATACTGCAAAACTTGCGTTTTATGCACTGAAAGTAAATTTCAGCGTAAAACTCCATATTTTGCAATCTGGCATAAAAATTTAGACTGTTAAATTTGGCGTATATTGCAAAATTTGTGGCACCTTACGTTTTATGCACTGAAAGTAAATTCCAGCATAAAACTGACTTATTCTCTTGCTTTTTTGCAGTGGGCCTACAGATCCCCCCTCTGGCTGAAGTAATGGGTTCTGCTGCTGGAATGTTAAATTCCAACTACTTAGAGGACTTGTCCCATGTAACTTTTCCCATCTCTGGAAACGAGTATCCTCAAGAAAGGAGAATTATAATCTCGGCCCAAGAAGAAAGAATGTTGCTGAGTATGATCAGCGGAGAACCCTTGACATACATAGATGGAACTGAGTATAAAAAACCCGCTTTCTTATTTAGGGACGTTATTGATAAGCAATCCCAAACAAAGCCCAAGAAGAAAGATTGGGTATTTTCTGTTGAGGGCACTGTTATGTACCTGCCAAAGATGTTCAGGGACTACCCCATTTCTGCGTTCTTCCATGCCACACATCCCAGAAGGATGGCATGGACTCTGACTCCTGATCTTCATGGCCAGCCAGAGAAGATCTTCTATAAGAAAAGATTAAACCGATGATCCTTTGTAAGTAGTCCCTCAGGACCTATTATGCCCTTCAGAGGTCTACTACCAGGCAGCATCCCTAGTGAAGACTCTTCTTTGATCCAGCCATTTCAAATAGCAACTTTCTGCAATGACTTCATAAAGCAGGGAGGAGTATATCCCAAGGTTAACCCTCGCACCAGTGGATGGATTAACCCCCATAATCTTCGATAGGCCGGATTAACTGCATGGGCCCTGAAGCACTTTCAGATGGAGCTAGAAGTATCAACTTATTTGTTGCTGTCAGTGCTACTAGTGTTGGACTGCCTATCAACACAAATTTGTTCTGAGCTTTGATGGAGCGATATAACTCGTTTACCGGGACTTTCGCCACCCCAATAGGTAAGTTGGGCCTAGCACTTCATGAGATGGCAGATATCTCAAAACTGCCAATGGGGGACATTCCCTATGAAGAATACGTCCCCACCAATAGAGAGTTGAAGGATACCAACCCTTGGGTAGTGGCTGTATACCAAGAACTGATGAGCCACTATCTTGTATGCACCACTTTCTATAGAGAGCCTTCTGATTTAGCCCATATTAACAAATGGGTATCTTACCTTTTCTTCTATCAGGCTAGAAATGCCAAGCAGGACAAGATTGTAGATAGCAAAGACAAACCTTTGAACCCTCTGAGTATTCTTAATGCCAACATAATAGATGACCTTATTGAAGATGCAGAGGCTCCAGATTGTGTTCTTAATGAAGATATAGGTAGTTATCATGCAGGGACCAAAGCCTACAGTTATATGAGGCATTGCCGAAAGCCTCTGTCAAAAGAAGCTCAACTGGCTGGCTTCCTTTCTATTTGGCTACGCTGATGGGTGGTACCTGGCATTGCATCTGTAGATCATATTCATCGCAACACCCTATAGCCCGCAGTGAGTTTGGTATTTGGAGCAAGATTGGGCCTACTCCCTGTCATGGTATGTAGGATACAAGCAGACCTGAGGGCTATTACTGATGGACTGATGGCCGATACCACACAGCGCGAAGGTTATCCCAGAATGGAATTACCATTCTTATATCTGATGGGATATTTAATCCTTCATAACACTAGAGTGATGTCTCCCGGATCTGCCAGTGGTTCGGGCAATAACTTCCTGTTGAATTACAAGAATTCTTCTTGGAATGTGACTAGCGTCATAGATTGTCGACTAGCACTGATTTTTGCCCATAGTTGGAAATTTTTCTGCATCGTTCCCCCGGTACATATCAATCAGCAGGGGACTAAACTTCATGATATAAGTCAAGGGAAGTCTATTCTTTCTCCTTAAACCTTTTACTGGTTGGTCTGTATTAGACCTTCACACCTGCTGTATAGAAGTGAGGATCACTGCTACCTGGAGCCATATCTGCCTAGCCGTTTTGCCAGGCAATTTGGATATGATCAGTTGCACGTGGAAAATCCCATCACCAGCTTTAAATTCAAAGGTGGGCTTATTGATGGAGCTAGAGGATGGCATTATTTTATCATGGGTTGTACTGGAGCAATATTTGCTGTACCCGCAACTTCTCTCTCCATGGAATTGCGTATTCTTCATTCCTACGCACAGTTTTATGTGTCCATCAATACTTTCCATCGTGATTTTGATGTATATGAAAGTTTCAGAATGCCTTTCCATAAGCCCACTGGAAGAGAGGAGATACCATATGTCTCCTCTGATGAAGGTGATGAAACTACTGGTGCAGATGATTATTTGTTGATATTACCGAGAGGCGTAATAGCTCCGCCAGCATAGTCTCTCATAATTTCTAATAAACGAAAGGCTTCTACTCAGAAAGAGCCTTCCCCTCGTAAGAAGAAGCAGACTACAAAAGGTCCTAAAAGGACTTCCACCAAGGGGGCCTCTTCCAGGAGTGAACCTATTGTTCCCCTGTTAGGGGAGATTCTGTGATTAGGGATCCTATATCCCCTCGTCGTCCTTCGCCTTTTAAAGAAGGAGCCTCCACAGTCTTAGCTGAAAGTGCTAGAGATTCTTTGTCAGCGACTGCTGCCACGATTACATCTACCACCGTTACTGGTGATGCTTCTATATCGCCTTCGAGGCCGAGCCCACTAATAATTACTATGCCTTTTACAAGACAAATAATAGGACTAGCCCCTCCTTCATCTGTAAATATTTCAAGCGAGATTCCACCCGATGAACCTCGAGTAGATTTGGGTGATGATTGGGATGATGATCCTTAAGCATCAGTTGGTTTACCCTCCTCTCCAGGTATGACAGCTTGTTTAGCATCATTAAGAAATGATTTAGCTATACAGGCTGTAGACGCAATATACATACCATCAGCCATGGGTAAATGTTGTCCTTACGCTTTTTTCAGGAAAATTTAACATCAAATTTATATTAACTTTCTCTTATCTTATTTTCAGGTGAAGACATTTCTGGGAAAGGCGGAGCTGAAACAACCTCTGCTTTCGTTGCGGATCCAGCTACTGAAATGGCTGTGACCACTGTTAAAGAAGCGTATCTTGAAACCGCAACATTCTCAGATATAATCCCGCCAGCAGTGGTTCAAATAGAACCAGAGGTGGATGAACCAACCCCCTCGACTGTACCTCCAATTATTGGAATTATACCTTCGTCGAGCGTGCCAACAACTTCAACTGTTGTGGGTCTCTTCTTTTGTCACGCCATATGTTGAAGCAACGACTGTGGCAACATCTTCTGTAGTCATTCCAGAAAGGAGATTCACTGATATTGCGGCTACTCTCAGCTTCCGTTCGAGCATTGCTATGCTAGTTAAACAATACACTAGCATATTCTACCTCACTTTGAAAGAATTAATATCCATGGTGCTGGAGAAGAATCTAGGCTTTGATGCTTTGAAGACGTCCTCCAAGCTCACTATAGCGCAAATTAGAAATTTTAATGATGCTGATGTTTGTGGTATTAAATGAAAGAACGAAATGTATATGATACGAGGTTTGCACGAAACCCTCCTTTTTAGTTTACAAACAAACTTGTACAATTTGATCCTATACGAGGATGTAGGAGTACAATTTATTTAATCTGGGTAGATGATTGCTATAGGTGTCTGATCTGCAGTCGATCACTTTAGCCCTTGGACTACACGATGGTGAAGAAGTGCCGTGGAAGACAGAAAGCAGCTTCGGAGGTTGCGAAAGAGGATGGATGCACGATGCTAATGTCATCGATCGCTACCCTTTGCCTGAGCTCTGGATGCTTCTCTCTCTCTCTCAAAGACTCTTCGACCTCTCCTCAATCTCCAATGTTTTGACCCGTAGTTCGATCTTCTTTCAAATTTTTGACCTTGTTCGATTTTTAAAGTCTCGACCTGTTTCTCTGTTGATAGAGGTCTCTATTTATAGAGTTTTGGTGACAGTGACCACTCAATCGGTGTGGAAACCGAGTAGTGGAAAGTACAACACCCTTTTATATAACGATTAAAATAACCAAAGCCTGCGTATAGATGAGCTTTTGAATGAGCGTGTGACGCGGGTCCAACTAAGGGAAAAAATGCGTATAATCGCTACTAAGATCACGGCGTAGAAGCCACGTAGGTTGGTATCCTTTGTGTAGAAGATGTTGGCGTAGAAGCCAATGTCTGTCACCATGGCGTAGAAGCCAAGTAGGCATAGAAGCCGAGTAGGCGTAGAAGCCTGATGGCATAGAAGCCGAATAAGCACAGAAGGCCGAATGAGCATAGAAGCCGAACGAGCATAGAAGCTGACGAGGCATAGAAGCCGAGCGGGCACAGAAGCTGAATGGGCATAGAAGCCGCTGCGTAATGTGCCAGAGTAGTCGTAGAGGCCGAGCAGTCACAAAAGCTGAATGGGCGTAGAAGCCGAGGTGATGTGGACGTCTTTAGCCGAAATCACGGCTATTGGAGATATAATCAAATCTCTCACATTAAATGCCGAGATCCGCCATCATCATTAATTGTAGAGACGTATTCTGAAGGCCTGCCACCGTTCTGAACATTAGGTGCAGAGGCGTGCCTCGAGCCCTGTTCAAAGAGCAGCTTTTGACGTGGTAGTCTGTTTGTCTTTCGCGGAGCGTAAATAGTTCACGTCTGCCTGTGTAAAACAAGGCAGCGTATCCCCTTGTACGCGTAAAAGCAGTCTCCGCTGAGGGGATGTCAGTAAATGACGGTTCGGTGATATTTAATTAAATCCTCTGCATTAAATGCAGAGATCCGCCATCATACTGTGGGGCGCGTCCCGAGTGGTCTGCCATCTTTCCAGCCGTCGTCTGGGTAGCCGTGCAGCACTTTTGTCAGGAGTCAGATGTCAGGTTCACTGCGTGACTTGACAGGTTCATTTCGGGGAAGATGAAGCGTTCCTCGTACGCTTTAACGCTGCTTTAAAAGCGAATGTGTTTTATGCCATGGAGGCGATGAAGTACCCCGTCTACGCTGAAGAGGCCTGGACTTACTGCATTTACGCGGATGGTCCCATCATATTTTATACCGTGCTCAGCGGAAAAGCTCCGTTGCACTCTTGATGGCCTTGAGGTCCTCTGCTTACGCTGTCCTGCATCACCATGTTGCGTAGAGCTATATCAGCGTATTTTTCATGCTTCTACAGCTGACAGAGCTAATGTGCTAGAGCAAATGGTTAATGGTCTAGAACAACCCATTAACGAATATTTGCAATTATTCTGAGGCAGCATCAATGACTTGGTTCAGGCTGAGTATGACTCACTAACTTCAAAATTTGCTCAGAAGGCAGAAACCTTAAACAAATCTATTCAGGAACAGCAACAAGTGATGGAGAAAGAGCAAGCAGTATTGGTGGAGAGTATTCCTCAGCTAGCTCAGTGCCGTACCGAATGTGAGAGATATGAAGTGAGGATTCAAGAGCTGGAAGCTGAACTTGATCAAATAAAGGAGACGCTTCTCAAAGCATCGCTAGTTCATGATGTATTGGAGGGCCAAGTGAATACAGTTCAACAGAACTTGACACATGTGGGTGTCATCCATGCAAGTTTTGTTGATTCTCTGTCTGAACTATCTCTCTTGAATAATGACGAAGCAAGACTGGAACTGGCTCGCACCAAAATTTTAAACTCTAGGAACGAAAGGATTGCTGCTTTAGCACAATAAATCCTTGATTTAACTGCTCCTCCACAATGATGGATTATGTACTTTTTTGCTCCTCCTTTACCATATAATTTGTTATTCTCAGAGATAATGAAGATACATTTTCTGACTCTGTGGATCCATCACTTATTATTAGAATATAAATGATAGGCTAAGATGAAAGTGATATCAGAGATAATATGGACATGATATACTTTCAGTAACTGGTTTAGCTGAATATATCTATTCAGAGGTAATATGAACATGATAGAATATGATCCAACTAAATTTGTATACAAAAACTATCAGAGGTAATATGGACATGATAGGTTTTGAAGTTTCAAATTAGTTAAACATATCTATTCAGAGGTCATATGAACATGATAGAATATGATTCAACTTATCTTTATACGTAGTATCATCATAATGAAATCTTTATCATACTCCGTTAAGTAAGGGAGATCAAGCATAATACTTCTTCAGGAATTTGCCATTGATAGGAGCCATTATCAAATCTCCATTAGGCTTGACTAATCTGTAAGCACCATTTGAAAATATTGTTTCAATCACATAAGGGCCCTCCCATTTGGACTAGAATTTCCCCTTACTTTTATGTATAATGATCATTGGCCTCTTCACAGCTAAAACTAGCTCACCAACTTTGAACACTCTTTCCTTCACTTTTTGATTAAAAGCTTTGGAGATGCGTGCTTGGTAGAACACAATGCGTTGTTGAGCTTGAAGGCATTTTTCGTCTAACCCTTCTAGCTCTTGAAGTCTTAAACGATCATTATTTTCCTTAGTCAGCTCATTAGCTATTGCTATTCTGAGTGATGGAATTTGAATTTTAATAGGGAGAACTGCTTCACACCCGTAAACTAATGAAAATAGAGTATAACCCGTTGGTGTTCGTACCGTTGTGCGGTATGCCCACAGACATTCTCCCAATTTCTCGTTCCAATCTTTTTTGTTCGAAGAGACAAATTTCTTCAAGAGTTTGATAATCGTTTTATTGAAGGCTTCTGCCAAACCATTAGCAGCAGGATTATATGTCGTTGAGGCCATATTTTGTATCTGATTCTTATCGCAAAATCGGTGAAATGCTTGACTGATGAATTTAGGCCCATTGTCATGAATTATCCTTCGGGGTATTCCAAAGCGACAAATTACATGATGCTTGATAAAGCTGATCATATTGGATGTCTTTACCTCAGCAAGAGGAATTGCCTCCACCCATTTGGATAAATAGTCAGTGATAGCTAATATAAACCGATGTCCTCTAGAAGATGAAGGATGAATAGGACTAATGATATCCATACCCCATGCTTCAAAGGGCCATGATGAAATAGTAGGATGTAAATATTCAGAAGGTTGATGTATGAAATCTGTATGAACCTGACAGGTTTTGCATTTTCTTGCATATTCCACGGCATCTACAATCATAGTAGGCCAGTAGTAGCCCATCCTCCTGATATGATCCTGTAACTTAGGACCGGGTTGATGTGCTCCACATACTCCATCATGAGCTTCTCGGATAACCCGCCTTGCATCATCACCAGAGAGACATCGTAACAATAGTCCATCATATATTCGGCAATACAAACTTTGTGAAGAAGCGTCAAAATAGAAATGTAGCGATCGTCCTTTGATAGATGCTGCTTCTTTAGGATCCTCTGGTAAGATTCCATACGGCACGAAGTCTATAAAGGGACTTCTCCAATCTCTCTTAGGAAGAACCGTATTTATAACATAGCTGCGTTCTATGTGAAAATTATTTTTCACACGAAACAAATCTCTGTTAAGAAGGATCACCGAATTCTGCCTTCTTATAGGAATAGCTAGATCTGCAGCTAGACTGGCCAGAGCATCAGCTTCCAAATTTTGAGATCGAGGAACATGTTCTAAGAAGAATCCTTTAAAAGACATTGCTATCTCGATTGTTGTTCGGTGATAAGGAATGAGATCTGGATTGCGGATTTCATATATTCCTCTGACCTGATTGACGATCAGTTGAGAATCCCCAAAAGCTTCTAAATATTCAATATCTAATTCTTTAGTGACTTGAAGTCCAATTAATAGAGCATTATACTCTGCCACATTATTAGAGCATGGTTCACTAAGAGAATATGCTCGATAAATGACGAGTTTATCAGGAGTCACCAAAATAATCCCTACCCCTGAAACCACGTTTCCTTTGGGACCAGTTCTGGAAGCACCATCAAAGAATAGCTGCCATGTATCACCTTCCATTGCTAAATTACATTTTACAACTTCGTCGAGAATGTCATCATATAATTTGGAGGTTTTTAGAATTGGATGGGCAGCTAAGAAATCAGCCAAGGCTTGACCTTTTACGAATTTCTAAGGGACGTACACCATATCATACGGTGTCAATAGCATTGCCCAAGTCACGAGTCAGGAATTAAGAATACTTGGCTTATTCATCAATACCTGAAGTGGATTAATTCTGCAGATGATATGAATAGTTTGGCCTATCACGTAATGTCGAGTCTTCTGAATGTCAAACATTAAGGCCAAGCATTCTTTTTCTACTGGGTTATACCTGTATTCTGCTCTGACCATTATCCTGCTTAGATAGTATATAGCCTGTTCATGACCCTCATTGTTCTTCTGTGCGAGGAGAGCCCCTAAAGAATGATCTATTGCTCAACATACAGCAAAAATGGTCTTCATATGACAGGAGGCACCAGAACTGGAGGATTAGTAAGATAGCGTTTGATGTCATTAAATGCTTGTTGACAGGCTTCGTCCCATACAAATGACACACCTTTCTTCATTAGACGAGAAAAAGGTTGACATCTTCCAAAGAGATTGGATATGAATCTCCTGATATAAGCTAGACGACCCTGAAATTCCCTAATTTCTCTGAGATTACGGGGCGGTCGCATTTCTAGGATAGATTTTACTTTGTCAGGGTCAACTTGAATGCCTTTAGCAGTAATGACAAATCCCAGAAATTTGCCACTGGATACACCAAGAAAGGACTTTGTAGGGTTCATTTTGAGTTGATGTTGGCGCATCAAATCAAATATTGTCTTCAAGTCTTGGATGTGATTATCCTTGAGGCGGCTTTTGACAGCAATATTATCTACGTAACATTCCACCGTTTTGCGTAAATACTTATGGGATATGTTACTCATAGATCATTGATATATAGCCCCGGCATTCTTCAATCCAAAAGGTATGACTGTATAGCAATATACTCCCAATGGTGTACGAAAAGCAATATGCTTATCATCTTCAGGATTTATTTTAATTTGATTATATCCTGAAAATCCGTCCATGAAAGACATGCGCTCAAAACCATACGTATTATCGATCATGACGTCTATAATGGGAAGAGGGAAGTCATCTTTAGGGCAGGTTGCATTTAGATCTCGAAAGTCGATGCAAACACGCACTTTTCCATTTTTCTTCATAACTGGGACGACATTAGCAACCCAATCAGGTTGTTGTTCTTCCCGGATGAACCCACAGGCTATTAATTTCTTAATTTCAGCTTCAATGGCATCCATCATATCTAGGCGGAACCGGCGTTGTGGTTGCTTTAAAGGCTTTGAATTAGACAATATATTGAGTTTATGGGTAGCCACTTTTGGATCAAGATTTGGCATATCCTCATAATTCCAAGAAAAGACATCGATATATTCTTTTATCAGCTGGATCATTTCTTCTCTTTCTTCTTCAGAAAAATTATTACTGATAAATATCGGCTTTGGTGAAAATTCATCCCCAACATTAACTTGGATAACCTTATCTTCAGTGGGTGGTTCTTTTTGTTCGAACCGAAGTTCTCATTGTGTATCCATTTGTTGTGCCCAAGGTTCATTTTCAAATGGTTCAGATTCTTGTTCCTCTGTTTCCAGGGAATCTTTCAACACCATATTTACTGATAATCCCAGTTCAAATTCATCATCTGAATCGAAGGATGACAAATCATTTTGAGAAGAGGAAATGGTCTCATCACTTGACTCAGTGTTGTTTGGAGTTGCAAGAGATGTGGTATACCCTAACCCAAAATGAGTTCGTTGACAGTAAGGATCACCATGCAACGGTATTCTTCTACCTTTTCCATAATTGAGATCTTGCTTCAACTTCAAATCATAATCCATGTTTTGCATAATCTTTAAAGCCTGTGGGCTATATCTGTGGATTTGCATTTTCCTAACATCAGACTCATGAGATTCTTCTTGTATAATCGGTCTATTCCGTATTCGACCAAAGACTATTTGATGCTGATCGTTGCGAGTAGGTAGAACAATAAAGACAGAATCTTCATGTGGCCCATATGTCATGACGATATTAGATGTTGATGCTACTTCCCACACATATGGATGATAGAAGTATATAACTTCCAAGAATTTTTGTGCTATGGGTTCTATATCTTTATGAGGAGAAAATTCCTGATTAGGAAATTGGGCGCCAGTATACTGGAAAAGAGAATCTTTATTATCATCAGAAAATGCGTCCCCGATTATATTTACATCAGCTAACTGCTTGTTGCGCCTAAGGTCAATGACCAAAGGTGGAGGTTTCTTGTTCAGATTGATCACTAGAGGATCATTTCTTCCTCCCGACTTTGTTTTGCCCAAGTGAATAGCCATAGGTTCCAAGACTTTTGGACGGGTAATCCGCCCTTTCACTTGGATCGACAAAGGTTGCTCAGTAGATAGTTCTCTTGGCTCATGGTGGAATTCTTCCTCCATTTTGCCTGACACCTCTTTTATATAGTCTTGAGTGTATAATATAGCATCAGAATAGTAGGATTCAATTCCTTTGAATGGATTAAGATCAGCAAATTCTGTTTTCACTGTTCCTTGAGTATCTACATATTTGAAACATTGATGTAGAGTTGAAGGAACAATATTGTGATCATGGATCCATGGTCTACCCAACAGAATATTGTAAGACACCTCCGAATCAATGATATAGTAGCCAATGATCTAAGATCACCAATCTGGATTCTTAAACGAATTTTCCCCAATGGTCTGCTTTTCCTGGCATTGAAGCCCACAATTGTAGTGGTAGTGTAAGCCAATTCACTGGTAGGAATTCTCAATAGTTTGAGCAGACTATGAGGGATAATGCTGATTGACGATCCCGGGTCTATGTGAATCCGATCTACCTCAATGAAGCCGACGTATCCTATATAATAAAGAGGCATGTCATGTTTGTTATGCTTCAACAACATATCCTCTGGAGTGAAGTGATGTTAGGGATCACTTCCATCACACTATGGCATTGAGGACATGCCACAGGTTCTTTATCAGGGGACTTGAGCTGAGTCAAGCATACATCTGCTTGCATTAATGCTTCACTTAAGGCTTGACGAGTGTCTTTGGATAAATGAAGTAGCTAAAAAATGGACAATCTGGCTGGAATATTAGCCAACTGAGCCAAGATATCGAAGTTATATGGTTTCTCTAAACCTTTGTTTTGAGTGTTCTTCAGATTTATCGAAACAAACTTATTTTTGTTTGCCTTTGTCCACAGAAGCTGATTTAGAAGGACCTGCCTCTGGTATTACAGGTTCAGACTCTGGAGGTTTGGTAGCTGAAGTGTCTGTCATTGCTTCTTCCTGATTCCCTCCATATTCTTTGAGGTAGGCTTTTCCTGACCGTGTTCTGGTTGCTAAAGCCTTTTTTTCGATGCCGGGGATATTCCAACCATATGACATGGTTTACATCTTGGATTCTTCTTAGACTTAGCTTTAGCAGCTTTAGTCTCTTCCTCAATTTTTGATACTAGATCAGGGTGAACCCACATGATCTCCCCATGCTTGGTAGTTAAGGGCACTAAATCTTGATTTTGACCCCTGGTAGGAGGAAGATTAACAATATCCATCATTACCCGTGGAATAGGTACCATACCATCCGGTATTTCTTGAGGGGAAAATTGCCAAATTGGAGTGAGATCATATTTGCAGTGACCGTCTTCTCGTTATTACGCAAAGTGATGGCTTTGGCATCGATCGACTCCTGGATTTTTCTTTTCAGTACATAGCATGCCTTTGTGGGGTGATGTATGTACCTGTAAAAATGCAGTACTTAGGATTATCTGTACTGCCGACTTTATTTGGATGCTTTATCTCTGGTAGAGTAAGCTTGCCACTTTTGACTAGACAATCAAATATGCTTGGAATATCGTCGTCGTCAAAAGAATATTCTTCTTTGGTTCTGAAAGTTCCAGAATTCGTCTGTGTAGTTAACGGAGTATTTTGTCTGGACGTGTTGATTGCCAGGGCTTCCTTTCCTTTTGAACTATGAGTATGGTCATTATTAGAGGATGAACGCTTCCCTCTATCAGAGGTAGAGATCATGATTCCGTTGTCACGAGCCTTCCGACTATTATCTTCAGTGGCTACTGCCAATATGATAAATGAGGGCCAATCATGGAACTGATATGGTCCCGTGAATATTGAGATCAGTGGGAGTAGGTTCTTTCTGCAAATGTCCACCAAGGCTGAATCTGGAACTTCAGGAGGCATCTGTAAAGTTGCCTGATGAAAGCGTTCAATAAAAGTACGAACATTTTCTTTTTTCTTTTGATTTACTTCAATGAGTGATGACATAGACATGTCCATTCCTCCCTCATAGAATCGAGCGAAGAATAGAGCCTTGAAATCTTCAAAAGAAGTAATGCAGTTGTCAGATAGACTACGATACCATTGGTAAGCTACTCCAAACTGACAGCCTTTAAACACTCGAGTGAGAAGGGCATTATTTCCTTGCAACAATACCGTCATCATGTTGAAGTAGTTCATATACAGGCTTGGCGACGTCTTTTCCTCAAATAAAACTATAGCCTGTGGTTTATATTTTGGTGGGAAAGGGATCTCATCCCAGACAGTTGGATACGGCTGGTTAATTCCCAACTTCTTAAGCTGATCTTTATGTTTCAAAGCATCAAATTGGGCTTTCAATTCCCGAACCGCTTGTATTGGATCTTCAGATAGGAAAGGGACAGCAAAAAGGTGAGAAATTGGATGTATTGTAACTCCAACAGGAGGTAATACATTCTCCAGGTTAAGAGGTTGAGGAGCAGCTGATTCTTGATTTTGAACAGGCTCTTGGCTTGCATTGGCTGGTGATATGTCTACCCCCACACGTAGTTGAGTCAGAGGAATAGGTGTTTGAGCTATTGCAGTTGTATGTTGAGTCACCATCAATTGGTGCATACTCTCCATCATGGTATGCATTTCTTTAAGTGATATTTCCAATGCAGTGATGCGTTGTTCAGTACTTCCTGATGGGGAAGCTTCTTCATGTTCATCTCCAACAGCATAAACTCCTATTTCTCTATATGCCACTGAGGGATTAGTATAGATCTCTGTAGAGATTGAGTCTATACTTTCAGCATCAAATTCAGAAAACTGGCGACTCCTAGTGTCGGAATCAGAAGAATATGAAGCTGATTGTCGTGACCTCGAGCGAGTGTTTTAAAAAGTACCTTCTTCAAAAGTCTCGATGAGTCTGTCAAATCTCCTTTGGCTTGGAGTCCTGGAGGGATAACGTCTTGAACTCAACTTTCCTTTAGGAATATGCGAAGTCATGTTTACCGAAGCAAATATTGGTTCTTCTTCTTGTAAAGACAAAGAATAGTTCAATCAGTCGAACACTGACCGTTTTGCTTTAGAACAAAAATAGTTAATTACAACCTTATGACTATTACAACAATGTTCTCTAGGGGTGTAATAGACATATTAGGAGATCCCCTGTCTTTGTGTTTCTGGATCAAGAAATCACGCAAATCAGGGGGATTACCAGAAGAAGGCTTATTCTGCCTTTTTATATCAGTAGGAATATGTAGATTAGGAACCATAACCTTTTCTCTACCATAGGAATACAATAGTTCTTCTATATGAGTAGAATATGATCCATTATCTGTCTGAGGAGCGTATCTTCCCGTGAAACGAGTCTTCTTTACGCGGACAAACCTATCCTGGCGTAATTTGGATTTTTGCATAGGTTCGCGTAAAACAGGGAAAGTCCTCAACGGCCTTCAGCATCACGCGTAATCTATAACGTGGGAACTTTTCTCTCTTGTGGACGTAAAAACTTAGAGGTTGAAGGATTCGCCACTTGTTTTCCTTTAATATGATCAAAGGGTACATCTGCCTCATCATAGACGGGAGATGTAATTTTACGAGCATGGCGCGTTTGAAATTTTTGAATTGGCACTGAGGCCTTGCCAGAAATTTTGTTTGCCATGTCACAGACGGGAGACAAAGGTTTATGCGCAGGGCGCGTCTGATACTTCTAGATTGGCATTGAGGCATTGCCAGAAGTCATGTCTACCACATTAGAAACGGAAGACAACGTTTTACACACAGGGCATGCTTGGGACTTCTGGATTGGCATTGAGGCATTGCCAGAAGTCTTGTCTACCACATCACAGACGGGAGACAAGGTTTTACGCACAGGGCGTGTTGGCTGTATTGTCACAACTTTGTTGATCAGTGAGTGAGAGCTTGCATGAAGGGTAGAGGACGGCTTAGGCATCCACACTTTATGCAGCTTCCTGTGGTTCTGGACAGAGAAGGAATGAGAACTATCCCCTGCATGAAGCATGTCTTCATAGGCAGATTGGTCGAACTGGACGACCAAAGTCTTCTTCATCGATCCGATGGATACAGCATCATGTTGAGCAATTGCTTTCTCGTTAGAGAAGAAAGTCGTCCCCAGCAGAGTCACCATTTTATTTGGATAAACAAAGAGGTTTATACGAAACTTTTGCTTATAAACGAGAAAAGAGAAAAAGTATAATTAATCCTATACGAGGATATTAAGTACAATAAAATAATTCTGGGAAAGTATTGCTATGGAAGTCTGATCTGCGGTCGATCACATTATTCCTTGGACTACACGATAATAAAGAAGTGCTAGAAGAAGCTTCAAGACTTTCTCTGAATTGGAGGCAAAAGCCAACCAAAGGAAAGTTGCAAGTGGGGTCGAATTCTTGTTGCCAAAGTTGTCAGCCAAAACTCTCTATCCGATTTGTGTTGTTCTCCTTTTCTGATCTCTAATCATTCTACCCTGTGACCAGGGGTCTTTATTTATAGAGATCAATCAAATAACTGCCAGGTTGGCGTAAAAGCTAAGTAACTGTCTTGTTGGCATAAAAGGCCAAACTGTGAAGAAGAATATTTTCTTTACGCTGCAGTTATGATAACTGCTAC
The DNA here is from genome assembly GCA_036927795.1 of Iris macrosiphon. Classification (NCBI taxonomy): domain Eukaryota; kingdom Viridiplantae; phylum Streptophyta; class Magnoliopsida; order Asparagales; family Iridaceae; genus Iris; species Iris macrosiphon. Next base: position 114,383,120 of record JAYESA010000013.1, read on the forward strand.
CCACGTTCCCATAGTCTTCTGAATCTGTGTATGACACGTGTTCCTTTATAAGGTAACACGTATAACTGTTTCTCAAAGATTATGGCATGCAAGCCACGTAGGTAACTGCCCCTGCGTAAAATGGTTGGCATAAAAGCCAAATAACTGTCTTGTTGGCATAAAAGGCCAAATTATGAAGAAGACTGCTTCCTTTACGCTGCGGTTATGATAACTGCTACCCACGTTCAAATAATCTTCTGAATCTGCGTATGACTCGTATTCCTTTATAAGGTACCACGTATAACCGCTTCTCGAAGATCATGGCATGCAAGCCACGTAGGTAACTGCCCCTACGTAAAGATGGTTGGCGTAAAAGCCAAGTGACTATCTTATTGGCGTAAAACTTGATGATTCATGAATAATATATAACCAGCATAAAATAGCCAATTATCCTTCACGACTGAGGTTTTGAGTGTATTCTGGGCTAAATAGCCTTATCACGTACCTTTGCAAATATAGCCGAGTTGGCGTATTTCAAGGAAATAGCATACGGCGTACTCCTATAGTTAAAAATAGCCTGGTTGGCATAAAATGCAAGGATGGTGATGTGAGCGTATTAGTCACAGTTTTAGCTTTCCCAGTCATGATAAATTTTAAAAATAGAACAAAATCTCGTGCATTAAATGCAGAGATATGCCTCCATCTCGTGCATTAATTGCAGAGATATGCCTCGAGCTTTGTACAAGAAACAGCTTTTGATGTAGCGTCTGATTTTGTCTTATCTTGAGCGTAAAAACTCATTTCTGTCAATGTAGAATAGGTAGCGTATTCTTTGAATGCGTAAAATGACTTGTATCAAGAATATGTCACTAAATAACAACCTGGGTCTCTGTGCAAAATTATCATTATAGTCGTCCTCTCGATCATCGTGATGTACTTTTATCAGATGTCAGGTTCACTGATTTGTCTGATAAATTCATCCGAGGAATACGAAGAGTTCCTCGTAAAACTTTACGCTGCATTAAAAACAACGTATTTAAACTTTACGCAGGAAGGTATAGCAACCTTTTACATAGAGCAGTCTTGAAGCACTACTTTACGCGGGCAGCTTTGAAACTCTGCTTTACGCGGACAGCTCTGAAGCCACATTTTACGCCAAACAGACTTGAAGCTATGTTTTACGCGGGGAGGTCTGAAGCCATATTTTACGCCAAATAGCCTTGAAACTCTGCTTTTACGCGGACAGCTCTGAAGCCATACTTTACGCCAAACAGACTTAAAGCTCTATTTTACGCGGACAGCTTTGAAGCCCTATTTTACGCCAAACAACCATGAAGCTCTATTTTACGCGGACTTCATGTATGTTGGGGGTTTTTACTGTAAAATACGTGAATAATTTCTCAGCATATTTCATGCTTCTACAAGACCCCTTCAAAGTTTTCAAATTCCTCGTAATTTGAAATACTTTGAATGAAGCATGAAATGGTCAAACTTGACCCGGTCTTCAAGGCTAATTTTTGGCTATATTTAAGAAATCGTTGAAATTTGTGTGTTCTCTTATGCCTATATAAGGACAAGCAAATGAACTTGTTTTTCCATACTTCCTTCACCACAAAGATGGCTGCTGAGATTCATTGGGCTGAACTGAGAAAGAAGAAGATTATGCTCTTCCAGCATGTAAGGAGTCGTAAAAAGAGGCATCTTTGAGCAAACATTCTCCGCAATGATGGACCATGGAGGGATATCATAGCTTCCTTTGCTTGAGATAATCAGCGATCTTATATGGCAATTCATCAAAGAGAGAGAAAGGGTCACATTAGACCACACAGCTTGCTAGCTGTATTTTCCCCAATTATTAAGCTGGATCCTGGGGTGCAGCTTGGCCGTGTCTTCTAGTATTGTGTTGGGTCTGAATCCCAATCACAATTCTAAGCATGCCCGCCGATGACGTATGGGGGTGGGCTTGAATAAAATAGGCCCAGTTCTGTATCCTCCTGCCATTAATCCTTTTCTTGGCACCCGACGTATAGGAGCTGGAGAAGTGCTGTAGAAGAAGAAATGAAGATCTCCATCATACGAGAACCTAGCGTAATAGATTCTTGTCATATGTAATCGTGATCTTGAATATTAAAGAAAAATCCTTTGTAAAAAAATGGATTCCATCATATGTAATCATGATTAATAAACTTGTCTTCTTTTATACACCATTGATTTGCCATGTTGCTGTAAGGAAGTCTGGTAATACGCAGCTTCAACACGCTTGAGTAATTTTTATACAAACTCTGATAACTATGCATCCAGTCACGTTCCAACTTTTACGCAAAAAGGAAGATGCGAAAAAATCTTTAGCATTTAAATTATCTTGAAAATCTAATCGTCATGCTGTTTTTGACGAGGAGTCACATCAAAAATGGCTTCTCGAAAGATTCTCGAGACAGGGCAAGAAATATCTGCCGAATAGGCCATCCCTGAACTAGATGTAAAAAAAAATCTGGCTAAACTTCGAATGAACTATCAATGGCCAAGGAAGAAAAGTCATCTCCAATGAAGACAGACATTTTCAGGGAACTCCTTGGCCCTTCGTCTGATGAAGTCCTCTCGATAGAAGAAGAAGAAGAAGAAGAAGAAGAAGAAGAAGAAGAAGAAGAGAAGTTACTGAATACTCGTCGTTTGCGTAAACTCTTGTAATTGGCTTTTTCGAGCGTAAAACTCAGATTATCAATATATACATGTATTCTGCTAACTGATCTGTCCCGCATAATTTAAGATTTTTGTTTTGCGCATAAAATCATAGATCCGTAGCACCTGAGCGTAAAATCATAGATCCTTACTCTGCGCGTAAAATTATAGATCCATAATATTTGAGCGTAAAATCATAGATCCTTAGCATCTGAGCGTAAAATCATATATTCGTAGCATCTGAGCGTAAAATCATATATCCTTGCTCTGCGCATAAAATTATATATTCGTAGCATCTGAGCGTAAAATCATAGATCCTTGCTCTGTACGTAAAATCGTAGATCCGTAACATCTGAGCGTAAAATCATAGATCTTTGCTCTGCGCGTAAAATCATAGATCTATAGCATCTGAGCGTAAAATCATAGATCCTTGCTCTGCGTGTAAAATCATAGATCTGTAGCATCTGAACGTAAAATCATAGATCCTTGCTTTGCGTGTAAAATCATAGATCTGTTGCATCTGAGCGTAAAATCATAGATCCTTGCTCTGCGCGTAAAATCATAGATTCGTAGCATCTGAGCGTAAAATCATAGATCCTGTAGCATCTGATGGATCCTTTACGCAGCATGCCTATCTGTCTTCCTTTTCAAATGATCGGCTGACGTGGTCCCAAATCCTAACCGACTATGATAAAAATCGGATTTGGTTAAGGATTCGGAGAGTCGTTTGAACTCTATAAATAGGCCTAGGTCATGAGAGAGAAAACCCTTCATCTCTTTCTGAAAAACCCTTCGTCTCTTTCTGAAAAACCTCAGATTTGCCATGGCACCAAAACAGACCTCCACCGCTAAAGGAAAGCAAGCCACTTCATCATCTCGCTCCTCTGCCCAAGTACGAGCGACTCCAACTAGGCCAAGCGAGCCTCGTTCTGAACGAAGTGCTCCGCCGCCTAGTTGTGCACCGGGCATCACAGGTAAAACTTCAAGAGAAATAAAAACCCTTCGCACACGTTATACGTGTATGCACAAATACGCCCATATTTTAATGTGTCAGTGTAAAACTTCATATTTTGCAATCTGGCGTAAAAACTCAGACTGTTAAATTTTGGCGTATACTGCAAACCTTGCATTTTATGCACTGAAAGTAAATTCCAGCATAGAACTCCATATTTTGCAATCTGGTATAAACTCAGACTGTTAGATTTTGGCGTATACTGCAAACCTTGCGTTTTACGCGCAGGGCACGTTTGAAATTTTCGAATTGGCACTAAGGCCTTGCCAAAAATTTTGTCTGCCATGTCATAGACGGGAGACGAAGGTTTATGCGCAGGGCGCATCTGAGACTTCTAGATTGGCACTGAGGCATTGTCAGAAGTCTTGTCTGCCACGTTACAAATGGGAGACAAAGTTTTACGCACAGGGCGTGTTTGAGACTTCTGGATTGGCATTGAGGCATTGCCAGAAGTCATGTCTACCACGTTACAAACGGGAGACAACGTTTTACGCATAGGGCATGATTGGGACTTCTGGATTGGCATTGAGGCATTGCCAGAAGTCTTTTCTACCACGTCACAGACGGGAGACAAGGTTTTACGCACAGGGCGTGTTGGCTGTGTTATCACAACTTTGTTGATCAGTGAGTGAGAGCTTGCATGAAGGGTAGAGGACGTCTTAGGCATCCACACTTTACGCAGCTTCCTGTTGTTCTGGACAGAGAAGGAATGAGAACTATCCCCTGCATGAAGCATGTCTTCATAGGCAGATTAGTCGAACTAGACGACCAAAGTCTTCTTCATCGATCCGATGGATACAGCATCGTGTTAAGCAATTGCTTTCTCGTCAGAGGAGAAAGTCGTCCCCAGCAGAGTCACCATTTTATTTGGATAAACAAAGAGGTTTATACGAAACTTTTGCTTACAAACGAGAAAAGAGAAAAAGTATAATTAATCCTATACGAGGATATTAAGTACAATAAAATAATTCTGGGGAAGTATTGCTATGGAAGTCTGATCTGCGGTCGATCATATTGTTCCTTAGACTACACGATGATGAAGAAGTGCTGTAGAAGAAGCTTCAAGACTTTCTCTGAATTGGAGGCAAAAGCCAACCAAAGGAAAGTTGCAAGTGGGGTCGAATTCCTGTTGCCAAAGTTGTCAGCCAAAACTCTATATCCGTTTTGTGTTATTCTCCTTTTCTGATCTCTGATCGTTCTACCCTGTGACCAGGGGTCTCTATTTATAGAGATCAATCAAATAACTGCCAGGTTGGCATAAAAGCTAAGTAACTATCTTGTTGGCGTAAAAGGCCAAACTGTGAAGAAGAATATTTCCTTTACACTGCGGTTATGATAACTGCTACCCACGTTCCCATAGTCTTCTGAATCTGTGTATGACACGTGTCCCTTTATAAGGTAACTCGTATAACTGCTTCTCGAAGATCATGGCATGCAAGCCACGTAGGTAACTGCCCCTGCGTAAAATGGTTGGCGTAAAAGCCAAATAACTGTCTTGTTGGCGTAAAAGGCCAAATTGTGAAGAAGACTGCTTCCTTTACGCTGCGGTTATGATAACTGCTACCCACGTTCAAATAATCTTCTGAATCTACGTATGACCCGTATCCCTTTATAAGGTAACGTGTATAACCGTTTCTTAAAGATCATGGCATGCAAGCCACGTAGGTAACTGCCCCTACGTAAAGATGGTTGGCGTAAAAGCCAAGTGACTGTCTTATTGGCGTAAAACTTGATGATTCATGAATAATAGATAACCAGCGTAAAATAGCCAATTATCCTTCACGACTGAGGTTTTGAGCGTATTCTGGGCTAAATAGCCTTATCACGTACCTTTGCAAATATAGCCGAGTTAGCATATTTCGAGGAGATAGCATACGGCGTACTCCTATAGTTGAAAATAGCCTGGTTGGCGTAAAATGCAAGGATGGTGATGTGAGCGTATTAGTCACAGTTTTAGTTTTCCCAGTCATAACAAATTTTAAAAATAGAATAAAATCTCGTGCATTAAATGCAGAGATATGCCTCCATCTCGTGCATTAAATGCAGAGATATGCCTTGAGCTTTGTATAAGAAACAGCTTTTGACGTGGTGTCTGATTTTGTCTTATCTTGAGCTTAAAAACTCATTTCTGTCAATATAGAATAGGTAGAGTATTCTTTGAATGCGTAAAAATGACTTGTATCAAGAATATGTCACTAAACAACAACCTGGGTCTCTGTGCAAAATCATCATCACAGCCGTCCTCTCGATCATCGTGCAGTACTTTTGTCAGATGTCAGGTTCACTGATTTGTCTGACAAATTCATCTGAGGAATACGAAGAGTTCCTCGTACAACTTTATGCTGCATTAAAAATAACGTAATTAAACTTTACGCAGGAAGGTATAGCAACCTTTTACGCAGAGCATTCTTGAAGCACTGCTTTACGCGGACAGCTTTGAAACTATGCTTTACGCGGACAGCTCTGAAGCCACATTTTACGCCAAACAGACTTGAAGCTCTGTTTTACGTGGGAAGGTCTGAAGCCATATTTTATGCCAAACAACCTTGAAGCTCTACTTTTATGCGGACAGCTCTGAAGCCATACTTTACGCCAAACAGACTTAAAGCTCTATTTTACGCGGACAGCTTTGAAGCCCTATTTTATGCCAAACAACCTTGAAGCTCTGTTTTACGCGGACTTTATATATGTTGGGGGTTTTGACTGTAAAATACGCGGACAATTTCTCAGCATATTTTATGCTTCAACAATTATAAATGTTGGTCCATGAGTCTAAACTAAACTAGTTAGGTCCACTAACACAAGTCCAAAATAATATACTAACATCTAACAATAATTAAATAATATAATAAATAATTATTTATATGCATAATATTTAATTAATTATGAAATTACTAAAATACCCTCTCCTAGAAAATATGGTAGTGACAAGTCTACCCTCCTTAAAATAATTTCGTCCTCAAAATTCAAAGACAAAAACTATCCCCAAAAAATAACAGAACATAACAAAAGAACATAACATAACTAGAAAAGAACATACCTCAAGGTACAAACAAATATGGTTAACGCTCCCGCATTTTATCCCCTCTCTCCAAGGTAGACTCCCCCGGAGAGTGATGCCTCCATGCGACGCATACTATAGGAATAGTCTGGTTTCTCGGTACCTTCTCTCCCTGATCCAGAATCTCAACTGGCAGCTTTGGATAGCTAAGAGTATGGCCCACCTCTATCTCCGAGTGATCCAACATGTGACTAGGATCTGCCACGTACCATCTCAACTGTGACACATGAAATACGTTGTGCACTCCCTCTAATGTAGGTGGCAAGTCTAGTCTATAAGCAACTGCACCGATCCTCTCTACAATAGTGAAAGGTCCGATGAATCGCAGACTAAGTTTTCCGCCTCCACCGAAGCAAATCTTGCCTCATGTCGGAGTAATCCTCATAAACACCAAACCACCCACCTAGAATAAAATACCACATTAAGAACTTAAACTATAACAAACAACCAATAACAAGCATAAAATAAAATCTAAAACTATACCTCAAACTCCAAAGGTCTCCGGTAGCTATCGGCCCAATGCCGCTGTTTGTCCTGCGTCACTCGAAGTCTGTCTCTGATTATCTTAAACTTTTCCGCTATATCCACAACCATCTCTGGCCCAAGCAAAACTCTCTCTCCAACATCGTCTCATAAAAAGGGAGTACGATATCTCCGACCGTACAGAGTCTCAAATGGTGACATCTCTATACTAGCCTGGTAGCTGTCGTTGTAAGCAAACTCTACTAAATAGAGATGGTCCTCTCAAGATCCCCCAAAATCTAGTACACAAGTACCAGCATATCCTCGAGAGTCTGAATAGTCCTCTCTGACTGCCCATCTGTCTGGGGGTGATATGTAGTACTGAACTTGAGCTGAGTGCCCAAACTTGCCTGCAAACTCCTCCATATGTATCCTGATAATCTGCCTCACATACATCTCTGTCAGCTTCTCCGTAGACAAACCCACCTTGAAAGGCAAAAAGTAGGACGACTTGGTCAACCTATCAACGATGACCCAAATTGCGTCTTTCCTTCCTGGAGATCGTGAAAGTCCGGACACAAAATCCATAGTAATGTGCCCCCACTTCCACTCTAGAATGGGTAATGGCTGAAGTAAACCTCCTGGCCTCAGCCTCTCGGCTTTCACCTGCTAGCACACTAAGCATCTGGATACAAACTGTGCCACTTCCCACTTCATGCCATACCACCACACACTCTCTCACATATCCCAATACATCTTGTTGACACCTGGATGTATAGAATACTGAGAGTGATGAGTTTCCTGCAATACCTCCTCACGTAGCTCCCCACTAGGCACACACAATCTAACTCCATGCCACAAAAAACCATCCTCAGCAATGGTGAAATCATCCTCCAATCCTGCTCTCACTTGAGCTCTGATGCTCCTCAGGAATACATCATCATACTGTGTTGCCTTGATCCTGTCCATCAAATCTGAGTATATCTGTAATCCCCACATCTGCAGAGTAAAACCATGAACTATCACCTTAATTTCCAAGCTCTCTAAGTCCTCCAATAAATATCGATCCTGCATCAAGAAGATAGCTACCGGATACCTGCTCAAGGCATAGGCAACTACATTAGCTTTCCCAGGATGATACTGTAAAGAGATGTCAAAATCCTTCATTAGTTCCAGCCACCGATGCTGCCTTATGTTCAACTACTTCTGTATGAAAACGTACTTCAAGCTCTTATGGTCTGTGAAGATCTCCATACGCTTTCCGTACAAATAGTATTTCCATAACTTCAAGGCAAAGATGACTGCTGCCAACTCCAAATCATGTGTAGGATAGTTCTTCTCATGAGGACGCAATTGCCTGGATGCATAGGCAATCACTTTCCCATTCTGCTGAAGAACACAACCCAAACTTTTTTCTGATGCATCACTATAAATAGTAAAACCTCCAGACCCTGATGGCAACGTCAAAATAGGAGCAGACGTCAACCTTATCTTCAATTCCTCAAAAGTAACCTGGCACTCCTCCATCCAAACAAACTCTATATTTTTTCTGGTGAGTCTGGTCATCGGCTCGGCAATCCTCAAAAAATCTTGCACAAACTTCCTGTAGTAGCCTGCCAATCCCAAGAAACTCCTGATCTCTGCTACCGAACTCGGGGTGTCACGACCCCCACCCTGGATTTGGGCATGAGTCATGAGTACGCCCAGTCTACGTCGCAGTATCGGCGGTAGAATGTTGTACAAAAAGCCACAAGTAATCTATAACTCAGAACATATATACATCTCCACACTATACTCAATCACAAGCACTAGTTTAAATAAATACACCAAGATAATAATAAAATAATAGTCTTGATGCGGGTTCAATGAATCTCCAAAACTAAATATCCAAATTACAATATTCAAAATGCTTTCGAAAAACTATCAGAGAATAATCCGGTCCAAAATAACTAACAAAATCAACTACTACTAAACTACTCCATTGTAGACGGTATCTGAGCTGTTAACTCTCCCTGATCCTCCGAAAGGGCAAGATCAGGCTCTATTATGTCGTTAGCATACGGTCCATAATGTGTAGGGATTGCATCCTCATTGTAGTCACCTAAAATGTTTATTCAGTCAGGAAAGGAACGAGTACATCACAGTAAAAATAGTTCCAACACATGGTAGAAGCTATAAGATAATAAATAGTAAGGAATATATGATAGCAACAAACTGAACTCACAATAAAGCAACTAGAATAACCAATGCTGAAGTCCTGTCATGGCACACATATAGTACAATATCTCCAAGCCAAAAAAGAAATAACTACAAAGTATGGAAGAACAGATGGGAACAACTACTCTACGTGATTTGAAATACTCTGTCGACATGTGAACGGCTAGGGGGTAATATCCGGCAAACCATACGTGTCGTGCATGGCTACTATTATTTCAGAAAGACCATAGGATAGAAAGGGTATTTCACCCGTCCACTAAGTATTTCCCCTCCCCACAAGTACACATGGATTCCAAACTAGTCACGAAGAAATAAAAATAATCTAGAACAGTCACGTATCTCATAATAAGAATCCATCATACTAATCCGTGTAACAAGTGTCAAGAATCAAATAATTAATACTAAGCATGCATTATAAAAACTATCAAGCAATGAAAGTAATCATAGAAATGTACTCGCCTGCGGTCCTTAGCTGGTATGAATCAGAATCCAAGTCACAATCCAAATAGCCTATGTATTACAAATTTACCATGTCAAAAGATAATTTATTTTAATTTATTTAATTCTGGAACAATTACTCTAAAATCCTATTTTAATCTTATTATTCTGATTTTTAGGTTAATTCCTAAATTTTGTTCAAAGAAACTAAATTTTATCAACTCGAGACTCATGGCACGCAAATCGAGGCGATCTGTTGACCAAAAAGTCAACCAACACAAACTCGACTTTCATGCATGATTTTCTATAGAATTCAGTATCAAAAATATGCTAGAATTTATGGCTCATCCAAATTCCAATTCGTGTAGGAATTATTGCGCATACCAAAATTATGTTGTGCAACGGTGGTTGATTGTTAATCTAGAAGTTCTACAAAATTAACAGTAATGAAATATTTCGAAATAAATTCTTGGAAAAACATATTTCAATTATCTCGTCATTAGCTTTCAGAAACTTTAAACGGTTCATGATTCTAAATTCTGGTTCTCCCGAAATCGCAAAAATACCGAGACGCGTCTATTTTCAGATATATTGTGCTCTATAAATTTTCCAGAATTTAATATTCATAATTTCATGAAACAGTTTATGTATTCAGAAAACTAACCTCAATACGGTTCTAATGCAAGAAATTGGGTCGCGTTTGGAGTCTGGAGCTATGAGTAATGGCTTCTGGAAAATAAAGGAAACCCTAGATGACAATTCTCCAAAATCGGCTAAAAGAAAACCCTAGAATTTATAAACTAAACACTATATATATATATAGGAGAGAGAGAGCAGCCATGACTAAGGATGTGCCACGTGGTGTCCATCCGCTACTTCCTGCTCGGATCGGATGTCCCGCATTCCATCCGGCTTGGCTCGACTGAGTCCGAGTCGGACTAGGACGCGGCTCAGCTCGGCTCAGCTAGGACCGACTTCTCCCGCGCCCACCCTCGCCCCTCTCGCTGACAGCTGGGCCCCGCTGACTGGCCGCGCTGGCTGACATGCGGGCCAGGCTGGCTGCTGACTGGGCGGGTTGGGTTAAATTAGGATTTTCTTTTTCTGGAAATTAGTTTTTAATTTTGTATTTTCCTAATTAACTCAAAATAAATGCTAAAAATAATCAAAAAAATCCTAAAAAATTCTAGAAAATATATTTAATTATTTAGAACCTAAAATAAAAATTTGGGGTGTTTTTAATTATGTTTGGCCCTAAAATAAATTCTTGAAAGTCCTAGGAATTTATTGTTACTAGTTTTTTAATTAACCAAAAATTATGGAAAAATTTTACTAGCCCCAAATTATCCTAAAAACAACATTTAAGCTAGAATTTCAGGATACGAAGGTTACAAGTCTACCTTCCTTAAAAAAAATCTGTCCTCAAAATTTAGGGTAGAACAAATACAAGAAAGAAATTACCTCATGGTACAAAAAGATAGGGGTAACGTTATCGCATCTCCTCTTCTCGCTCCCAAGTGGATTCACCGGGAGAATGATGCCTCCAAGCGACGCGAAACAAGGGAATTACTTGGTTACGAAGCACCTTATCTCTGTGGTCTAGGATCTCCACTGGCTGCTCCGGATAATGGAGGCTTGGTCCAACCTCAAGCTCCGAATGATCTAATATATGGCTAGGATCTGCCACGTATCGTCTCAGCTGGGACACATTGAACATGTTGTGTAATCCTTCCAATATAGGCGGTAAGGCTAGTTGATAAGCTACTACTCCGACCTTCTTCAAAATATTGAAAGGTCCGATGAATCTTGGACTAAGCTTTCCACCTCCACCGAAATGAATCATTCCACGTGTCGAAGAAATCCTCAAGGACACTAAGTCGCCAACCTATTTCAAAATAGGAACTTAACGCATGATCTAAGAATGTAATAGATATTTAAATAAATGAATCGATACCTTAAACTCTAGCGGTCTCCTGTGGCTATCGGCCCACTGCTTCTGTCTGTCCTGGGCCACTCGAAGTCTCTCTAATCTGCTTCACCTTCTCGGCATCATTAACTACCATCTCTGGTCCCAAAAGTACTCTCTCTTATATGTCCTCCCAAGATAATAGAGTTCGGCACCTCCTACCGTACAGAGCCTCGAAGGGAGACATCTTAATACTAGCTTGATATCCATTGTTGTATGCAAACTCTACCAGGTGAAGATGATCCTCCTACGAGCCACCAAAATCTAGTACATATATCCGAAGCATATCCTCAAGCGTCTGAATAGTCCTCTTTGACTGTCCATCCGTCTGAGGGTGGTAAGCCGTGCTAAATTTGAGTTGGGTACCCAAGCTAGCCTGTAAACTCCTCCAAAAGTGGGACATAAATCTACTAACCCGATCAGACATGATGTTTACTGGAACTCCATACAGCCTGACTATCTGTCTCACATATAAATTGGTGAGCTTCTTCGTGGACAATCCTACTTTGAAAGGCGAAAAGTGGGCTGATTTGGTTAGCCTGTCAACAATGACCCAAATCGCGTCCTTCCCTTCTGGAGTGCGTGAAAGTCCGGAAACAAAATCCATCTTGATATGCTCCTATTTTTACTCAAGAATTGGTAGTGGCTGTAGCAATCCTCCTGGTCTCTTCCTCTCGGCTTTGACCTGCTGCACACTAAACATCTGGAGACAAAACATGCTACCTCCCGCTTTATCCCATACCACTACACGTGTTCCCTCAGGTCCTTATACATCTTGTTAGCTCTCGGATGTATAGAATACTGAGAACGATGAGCCTCCTGCATGATCTCTTCCCGTAGGTCCCCGCTAGGCACACATAACCTAGTCTCGTGCCTTAAAGAACCATCCTCAGCAATAGAGAAGTCATCCATCAATCATGCCTGCACCTGAGCTCTGAGGTTTCGCAGACCCTCATCCTGGTACTGCGTGTCTCAGATCTTCTCCATCAATCCTGACTGAATCTGTATGCCCATCATCTGCGTTTACACTCCTGGAATAATAACCTCAATGCCCAGGCTATCCAATTCTCCTAGTAAGTGACGATACGTTGTCAAGTATATCGCTACTGGATATCTTCTCAAGGTATCGGCAACTACGTTAGCCTTACCTGGATGATACTGCAGTAAAATATCAAAATCCTTCATCAGTTCTAGCCATCAGCGCTGCCTCATATTCAGCTCTTTCTGCGTAAAGACATACTTCAAGCTTTTGTGGTCAGTATATATTTCTACACTCTCTCCGTATAGATAATGTCTCTATAGCTTTAGAGCGAAGATCACCGCTGCTAACTCCAAGTCGTGAGTGGGATAGTTTCTCTCATGTTGCCACAACTGTCTAGAAGCATATGCCACCACCTTCTTGTTCTGATCTAGAACACATCCTAAGCCCTTCCCTGAAGCACCGCTATAAATGAAAAATCCTCCTATCCCCGATGGCACCGTCAAAACAGGCGTTGTGGCCAATCTCTTCTTTAGCTCATTAAATGCAACCTGACATTCCTCGGTCCACATGAACTGCCATCCTTCCGAGTGAGTCTAGTCAACGGCTCTGTGATCCGAGAAAAATTATTTATAAATTTTTCGTAATACCCGGCCAATCCTAAGAAGCTTTTGATCTCTACAACAAAACTCGGAGTGGTCTAAGACTCTACAGCAGCAATCTTCTTTGGATCCACCGATATTCCGTCTCCAGTCACCACATGCCCAAAGAACTCTACCTCATCCAGAAAGAACTCATATTTCAAGAGTTTTCCATAGAGCTTCTCCCTTCGAAGGGTCTCTAGCATAATTTTTTAGATGCTTCTTATGCTCTTCCGGTGTCTTCAAATAGATAAGAATATCATCTATGAATACTACCACGAACTTATCAAGGTATTGCTGGAATACCTTGTTCATCAAGTTCATGAAGACTGTCGGGGCATTAGTCAACCCAAATGGCATCACCATAAACTCATATTGGCCATATCTTATCGGAATGCAGTTTTTGGAATATCTTCTTTCTTCACCTTTAACTGATGATAGCCAGACCTCAAATCAATCTTCGAAAATACCCTCGCTCCACTCAACTGATCGAAAAGATCGTCTATCCTTGGTAGCAGATATTTGTTTTTGATGGTAAGGTTGTTTAGAGCCCTATAATCAATGCACATTCGTACTGACCCATCCTTCTTTGGTACAAATAAGACCGGGGCACCCCAAGGCGAGGAACTCGATCTAATCAAACCCTTATCAAGTAAATCATCCACCTGCTTCTTTAGTTCTGTCAGCTTGCTGTTGTTGATCCTGTAGACTTGCTGCGACACCGGTTCTGCCCCAGGCACTAAGTCTAAAGAAAATTCAAGATCTATGTCCGGTGGCAATCCTGGTAGCTCCTTAGAAAATACGTCTAGAAATTTTGTAATAATAGGGAGTGGCAAGTCCTTCTCTGCTATCATGGATCCATAAATAATTCCACCACTCTGCTCAACTCCTCCCCTAACAAACTCAAATTCTGGCTTTCCTGGAGGGCGGAACAGTACACGTCCTCCATGACAGTCTATGCTAGCATGGTGCATACTCAACCAATTCATTCCAAGGACAATGTCAAAACTCGAAAGTGGCATTACGAGTAAACTAGCATCCAAATTATGGCCTCCCAAGGTAACACGACTCCCCTTACAAGTATCAATAACTAGGATAGTGCCTCCACTAGTCATGATCTTGCAACTCCTACTCTAGGGTTCTGTTACTAAACTATGCTTAAGTACAAAGGATACAGATATAAAGCTACACAATGCGGGTGGTGTGGGAAAAGCACCATTGGCTCTGGCATTGTGCGTTCTAGTCTTGGGTGGCATTCTGAAAGGTTGAAAGCAACAAGAATTCAATTAATATGTCACAAGATAAGGAAGTATTCAAGGAGGACAATCAACTATGGAAGAGGTTTGATTGCACGAAAGGAAATAGTAAGGGTTAGCAAGTTGAGTATATGGGATCCTAGTTGTGATTGAGTATCTTCATATTCCTAGTATGTATATCCTATAGGAGTCTCGCAGTCGTAAACTAACTTGAGTACCACTACGAGTTCGCAACCTTGTACAAAACCTGACCTGCATGGGCCACCACTAAAAATGTGTCACGACCCGCACCCTGGATTTGGGCATGAGTCATGAGTACGACCAGCCTACGCCACAGTATCAACGGTACAACGCAGTACAAAAATCCACAAGTAATCTATAACTCACAACATATATACATCTCCATACTATACTCAATCACAGGCACTTGTTTAAATAAATACACCAAGTTAATAATAAAATAATAGTCTTGATGCGTGTTCAATGAATCTCCAAAACTAAATATCCAAATTACAATATTGATAATGCTTTAGAAAAACTGTTGGAGAACAATCCGATCCAAAATAACTAACAAAATCAACTACTACTAAACTACTCTATTGTAGACGGTATCTGAGCTGCTAACTCTCCCTGATCCTCCAGAAGGGCAAAATCAGGCTCTATTATGTCGCTAGCATACGGTCCATAATGTGTAGGGATTGCATCCTCATTATAGTCACCTAAAATGTTTATCCAGTCAGGAAAGGAATGAGTATATCATAGTGAAAATAGTTCCAACACATGGTAGAAGCTATAAGACAATAAATAGTAAGGAATATATGATAGCAACAAACTGAACTCATAATAAAGCAACTAGAATAACCAATATTGAAGTCCTGTCATGGCATACATATAGTACAATATATCCAAGCCATAAAAGAAATAACTACAAAGTATGGAAGAACAGATGGGAACAACTACTCTATGTGATTTGAAATACCTTGTCGACATGTGAATGGCTAGGGGTAATATCCGACAAACCACACGTATCGTGCATGGTTGCTATTATTCCAAAAAGACCATAGGATAGAAAGGGCAGTTCACATGTCCACTAAGTATTTCCCCTCCCCATAAGTACACATGGATTCCAAACCAGTCACGAAGAAATAACAATAATCCAGAACAGTCACGTATCTCATAATAAGAATCCATCATACAAATTTGTGTAACAAGTGTCAAGAATCAAATAATCAATACTAAGCATGCATTATAGAGACTATCAAGCACTGAAAGTAATCACGGAAATGTACTCGCCTGCGGTCCTTAGCTGGTATGAATCAGAATCCAAGTCACAAACCAAATAGCCTATGTATTATAAATTTATCATATCAAAAGATAATTTATTTTAATTTATTTAATTCTGGAACAATTACTCTAAAATCCTATTGTAATCTTATTATTCTGATTTTTAGGTTAATTTCTAAATTTTGTTCAAAGAAACTAAATTTTATCAACTCGAGACTCATGGCACGCAAATCGAGGCGATCTGTTGACCAAAAAGTTAACCGACACAAACTCGACTTTCATACATGATTTCCTATAGATTTTAGCATCAAAAATTTGCTAGAATTTATGGCTCGTCCGAATTCCAATTCGTTTAGAAATTATTGCACATACCAAAATCGTGTTGTGCAACGATGGTTGATTGTTAATTTAGAAGTTCTACAGAATTAACAGAAAAGAAATATTTTGAATTAAATTTTGGAAAAAATATGTCAATGATCTCATCATTATATTTTTGAAACTTTAAACGGTTCATGATTCTGATTCATGGTTCTCCCGGAATCACAAAAATATTGAGACTCATCTATTTTTGGATATGTTGTGCTCTACAAATTTTCTAGAATTTAATATCTCAATTTCGTGAAACAATTTACATATTCAGAAAACTAACCTCAATACGGTTCTAATGCAAGAAACTGGGCCGCGTTTGGAGTCCGGTGCTATGAGTAATGGCTTCTGAAAATAAAGGAAACCCTAGATAACAATTCTCCAAAATCGGCTAAAAGAAAACCCTATAAATTATAAATTATAAATTATAAATTATAAATTATAAATTATAAATTATAAACTAAACACTATATATATATAGGAGAGAGAGAGAGCAGCCGTGGCTAAGGATGTGCCATATGGCGTCCATCCGCTATTGCCTGCTCGGATTGGATGGCCCGCGTTCCAACCGGCTTGGCTCGGCTGAGTCCGAGTCGGACTAGGATGCGGCTCGGCTAGGACCGATTTCTCCCACGCCCACCCTTGCCCCTTCTCGCTGACTGGCCGCACTGGCTGACATACGGGCCAGGCTGGCTGCTGACTGGGCGGGTTGGGTTAAATTAGGATTTTCTTTTTCTGGAAAATAGTTTTTAATTCAGTATATTCCTAATTAACTCAAAATAAATGCTAAAAATAATCAGAAAATTCTAGAAAATATATTTGAATATTATAGCCTAAAATAAATTTTTTGGGTATTTTTAATTATGTTTGACCCTAAAATAAATTCTTGAAAGTTCTACGAATTTAGTGTTACTAGTTTTTTAATTAACCAAAAATTATGGAAGCCCCAAATTATCCTAAAAATAACATTTAAGCTAAAATTTCATGATACAGAGGTTACACGGGGTCTTCCAAGACTCCACTGATGTGATCTTCTTCGGATCCACTGAAATACCATCACCAGTCACAACATGCCCCATGTAAACCCCCTCGCCCAAAAAAATAGGTATCTTGTGTATATTTTATATTTCTTGTATTTGTTTTAGATTATATTTTTATCAAATAAAACTCAATGATTTTATTAGGATACTTCACCGTGGTTTGGACATTAATAATATAGGATGGCCCCAAAATCTGTATCTCCCTTCATAGGAAGTAGCCTACACAGGAGACATTACCTGTAGGATCTTTTTATGGTACAAATATTCGATCCCTTGGTGTTAGTATGACATTAGTGTAACGACCATAGATTAATTATTAAATATTTAGGTAATTATATATACAGTTTAATTGTGGTTATTTTTTAATTCCAACTCTTCTACAATTAGCATCACATAATTCCCCGTGCCAAGTTAGGCATTTTTCTTTTTTGTAAGATGTGCATATTATTTACTATTATCCTATTTTGTGGATAACCATTTAATTAATTACTTAGTTAATTAGATAATGCAATTATTTGATTTATTATAACTAGATAAATATCTAATTATTAATTATAAAATATTTTCATAAAATATTTTGTGTGTAGTATTTTTTTATTAAAATTTTACAAAGTAATTTTCTAGGATTTATTTGGTGTGCAAATAATATTTTTGGATTTTTACCTCATCTATATATATAAATATATATATATATATGTTAATAAATATATAGTTAATAATAGTAATAGTAATAATAATAATAATAATAATAATAATAATAATAATAATAATAATAATAGTAGTAATAATAATAATGTTGTTAATAAAAAGAAAAAGAAAATAAAATAAAATAAAAACAAATAAAATAAAGAGAAAATAAAATAACAATACTAATACTAATACTAATAAAAATAGTAATCCTATAACTAAACCCCCCCCCCCCACACGAACCCAGCAACCATTCCCAGCAGCCCAACTCCCCTCCCCCTCTCTCTCGATCTATATATATATATATATATATATATATATATATATATATATATATATATATATATATATATATATATATATATATATATATATGTATACACATAAAATATAAACCCTAACCCTAGCTACCCAACATCGACCCCGACGCTGGCACAACCGCCCCCAAGCCGACCGCCGCAACCCCAGATGCCCCGCGCCGCCGTAGTCGTGCCGTCCGTTGTCCGCGTGTGTGCACCGCACGAGTGCAGCAGCACCACTCCGACCCCATCTTCAAGGTGACGTATCTTCTTCATCTTTGATTCTTTTGCAAGCGGTTTGTCCGTGTACGTTCACAACCTAACCCTCTAGGATTTTTATTCAAGCGGGACGAGTTTTCGTGCCCTAGATTGGTCGAAAAATCGACTGGAAGTTAGCCAAAAAACTGACCAATAGAAGTCCAAAATTTCGAACCAAACCTCCATGTTCACGCACAATTTGCTATCAACCTGTTTAATATTTTTAAAAACTAATTAAAGGGTTTTCTTCTCATTATAACCGAGAATTTTTTTGTTCTTTTAGTTTTCATTAATTCGTTTTATATGTTAAACTATTCGATCTCTAAACCGACAAAAAACTTGATTTTTCAAAACTTAAATTTTGTGATATAGAGTGCACCCCGCCAAACGGGGCCGTCTCATCGCATAAAAATTATACCGAAAGGCGCGTATGGTATATCCTGACATGTGGGCTTTCGCGGAAGTTGATTTGGACGTGTGTGCGCGTCAGAATCAACCTGTATCCGTAAAAAGTTCCCGTATCATGACTTTTGTAAAACACCACCCCATTTTGTGTACGCTTGTCCGAATATGACAAAACTTACGCCATTAGATTCGTGGTATCACGCTGGTCGTGTGACCCAAGTTTCATGCGATTCTGAGACAGTTGACCAAGCCGCATATTCGCGGGCCCCACGGTTTGACTTTAAGGGCAAATTTGTGATCGGCTCACCGGAATCCAAAATTGGACATACCATTGAGTTCATATCATCGTTTAGAATTTGTTTGACCTATAATTTGTTCCATTTAGATACATTTATCTCTGGCACGTATTTCGGTGCAAAGTGGCCCACATGTGGACCCGCTTTGACCCAAAATTACCGTTTTGCCCCTGTGTCCAAATTGGACGAAAGGGTAGTGTTTTTTAGCTAACTCGGTTATTCTGGGAACGTTGGTGATATTTATTTCAGCATCCGGAGACGTTCATTTGGATGCCATGGTTTCTGATCCCTTGTGCTTGACGTCTAGATGCTTACACTACGCACTTTCTTGCCAGACAAGTATACCTTACCTTGTTGTGATGTTTAAATTCAGTTATTATTAGTTTTATGTTTTATTGTTTAAATATTATATAACTGTGAGCATCCGAGAAAGACTCGGTTGCAGTCAAGGAAGGCGTTGACGTTAGGACTTATGTCTGACCTAGTGTTTAGTGGACCGACCAAAAGTTATGGAGTTATCAATATGACTCCCCAAGCCTTGACATGTATCATTGCACGTCACAGAGTGAGTTCATATAGGGACGCGTGCTTCATACTCGACAGGCCATCGGTGTGAGCAGCACGTGTGACGGTATTTAGCTTAGTTGTATATTTCTTTAGCGACTTGCATTATAGTACGAGATGTCCACGTCGTATTCGCGACTTGTACATTAGCATTGGGCGGAGAGGACAACTGGTAGGCGTATGCGATACACATATTGGAATCCGTAGTATCCGGAGAAGCCACGGATCCAATGACTTCCTTTATTCATATTCTACGTTCTACGGAACGATATGGACGTTATACTATTCAGATTCCACATTCTACGGAATGATATGGACGTTACTATACAGATTCTATGTTCTTCGGAACGATGGACATTACATGTATAGATATCACGCTCTTCGAAGTGTGGACGTTATGCCTACACCTACCCATACGTACCAAGGTTGTCCTCATATTGCATTCACTTAGATGGTTAGCACACTCCCTTTATTTATTCAGTATTTACCTTATGCCATGCATCTATGTATCTTGTTACATCCCTCTGAGGACCTGGTCCTTTTCAAAGTGTAGACGATCATGACTATTCGCAGGAGCACGGTTCAGAACTTGCTACTTCGTTATCTTTCGAGGGGGTCTTCTCTTCGAGCCTCATTGTTCTTTAGATGTACTTATTTTATTTCTCTTATATTCTACTTTGGTAGTAGATTTGTCTCCACCCAACTACTTGTTCTTATTAAGCATCTTATACTTGATTCAGTTATATAGTTGATTGGTTATTCATTTATATTTGATTATGTGGATGAGATTTAGTTATGCCCTGTGACTTGTGATAATTATATACCACTTGTGAATTATTGTAAACCCCCTCGATTTATTCTGCAAATAGTTAGGGAAGATTTAGAAAATTTTGATTTATTGGTGGCAGATGTTGAGGTTTAGAGTAGAGATAATTTATCTGGTATTTATTTTAATTAATTAAAACCCTTGGCGTGCCCTATCATTGTCTGATTTTTCGGAGCCCAATATCAGCCCATAAATTTCATCGGGCTATTGTACTTTTGACTCGACTCGCCAAGTTAGGCTTTGGACTTTTCCGTCTTTTAAAATCAGTTTTTGTGTGCTCTAAATTAATTGTGCAACATTCCGAAAATCGTAACCCATATTTAATTCTGTGTCGGACACTTGTGTCGTTACCCAAAATTTTGGGATACCAACTTAACCCGTTGAGCCAGACCAACTAAAGGGTCCAAGACTGACTCCAAGCCTCCACTATTTTTGGCCTTTGCGTCATTTCCGAATTTAGATCCCAAGTGCCCTCATTTAATTAAAAAGTGCGGAATACTTTTATTCTAATTAAATGGAGGATACCAACTTTGACAAATCCCAGGTTGAACCCCATTTAATTTCATGCCTATTAATTTATCCTTGGTTCTCGTGTATTTAAAGGTTTATTGTGGTTGCATGGCCGGTCCCATCATTTTCTTATGACAATCAAACTCAACACAATCAGCTACCTGGCAATCTCTATTAGAAGCCAACACACCACTTCAAGAATCAAGGCTACCTTTACTTGGCCTAATGACTCATGATCAAAACAAAGTGCTTTTGTGAGGGAGTAGCAAATTCATTTCGGCTGTTCACTCTTGAAGCCGAACCAAAGGAAAAGAAATCCTGGCCTTGGTTTTCGGGTGGAGCACCATAACCTAAAAGCATGCAAGCGGATGAAGCATGTTGTCCCGTGTTCTTCTTCACGTTAGGCTCTAGTTGTTCTGCCAAGGCCAGTACATACAGTACGGCGGGGGCAACCACCTACTCCACTGGGAACTCCATCCAACCGTTCATCAGATCACCCCTCCCCCTCCTCATCCGTTCGATCACCTTACCTTAACCTAATCTCTCCTCTATAAATGATCGCCTATTTTCCTCAACTCCCCCACCGAGAAGAGAACCAGCCGACTTTGCTGCTTCACCCTTCTTTCTTTCTTCCCTTCGATCAGACAGCACCCTACCTCTAGTTCCTCCATCGAGCCGAGGAGCGGGACTGCTGTGCGGATCTTCTATCGCAACGTTCTCGACGTCACCGGCGACTTCGCGGTGAGGAACCTCGGGGATCCGTTTCCCTGCTTTATCATCATCCTTTCCCAGGTTGGTGAGTTTTAGATGCCTTCTTATACCAAGCATTATCATGAAATTTCTTTAACTACCATTGGGATGTCTCATCTTGACCTCCATATTGTTTCCCTGGCTAGTAAGAGAGAAGAGTGGTATATTGAAGGGAATAAAATATGGTGCATGGGTTGGATTCATAAGAGTATGGAGTAGGTGATGATGGGAGAAACAGGGAACGAATGGTATTGATATGTATATGTTTTACTAGAGTATGCTTACCAAATCATCCAAGAGTGCAAGTGATGGTTGAGGATCCTAACCGTAGTGATTAATATTGCTATGGAAATTTATGGTAGAAGGAAAATTCATATGAACAATAGGAGGAAGAGTGCACTGTGTTTATATTATAAGGTTTATCTGTGAACAAAGGATGAAGGGTTGTCTCATGAGAGCTTGTCCTTACTTTTGTATAAATGAAGAAATCAATTATACATGTAAAAGTTTTAGATTTAGTTGAGGGATTATATATGCTACGAGGAGTTTAAGGTTTGAAGGCATTGAGGTTTAGGGTTTATCATATTGTTTGATATATATATTAATTATTATCGATGGGCAGTGATTTATGGTGAAATGGTGTGTGTTATCATTAATTTGTTCATTATTTGAGGATTAGATTAACAGTGATGAAGTCGGTTGAGGAATACAAATATGTATTTGTGAACTATGCATGTATGAGAAGGGCTTGAATACTAAAATAGTGGTTGTAAGGTTTTAATAGATAATAATTAATAGTTGAGAGCTGGCAAATAATAAAGAGTTAATAGAGGAGTAGAATATATGACGAAATGATCCGAGGGTTAAGGAAGACCTAATATCTAAGGAGTAAATACGGTCAGAAGGTGAGAATACCTGAACTACTGAACCATGTGAAGAATATGGTAAGAATGAGGATGGATCGAGGAGAGTGTACAAATGACTAGTTGATGGACTATCGTACCGTTAGTCAGTTGTAGTCAGACCTCTAGTATCTTGCCCTTGTGAGTCATAGAATAGAATATTAATTCTGGTTTGTATCTCTTCTCTAGGTACTGCAAGACCCGAGGACTTGGACGCGGTACCAGATCCCCGTCATCAGCAGCCGCACGCAGGCAAGTGTACCTTGCCACCCTGTATTTCAGTTTACAGATACTTGTTGTCCTTTATGTACTTTGTACACATATTTCTGTTGACGTTCGATACTTCGTGTCCGGTTCACAACCGGGTATTGACATTCGACGTAACGTCTTAGAATAATTGCTAGATGCTTCACAGCACCTCGATGCACGTACCTGAGTACATCGATACCCCAGGACACACTCATACACTGTGATCGTGCCAGATTCCTGTATCCTGATACTGACATCATGACCAGAGACTGGGACGACCTTAGGGTTGCGTCTGTTGAGTTATTTCTATGTGTCGAGACTGTAGTTAGAGGTTCAGGTTCAGCGCACAATCGTTGACCGCTTGGGAAGAGGAAGACAGTTACTAGACGTTTGGGCTACTCTGCACGCGCTTATATATATATATAGTATTTTGTAGTGATACCTGTATCTAGTGTAGCTGTTTCACCCGTGTAACTCTTTGCCCGAAGCTGCGGTACGTACCGTGTGTTTCCGTGTCTGGAGCTACGGTTTTATTTTGGACGGCCCACGCGTCGAACATTTTCTTTAAACTGCGTTACACTTGTTTGGTTATGTTAGAGTACCCTGTCGTGCACTTGTACTTTCTATTT
This sequence comes from Iris macrosiphon, assembly GCA_036927795.1. Taxonomy (NCBI): domain Eukaryota; kingdom Viridiplantae; phylum Streptophyta; class Magnoliopsida; order Asparagales; family Iridaceae; genus Iris; species Iris macrosiphon. The sequence continues at coordinate 114,406,872 of JAYESA010000013.1, forward strand.
ACTTGGCATTGTTATATTTCTGTACCTTGTTACGTCCCTCTGAGGACCTGGTTCCCTTCCAGGTGTAGGCCACGAGGATTACCCGGAGGAGTACGGACCGGGCATCTATCCAGCAGATGCACTCACTACCGAGGACGAGGTCATTCCTGAGGACTTCGCTTGATCGCTGGTAGTGACTCTTTCCTTGGGACGGTATCATTACCTAGTTACCTACTGTCGTCCCAAGTTATCTTATTGCTTACTTTCTTTCCAGTATATTTGTACTAGCGGGTTTGTCCCCGTGTGACTACTCTAGTATTTGTACTTGATACTTATTTGGATATTTTCCTTCCTGCACATTAGTCGTTGTATTTACTTCTATTGTGCTCTTATATTGCTGCCTGTGGATGAGATTTAGATTGAGTATACTTGTGTTATGTGTTAGGTTATTTATTGTAATTCACAGCTTAAGTGTACTCCGACGGGCCCATTAGATTGGGAAGCCCGCGGAAGTACACTGCTGGCCATTGCCACGTGTCTCGGTTCCTTATCCATGGAACCAGGGCGTGATAATTATTATTCATAATACAGCGTACGTATGTGTTATGGTTTCTATATATTGGAGTCTCTATATACATACGGCTGGCATACTTACGTATTCCTAGTCCTACGTATTTTTGGACTGGAGCATGATATGTTTTTATGGTGGCCCATGCAGGTCGAGTTAGCCGTTTTGGTTACGTAACTGTACCGAGCGGGCCTGCACCTAGGATTAGATTTTTAGGTCTCATCCTCATTTGACTATGACTTACCTTTCTTTCAATCTGTTCTATTTAAATAATTGCATCCTGCTTGATTCATGTACTTCCCTAATAGTTCCTTGAGTATAGCCATCTACTATAATATAGGAATCCGTGTTGTTAGGATGATAATTAGTGTATATTCTTACTAAGAATACAACTAGAATATTGACACATCACTAAGTTTAGAATACCTAATAAACCCTAGCATTCCTTACCTGTAGATTAATTGATCATTATCCCTTGATATATTTATAAAGGACTTGAGAGTAATATAGACACTACTAGGGTTGACTATATTAGGACTAAACCTAACTTTCATAGTGAGATAATATTAGAACTATAAATTTAGATTCTTGTCTTGATATTAGCAGAACAGTACCTTAGGAAGCTAAGAGGAATGAATAGAACATTTTTCTTGATTATACCTCGAACAGAGAGATTAGCATACCACATTTTCTTAAGAAACCATGATATTATCAAGATTTTTTCTATTTAATTTTATGTCTTGTTCCTCCGAAACCTTAACGCTCGCTAATTGTGCGACGACTAAAATTTTCTTTCATCTTTCAATTTGTGCCACCTAACCCTTCTGATTGTAGGCCAAGTGATTTTCTTTTATATTAAGGATATATAGTTTGCTAGCATTATATTTGTTAATCTTGAATTTTAAAATTATGTGCTTAGTAGTTAGAACTTGATAGTTTGAGTTATTCATTTATATTATGATTTTATGATTATCCTTTAGTTTCAAATCAATAATCTATTCCACATATCTCCATATAGGTTATATCCTCTTTCACTTGAGAGCCAATAACTTCTCTATTCTTATTATTAACACTTTTGTTCTATAAGCACTATGATTAAGACTTAAGATGACCATTACCTATATAATGCAATAGGATACCCTAATAAGTACCAAGATCTTTTTCTCGTGTACCCCAACAAGAGTTTCTACTTTATCCCCACAAGGCAGTTATAGTATTAGTTTATTCTTTTAAGTTGGGTAATATGCCTCACAACATAGTATCACATAGTCCTTTTGAGCCATTAATGAAGTATAATTGAATGACACCAACTATAGGCTAGCATAAGAAGATAGTATTTATCCAGACTATAGAACTTAGAGGCCCATACCCTCATTTGGTCGACTAGAAACTTAGACAAGGAGTTAGTATGTCAACTGTAGAGGCACAACACCGGACGAGTCTCATCTTCTTGGTGAACTTGAATTATTTTATACCTTCTTTCATCATAATCCAACGTACTTATAATTTCTGGACTATCTTGACTTATGCTGCTATTATAGCCTAGTTTTGCAAGCTTATTCTTTTATCGAGCTTGATCATGATATATGTATTATTGGGTGCACACACTAATACATTGTCTAAAATCAGAATTAGTGTATTATGGTCTAGCTAACCTTAGTACGCTTGGTTCGCTCTTCGCATAACTACTTTATGTAGATTGAGATATAGTTGACTCAGCATGTTAGACGAATATACTTGCCCTCTAGACAGGTCAGAGCATATCATATCAGGTACAAACTATTATGATATAAACATGCGAATAAGAACTTACCAAAATAGGATTTTAATCCACAACTGCCTTGACAACTCTCTTTTGAATTCTTAAAATTGCTTTGAACCCCTTACTTGTATTCTATCACCTCCTCCTTGAATTCTTTATTGTAGTTTTTCGACTTTCCCTATTTCGGAACGACGAACGCTCGTGCTTGGTATAAGTTTGATACACGGAGAGTACTAGATATACCCCATAGGCCAATCACATTACCTTGTGACTATCTTTTGTAATTAAGGGCACACCATATATGAGATAAAAAACTTTTGAGGATTGAATAACACGATTAAATAATTTGAGGAATATTTTTCTTAAATGTATAACCTTATGTGATAGATGGATAAATTCTAAGTTGGGTAGAAGTTGCATTGTCAACTTGAGGTAATTTATTTTTAGATTGTGATCAAGTAAGATTAGATTGAGAGATTTAAGTCATTTTAATTTTGAGAAAATTTAGAAGAATGATTAAGATGATAAAGATTTAATAAATTTTGATATCTTGATATTGTGGACCAAATATTTATACTTTGAGAACAAGATTTAAATTTTGAATATTGGAGATTGAATCAACAATTTAAATTTTGAGAAAATAAATAAATAAATAAATGATATAACTCTAAACATGAACATTGATGGATTGAGTTCAAAATTTTATAATTTGATGATTTGAATTAAAAGTTGAATGTTGATTATTGGATCATCTATTTGAAATATTGAGGATAAAAATTGAGTTTAAAATTTCAAGAGTACAAAATTCTTAAGTTAAGAATATGAATAAGATTTGATTAGAATTATTTATTATTTAAAATCTAGAGGAGATTATAGTTGGAGATCGTGAAGTAAAATTTGATGTGGGTTATTTAAATCTTGAAGATGTAATATAGATTTAACTTAAATTTGGATGTTGATGATTTAAAAATCGAGAAAATATTACGATATGTTGAATTTTGATTTAAACAGTGGTTATTTTTAATTTTGAAGTGATTGCGATGGATTTGATTTTTTATTTAAATTTTTGGAAGAGATTGCGATTGACTTGCCTTATATACGAATGTGAAGGATTTAGCAAATCATGCCTTATTTTTAATTTCGAGGACGAAATTCTTCTAAGTTGGGTAGATTGTAAACCCCCACGCCCAAAAAAATAGGTGACTTGTATGTATTTTATATTTCTTGTATTTGTTTTAGATTATATTTTTATCAAATAAAACTCAATGATTTTATTAGGATACTTTACCGTGGTTTGTACATTAATAATATAGGATGGCCCCAAAATTTGTATCTCCCTTCATAGGAAGTAGCCTACACAGGAGACACTACCTGTAGGATCTTTTTGTGGCACAAATATTCGATCCCTTGGTGTTAGTATGACATTAGTGTAACGACCATAGATTAATTATTAAATATTTAGGTAATTATATATGTAATTTAATTATGGTTATTTTTTAATTCTAACTCTTCTATAATTAGCATCCCATAATTCTCCGTACAAAGTTAGGCATTTTTCTCTTTTGTAAGATGTGCATATTATTTACTATTATCCTATTTTGTGGATAACGATTTAATTAATTACTTAGTTAATTAGATAATACAATTATTTGATTTATTATAACTAGATAAATATATAATTATTAATTATAAAATATTTTCATAAAATATTTTGTGTGTAGTACTTTTTTTATTAAAACTTTACAAAGTAATTTTCTAGAATTTATTTGGTGTACAAATATTACTTTTAGATTTTTACCTCATCTATATATATATAAATATATATATGTTAATAAATATATAGTTAATAATAGTAATAGTAATAATAATAATAATAATAATAATAATAATAATAATAATAATAATAATAGTAATAATAATAATGTTATTAATAAAAAGAAAAAGAAAAGAAAAGAAAAGAAAAGAAAAGAAAAAGAAAAAGAAAAGAAAAACAAATAAAATAAAGAGAAAATAAAATAAAATAAAGTAATAATACTAATAAAAATACTAATCCTATAACGAAACCCCCCACACGAACCCAACAACCATTCCCAGCGGCCTAACTCCCCTCCCCCTCTCTCTCGATCTATATATATATATATATATATATATATATATATATATATATATATATATATACACAAAACATAAACCCTAACCCTAACCCTAGCCACCCAATGTCGACATCGACGCCGACGCCGCTACCCCCGCGCCGACCGCCGCAGCCCCAGACGCCCCTCGCCGCAGCAGTCGCGCCGTCCGCTGTCCGCGTGTGCGCACCGCACACATGCAGCAGCACCACTCCGACCCCATCTTCAAGGTGACGTATCTTCTTTATCTTTGATTCTTTTTATGAGCGATTTGTCCGTGTACGTTCACAACCTAACCCTCTAGGATTTTCATTCAAGCGGGACGAGTTTTCGTGCCCTACATTGGTCAAAAAAATCGACCAGAAGTTAGCCGAAAAACTGACCAATAGAAGTCCAGAATTGTGAACCAAACCTCCATGTTCACACCCAATTTGTCATCAACCTGTTTAATATTTTTAAAAACTAATTGAAGGGTTTTCTTCTCATTATAACCAAGAATATTTTTCTTCTTTTAGTTTTCATTAATTTGTTTTATGTGTTAAATCATTCGACCTCCAAACTGACCAAAAATTTGATTTTTTAAAACTTAAATTTTGTGATACGGAGTGCGCTCCACCAAACGGGAATGTCTTGTCGTATACCAATTGTACCGAAAGGTGCGTATGGTACATCCTGACGTGTGAACTTTCACGAAAGTTGATTCGGACGTGTGTGCGCGTCGGAATTAACCCGTATCCGTAAAAATTTCCCGTATCGCAACTTTTGTAAAACACCACCCCATTTTGTGTACGTTCGTCGGAATATGACAAAATTTGTGCTATTGGATTCGTGGTATCACGCTGGTCCTGTGACCCAAGTTTCACGCAATTCTGAGATAGTTGACCAAGCTGCCTATTTGCGGGCCCCACGGTTTGACTTTAAGGGCGAATTTGTGATCGGCTTACCAGAATCTAAAATTGGACATACCGTTGAGTTCTTATCGTCGTTTAGAATTTGTTTGATCTATAATTTGTCCCATTTAGAGACCTTTACCTCTGGCACATATTTTGGTGCAAAGTGGCCCACTTGTGGACCTACTTTGACCCAAAATTATTGTTTTGCCCCTGTGTCCAAATTGGACGAAAGGGTAGTATTTTCTAGATAACTCGCTTATTCTGGGAACGTTGGTGATGTTTATTTCAGCATCCGGAGACGTTCATTCGGATGCCATGGCTTCTGATCCCTTGACGTCTGGATGCTTACACTACGCAGGTTTCTTGCCAAGCAAGTATACCTTGCCTAGTTATACTATTTAAATTCAGTTATTATTAGTTGCATGTTTTAGTGTTTAAATACTATATAACTATGCGCGTTCAAGAAAGACTCGGGTGCAGTCAACGAAGGCGTTGACGTTAGGAATTATGTCTGACCTAGTGTCTAGTGGACCCACCTAAAGCTGTGGAGTTATCAATATGACTCCCCAGGCCTTGACACGTATCATTGCATGTCACAGAGTGAGTTCATGTAGGGACGCGTGCTTCATACTTGACTGGCCATCGGTGTGAGCAGCACATGTGACGGTATTTAGCTTAGTTGTATATTTCTTTAGCGACTTGCCTTATAGTACGAGATGTTCACGTCGTGTTCGCGACTTGTACATTGGCATTGGGCGGGGAGAAAAACTGGTAGGCGTATGGGATACACACATTGGAATCCATAGTATCCGGAGGAGCCATGGATCCAATGACTTTCTTTATTCAGATTGCACGTTCTACGGAACGATATGGACGTTATACTATTCAGATTCCACGTTCTACGGAACGATATGGACGTTATACTATACAGATTCTATGTTCTTCAAAATGATGGACGTTACATGTACAGATGTCACGCTCTTCGGAGTGTGGACGTTATGCCTACACCTACCCATACGTACCAAGGTTGTCCTCACATTGCATTCACTTAGATGGTTAGCACACCCTATTTATTTATTCAATATTTATCTTATGGCATGCTTCTATGTATCTTGTTACGTCCCTCTGAGGACCTGATTCCTTTCCAGGTGTAGACGATCATGACTATTCGCAGGAGACGGTTCAGGACTTGCTACTTCGTTATCTTTCGAGGATGTCTTCTTTTCGAGCCTCATTTTTTATTAGATGTCCTTATTTTGTTTCTCTTATATTCTGGTTTGGTAGTGGATTTGTCTCTACCCAACTACTTATTCTTATCAAGCATCTTATACTTGATTCAGATATATAGTTGATTGGTTATTCATTTATATTTGATTCTGTGGATGAGATTTAGTTATGCCCTGTAACTTGTGATAATTATATACCACTTGTGAATTATTGTTCATAATACAACGTACGTATGTGTTATGGTTTCCATATATTGGAGTCTCCATATACATACAGCTGGCATGCTTACGTATTCCTAGTCCTACGTATTTTGGGAGTGGGGCGTGACACCCCAATAACTCCACCTTGTCCAGGATGAACTAACACTTGGACAACTTTCCATACAGCTTCTCCTTCCTCAGCACATCCAACATAATCCGCAAATGCTCCTCGTGCTCCTCCGGTGTCTTCGAGTATATGAGTATGTCATCGATGAACACCACCACGAACTTGTCAAGGTACTGATGGAACACCATATTCATCAAATTCATAAATACCATTGGGGCATTAGTCAACCCAAACGGCATCACCATAAACTCATACTGACCATACCGAGTCCGAAAAGCAGTCTTCGGTATGTCCTCCGGCTTCACTTTTACTTGGTGGTAGCCTGATCTCAAGTCTAACTTAGAAAACACCTTGGCACCACTCAACTGATCGAACAAGTCATCAATCCGTGGCAAAGGATATTTATTCTTGATAGTGAGATTATTCAATGCCCTGTAATCAATGCACATGCGCACTGATCCATCCTTCTTCGGTACAAACAATACCGGGGCTCCCCACGGTGAAGAACTCGATCTGATAAACCCTTTATCCGGTAATTTGTCTACTTGCTTCTTCAGCTCGACCAGCTCGTTGCTGTTTACTCTATAGACATGCTGTGAAATTGGTTCTGCACCTGGCACCAAGTCTATAGAGAATTCAATATCTCGATCTGGTGGCAATCCTGGCAATTCCTCAGAAAACACATCCAAGAAATCTGCTATCAACGGATGCAGCAACTCCTTGTCTTCCACCATAGCTCCAGAAATAATGCCTTCTCCGTGCTCTGTAACTTCTCTAGCAAAATTGAACTCTGGCTCTCCTGGCGGACCAAATAAAACTCTACCTCCTCTAAAATCTATACTAGCACGGTCCCTACTTAACCAATCCATCCCGAGTACAATGTCGTAGCTCGAAAGTGGCATTACAAGTAGACACGCACTCAACCCCCGGCTTCCCAGAGTAACTCTCTGATCCTTGCAAATACCATTAACCAGGATAATGCCTCCCCCGGTCATGATCTTGCAAGTCCTAAGCAAAGACTCAGCTACTAAACAATGCTTCAGAGCAAAAAAAATAGATATAAAATTATGGGAAGCACCACAATCAAACAAAGCTAAAGCTGGAATAGAATCAAGAAAAACAGAACCTTCGATGATATCTCTGGTGGGCTCGTCCTTCTCGACTGTCATAGCAAACGCTCGTCCCTGACGTGCACCTCCCTGATGCTGGACATAACGCTACTGCTGGGTCGAAAGCGGTCCCCTCGACTGTACTGCAGGTGGTCTCTCCTATGTCCTCGGAAATGAAGCTGCTCCCTAAACTACACGATGAGGGCACTCTCTCATCTGATGTCCCTCGACACCACAATACAAATAAACTCCCAACCTCTTCCTGCAAACTTTCCAGATGTGGCCGGACTTCTTGCAGAAGTGGCAGGAAGTTTGTTGTGACTGTCTCTGCTACTGTGGTGCCTGGTGAAACAGCGCCCTAGCTGGAGTCTAGTGCTTATGCGGCTACTAGAAAGGCCTAGACTGGAAATAAGGACGCTTGGCAGATATTGTAATGTGTTGGCCCCTAGAAAAGAATCGTGATTTCTCTTGGGCTTCAAACCCAACTCTCGCTCAACCTTGCGTGCCTCTGCAAGTATCTCCGAATAGATCTCATAAAAAGACAAAATGAGGATCTTCACTTTCCAGTTTAGACCATCGCAAAAATAAATAGCCCAAACCTCCGGCTCTCTCACCAAATCCTCCGTAAATCGGCTCAACCTGCCGAACTCTGCAGTATATTCCTCCACAGACATGCTCTCCTGAATGAGGCTCTCAAACTTCCTCCCCAAGTCTAACCTGTTTGCCCGAGCGAAGAACTTTTTCTTGAAGAGATCCTTGAACACCTCCCAAGACTGTCCTGCGTCAACAAGAACTGGCTCATTCCTGAACCAAGTGTGGGCAACGTCGGACAGTTGAAGTCCTACCGCCTCAACCTTCAGATCCTCGGAAAGATGGGATACCCTCATAAGACACTCAATGTCCTCGAGATAATCATCAGCATAGACGATGCCCTCCGTCCCCTTGAATACCGTAGGCTCCAGCTTCTTGAAGTCCTAAATGTTGTCGGGCCGAAGCTGAGCAACCTGAGGAGCAACCTGCTACTGGACCAGAACTTCTCTCTCTACTATGACACGAGCAAGTTGATGAGCACTCTCGATGCCCTGCCGCAAGATATGTCGGTCTGTCTATGATGTGCCTCTGACTGAGCCCTCTGTGCATCCAACATCTCTCGAAACAGTGAGAATATCTGTGTTGCATCTACTGGCACAGAAGGTGGAGGCGGAAGTCCCTCAGATACAGCTGGCACAATCCTCTAAGTAGGTGGTGGACCTCCGAAAGTAGCTGACACTCCAATCACCGAAGAAGTGACTGGTGCAGGCCCTCGGGACGTCGCAGACCTCTCAGAAGCTGCTCTCCCCTACTGTGATCTAGTCTTAGGCGGCATCCTGAGACAAAGCGAAAGAAAGAATCAATATGGTACATGATGTAAGACACTCAAGGAAATGACAGTTTAAAGATCAAGTATCAATATCAAGAAAGAATAGTTGAATGAATCAAAAGAGATTTTTCTAGATGTGATTGAGTATTCTCAGCCTATAGCCTATATCCTATATCCTATATCCTGAAACAGGCTCGTAATAGCACTCAATTCAGAGCACCACTATGAATCGCACTAATTGCGAGCTCGAAGACCTACATGGCCACCACTAAAAATGTGTCACGACCCGCACCCGGTGTAAGGGTACAAGTCAGGAACAACGCCCAGCCTACGCCGCAGAATCGACGGTAGAACGCTGTTTGGGTAATCTATCTAACAATAATAATAAGCCACCAACAATATTAATATACTCAATCACAGATCTAAGATAAAAATGAGCACGAATATGATAGAAGAAAAGAATAGTCACCATACAACTCATGAGTCAAATAATAACATCAATTAGTCTGAAGAAATACTAAATAATCAGCTGGAGACAAATTTATTACAAAAGAATACTAAGAAGCTACAAGTCCCGGGTCATCTGTCTCAGTCGGGATGAGTCCCTCCAGAGCCAGGGTCTCTGACTCTAAGCCCACAATATCCTGAGGCCCGTAATGTGTAGGGTACCACTCCTCGTTGTCATCTAGAAAAAATATATCCAGTCAGGAAAGGAGCAGAGTACATCTCTAACATCAGTTCTAATCAATGATATAAACTATGTAATAGTAAATAGATGTGAATATACAAGATGCAACAATAGATACAAGAGATATATAATAAAAAAATACTGGAATAAATGCAAGAATGAACAATATAGCAATGAACAAGAATACTAATGACTAAGTGAGTGAGTACTAGCTTTAACATGTGATTGGCTTGGGAACTTGCACAAAAAACTTGCACAGGAATAAGGGCCTTGCTAGTCATACGTGCGGTGTATGACCAACACTCACAGGAAACAAGATATGCACAAGAAGGGTATAATCACATATCTACACTAAAATACTCCCCACCCCCGACTGGTATAGTGGATCCAACCATGGTACGCTATGGCACAGGATTCTCTAGGAAGATAACGACTCTCCCCGAGAATCAGTGTCTGTACATGTATAAGAAGAATAATGAAACAAGGCTTGTACATGATACACCATATACCAAAGAATAACATCTCATGATAAGATCCGGATATACCAATCCGTGTAACTATCATGTCAAGAAATCATGGATATTTATAGTAGATACAATGAACGTAGAGGATATCATAAATGAGAAACTATCAAAGAATATACTCGCCTGAATCCGGGTGCACAATATCACAGATGACTGGTACAGTGCCTCAAAGACCTAGATATATAATATAATATCAATACAAGGTTTCGGAATAAAAGTAAGTTAAACTAGTCAACATCTAGGTCGTAAAGCCATTTCTAAGTCAAAACAGTCAAACTAGGTCAACTCTAAGTCAAACCGGTCAAACTTGGTTAAACTACCTATTTCTAGGTTGCATGAGTCTATCTCAATGATAATGGGTTCATACACTATAAAACTAGGTCATACAAGCTAAATCTAAAAATACTAAGATATCCTATCTCAAGATACGCAAACAAAATATGAAATAGTCATATATGCATATCCAAATAATATTATATATACTAATCCTCACTATAAATGCTAAATGGATACCTTGGCTTTGAACCAATGTGGTATCGTACTACTAAAATCCCATCTTGATACCCAAATCCAATACCTTGAGTATCCTCAATACCTTGACACTTACCTTGGTATCTCAAGGCAAATGTGATTCTAATATATAGTAGCTACCAATCTAATGACTAATATATATATAGTTACTAACTAAACTAGGTACTAATAATGAGATAGTTAATTAACTAGTTAACTAATCATAGTAACTAGCTTACTACTAAGACCTAACATTAGTACTAACAAGTGTATCACTAACTATTACCCAAATCTAACTATTTCTAACTGCTAGCTATACTAGTAATAACCACTAAACCTCTTAACTAGCTGTTGTTGCTTCTGTAAGCTGCTGTTGCTGCTGCTTCTGTAAGCTACTGCTGCTGCTGCTTCAGAGCTGCTGCTGCTGCTGCTGTTGCTGCTGCTGTAAGCTGTTGCTGCTTCTGTAAGCTGCTGTTGTTGTTGTTGCTTCCGTAAGCTATTGTTGTTGCTACTGCTGCTGCTTCTGTTCTAAGCTCTTGCTGCTGCTTCTGTTCTAAGCTGCTGCTGTTGTTTACTGTAGGTGCCCAAAGCTGCTGTTGCTCCTTCTTTTGCATACACAACCTCAAACATATATACATACATATATACACCAATATATATATATATATATATATATATATATATATATATATATATATATATATATATATATATATATATATATATATATATATATATACCCTCTCTCATCTATATAATGTATATATATATAACCATACACACATATATATATAGATATGTACATATACCTATGCACGACTAAATATAGTATCCCATACATATATATATACATAGCATCACATACACATACACATATACCTATATAGTCAACTTACATATATACATATAGGTATATCAACACACTCAACAAATAGGTAGATATATCACTCCCTCTCATATATACAACATACATATATATATATATATATATATATACACACAATCACATAGCTATATACATACATACTATACGGTATCATATAATTACATATACTTATACATATACATAGGAATACATATATTACCAATAACTAAGAACAAAGGAAATTGGATCTAGAATTGAAATACAATAAACACGTGGAGTGCATCGCACCCGTATCACACTAGATCTATGATACGCTTACGACACGAGTCCACCACACAATCAAACGTACCCCGAAGGACACGAGCAAGTCTAATATACTATTTATGAATAATACGAAGAGTAAAATATACATCTACGTGTCCATGTCAAAATATTACATGCACAAAGTTCCGTATCGGAGGAAAAATCCCCAAATCAATATGTATCACCAATTTATTGGGATACGACCTACACGTACCCAATTGTGGACACGATACTAGCCACAAACACACAATACATGCCAAGTTGATCTATAGGACCAATTGACAAATACAACAAGTGTCAATCTTGGAATTCTTCCAAAATTAACACAAAAAGTACCATAACTTCCTCAATAGGCTTCCATGAACTTAATTACAATTTCTTTGGGTAGCCTATGCATATGGGTTAATTTCTCATGGTTAATTCTCAGATTTAGAACCTAATTAAAGGGAGAAAACTGAATTATACCTATTGGGAGATGAATTCCCAATATAACCTCCAAATTGGATGAAATTGGCCTTCAACTTATAGATCATTGCTCCTCTTTATAGATACTTACTTCCTCCTTCTAGATCCCTACTCTACTAGCCTCCAATGGTGATTTAGGAAGGAATTGGAATGAAATTTGGTAGGAAAATGATGTGGGAATGAAGGAATTTGGTTGAGGAAAATTCTAGATCTAGATTTGAAATGAAAAGAGGAGAGAGAAACTTTCCCTCCCTCTTTTAATAGGTCGGCCCCCTTTGTCCCTTCCTCAAGCTACTATATAATATCCATTATACCCATTGGGGCCTCTCATGAAGAAATAATTAAGGATAGAAGGTTCTAGTCTAATGGTTTTAATTAAACTAATCATCCTCCTAATCAATGGGCTTCTAAATGGGCTCAATTCCAACTAATTGTAAATGTTGGTCCATAAGTCTAAACTAAACTAGTTAGGTCCACTAACACAAGTCCAAAATAATATACTAACATATAACAATAATTAAATAATACAATAAATAATTATTCATATGCACAATATTTAATTAATTATGAAATGACTAAAATATCCTCTCCTAGAAAATGTGGTAGTGACAGAACGACTCGATTTTGATGCTGACATGGAACGTTAGTGCTTACGTCACTGTCATAATTATCTTTTTCTGTATATAGCTGTACAGTGCCACCTATAACACGACAAAGCTCTCTATGTGTCAGCATTTTTATGCATCATAGTCTCTATGCGGCCTAGCCCTATGCAGTTCAGTCTTCATACGGCTCCATGCCATCAAATATTTCTATTACAACTGATAGGAGATCCTCGACAATCAGTACAGCCATGCGTCAAGTTGTCACAGCCGGCCGAGATCTCATTAACAACCTATCGTAACCAATGCCACGTGGCAGCCCGACCGTGACATGCGCTCACGGTTGTAACCACATTTAGTTAAGAATGACCATACCATAGCCTGAAAGACATGCGCGCATAGCATATGCGTGCATAAGCCATCCAGTGTAGATGGATATAAATAGACAGGATGCATTCTACACAAGGGGGACGTACATCGAGACATAGAGAAAGCATACTCAGGAGCCCAGTTGTTGTCTTTCGTGCCAATGAGCCAGAGATCTAGCAAGTTCTTTCATCGTCGGACCGTCAACGGAGTAAAGTAGTCAGCTGCAGTACTCGACCTCCATCATTACACTCACCAGAATTTTAAATTGTACTTAGATTTCTTGTTTAAGGACTCTATTTACTTTCTTTATTTTTAATATACAAAATCGAGTTAGCAGCACTCATTTTTGTAACGGAACATGTACATCCATGTCTAGGGACAACCATGGTCATATTGTGGGGTTAGCGTACTTTGTAGTGAATAATTGACCGTGTTATACCCCCGGTCTCTGTCTTCTGGTACTAGGGCGTGACAAGAATTGTATATTCAAAAAAGGTCTATTTTAAATAGAAATCGTTTGGTTCACTTATTGTACTTAACACTAAACACAGTCTTGAATAAAACGTATTTGTAATACAAACTAGCCCTATGCGGCAAAGCCAAACAATCCTCGAGTAGTAATGAGGACATTTGATACATTTTAACATGTTATTAAAGAATAATGGTCAAATTTATTTTATTTTATTACATATACGTTCCTCAAATCTGTATATTTTGAAATAAGTCCCTATAATTTTTATTATTTTCTTAGAAGCTCAAATTATTAATAATTGAGTTATGAGTTCCTCTGTTTACTTAATCATTAAAAATAACGTTCTATTAAGTTTAATAGAACATATTTATTTTTAAAAATTACCCCTTCATTTACCTATCTTCTAGTTCCTCCTCTCCATCATTAAGTTAACTTAATTCATTAAAAACAAGAATATTCCATTAAGTTAAACAAAAAATAATTATTTCAAAATTTTACACCTTTACCTCTCTTCTAGTTCCTTCTTTCTCTTATCGCCCCTTTTCTATCTCGTTCTTCACAAATGTGAGTGTCATGTGATGGACTAATAAGAAAAAAAAGGGGGGGAAGGAGATTGATGATGAATTGGTAACATTTTAAAGTGTTTGAAGGATGACTTTGTGATGGTTTAGAACTATAAAAGAATTAGTTTGTGATGTTTTACACTGGTGGAAGAGAATGGGAGTTGAAGAAGAGAGAAAATTTAGAAAAAATGGTGAAGGAAGAGAAAGAGTTGGTGATTATGGGGTTTATGATGAAAACAGTAGTTGGGAGGGAATATGGAATGGGTGGAGGGGGGAAGAAAAAAAAGAGTTAGTGAAGGTAGAGGCGGCGTTGCTAAGGGGAGTGGTGTGGAACGAAAATTTAGAAGGATATGTTCGGAGGTAGATGATATATGAAGACGAGATGAGTTTGGAACTAAAAGGAGAAAAGAGGGAGGAGGAACGAAGGAATAAAATGAGATTTTTTTTTATAGTATTAATTAATATTATTAGTTAATATTTGATTGTCAGAGACGGATAGGAATTCATAACTTACGTTTTTTTTCCTTCTGATTTAAGGTAATTTTAAGCAAATAATAAAATTTTAGGAGACTTATGTGAAAATAAATTGGATCCAAGGAACTTATATGCAAAAGAAACTTTGTATTTTATTTTATGTTATGATTTAATTGAATTAATAATATAAATAATTTTTTTAAGATAGTTGAGCTGGTATGAAAAAGTATAGACTAGCTCAAACTTCAAGTAGTGGATCATGATCTAGATTTTTAAAAATAGAACCGGACCAAGCCAAAACTTTTGGGCCTAATATTTTATAATCGAGTTTTGAGTATTGTGTAATTGGACCCAACCCACCTTATTATCAACTTTACCCGAGAGGGGATATAAAATACTTTTTGTCTATTCAACTAATATATTTTAAACTTCAACAATGCCAAGTTTATAACTAATAATTATTGTAACTTTTACAATTGTATACATGACGGTTATTAATTGGCTTCCCTCTTTTTTCTATCTATCTCACATGGAAAGAGAAGATCAATTGACAACAGCCAATAAATTACAACTATTATTGTTAGCTATGCTTGAGCAAAAGCTCAACTTTCCTCTTTCCTTTAGTCCCATATCGGTTGGACCACCCCCTCCTTGCATGTATATATTAGTTCTTCTCTATTGCTTTCTTAAAGATGTTGTGTGGGGGACCCCGTGGGCTACACGTGCGCGCCGCCACCGCCGCTCGGCCCGACTCGGTTTGGTTCGGTTCGGAGCGTGTATCGGGTGCAGGTACGTGCCCACACCTGCGGACGCCGAAAGCCGATCCAATTTACTCTTCGGGTTCAGGCTGGGATCCAAAAAAAAAAATTCTTCCCTTTAATTTTTGAACCGTTTTGATTCATTCATTTTTGAACATTGAGGCTCATGTCCAGGTTCTTTGAACCTTGCAACATCTCTTTTGACAGTCATTCCTCCATGTTTTTATTGCTCCTTAATGGCCTATTTATGAGCCATTAAGTATCATGTCCGTGGCTGTGTATTAGGTTCTGCCTATTTATAGTGGTCTCCTCCTCCTTCATTTTAAAAGAGAAAATCCTCCTACGTGAAACCTCTCTCTCTCAAACCACATTATGGTCTATAAATCCTTGCTCTGGGCAGAGCTAAGTTCGGTCTCTCTCTCTTCGAGTTGTGTGCAACGAAGAGAACCCGGTAGTCAGAGGGTTTTACCACTAGGAGCTTCCGAGAAACGTCTGCACATAAACCTCGGATAAACTCTTAGGGCAGTGCTTCGTGCACGACTATCCCGTAGGCCGGTAACAATTTTATTTTTGTTTCTTTGTTTTTTTATTAACTTCTGAAAAATAATATATATATATATATATATATGTGTGTGTGTGTGTGTGTGTGTGTGTGTGTGTGTGTGTGTGCTCACAGAATATGCTATTTGGCAAAGATAATATATATATATATATATATATATATATATATATATATATATATATATAATATATATATATATATATATATATATATATGCCTAGCATTCGGGGCAATGGTATTCATTGCCTTATAGTGAATTCTATAGATTATTACTATAGTTTTAGATCCAACCAAAAAGTTGTAACCATTAGTTTTCAGATTTAAGGTTACAGATTCACATAAATGATTATCTGCCATTGACAGAGTCAAATTTGGGTAAACATTAAAATAGACTGGTCCATGGCAGAGACTAGTCTGCATGACTCCCATTAGAGACTGACTCCAATCTAAACATCTCGCATCTCTAAGAGATATCATTATTGATGCATTTAACCCTGGTAAAGTTAACGATTTAAACACAAATTATATTAGTCCAATATAGACATAGTTATAGGCATATATAATATGCCCAATATCTTCTTCGCTTATTAGCTTGAAGGAATGCTCTGTGTTATTCACAGAAACAGTTTTTTTATTGTTTAATGGAAATAGATGATTTAAAGTCAAAAGTACCAATTTGGTAAATTTCTTTTGGCTTTACTTTTGGAATTGTCCATTTATTTAATTCCTCTAATTCAGAGGGATACTCAATATTTTGAGCATTCTTAATAGATTTACCCTTACTAAGGGCTTTTTTATTAAAGCCAATTGCTAACTCTTTGCTCATTAGTATTATGAGGTTCTACTTCCTTCACTTACATGCACTATGGCTAGTTGTTATACTCAAGTTATCAAACTATTAATGGAAATTATTATGAAAACTCAATTGTCCTAGTTAACTACTTTCAAGTTTTAGACTTAACTAACGATAGTAAAGACCTAGCACGGCTGTCAACGATTTACGCCATCAACTGCCCTCTCGGCATAACAAGGCTACGCGACTTTGATGTCGTCCCACTAGGTAGAAGACACATCGCTTAGATAAATTCTAGCTCTATCGCAGTTAACTAGAGCAACAGCTTTAACAATAATAATAACCATAACAGAAAAATAATTTAAGCATAATAACTAAGCCATATATCTACATGCTTGTGAGGAAGTAGAGTTACCTCATCCTTGAGCCATCAACCAGGCTCTGATACCAAATAGAGAGAGGATCGTACAATGGATGAGAAGCTAAACGCTTATGCAGAATTTTATTGATGATAGTAGAAAGTAGTAGAAACTATTACAGAAGCACACAAAGAAGCACACAAAGACACACTCTTCAAACTCTCAAAATAACAACATACATTCAAGAGAGGGCTCAGCCTCTATTTATAATACAAAGGGTCTTCATTGGGAGACTTCAGCGACCGGCAAATGTGGGTAGTGGAACCGACGGCTTCAGGTAAGCAGATTCCTTCTTATCAGCAACAATGAGTGCATGTCGCCATCATCCTTTATACTTTATTCGCCTTTTTTAAAAGTTTCTACGCCAAAAGTAGTTCACGCCAAAGGTAGGTCCCACCATTGTCGGATGTCGATTAAAGAGATTCTTTTTAGATAAAGTAAAGTAAACAGTAGTTGCTATCTGTATTTTGGCAACAGTACTCTGTTAGTGCATGCTTGCGTCATCACTTTCGTCATCTGACTGAGTAGTGACTCTCTTATGCATTCTTTTGAAGAAGATTTCTGAGTCTTCTTCCTCATGTTCCGATTTAGTGGAACTAACGGACATGCTATCAGTCTCAAATATTGAATCAAACTGAGTTTGCATGTATTTAAAACATTTCTTTTTCAATTCTTCCTCGGTAATTCGAGGATTCTGTCTTCTCAGAGACTCCTTTAACTTCTTCAAAGGACTGTCCTCAATTATTTCCTTTTTGAGCTTAGCTTCAATAAGGATTTCATTCTCCTTAATAGATTTTTGTATAATTTGTACTTTATCTTTTTCATCTAACCTATTCCACCATTTTATCAGAAATTTTCTGACTAAAACAGGAAAAATGAGATGATTAAATTCACATTTAATTATTCATTTGAAAATATATAGGATTTTAAAATGGATAAAGAAATACATAGTACTCTCCCCCTCCAAAAGTTGGTCAGCATTCTGACAGAGAGGATACGAGTGAGTCCAAGTTGCAAATAATTCTTGCAAAGATGGTAGAAGAATTTCCAGTGTGGCACCAAATTGTAACCACCATCTGATAAACCAAGTAGGGATGTCCTGTTTAAGAATTTTAGGACAAATACGAATAAACCAAGAGTGTTTATGTTTACTATTATCAAAGTAAAACACTTTGGTGAATGCCTTAATGTAATCCCAGTAGGAGTAAGGCATATTTATATTCTTGTCTTTATGAACTAATAAATTAGTTCAATTTGGATGCAGTCCCCATGATTGAGGAGTAATAATGTGATGTATAATTATTTTGCTGTAATTTACGTCACTTCTGACATCATTTGTCTTCTGGTAGAAGTGTTCTATTTTAACAGATTTTGTTGTGAGCAGAATCCCTTCGTAGACATTCCTGTCTTTTTCCTGTACTGGAAAGATATTATTTTCTAGATATTTTTCTTTTAATTTCCAGGGATCATCCATCATTGGGATGTCAGCTTTCTCCAGTTGAAGTATTTCTTCTGTATGATTGTTTTGAGTGAAAATTATTTTCAACCTTAACTGCTTGCTTGTAAGAAGAAACATTGGCTTCTTCGAAGTCATGAACTTCTTTATTTGAAGATTTTCCTTTTCCAAGAACAATTTTCTTGGATGTCTGATACTTCGACTCATTGGAGCTCGAAGTCATGGGTCTAGGAACCCATGGTTGCTTCCCTTTATTTCTCTTGCTCATTGTTCTGCAAAAATTCACGAGTCAAGAAGTCAGGAAGTGAATTGTCAGTTCCTTTAATATATTCTATATCAAAGTCAAATATAGCTAATTTTGCTTGCCAACGAGCAAATATTTGCTTAGATGCTAGATTTTTAATATCCTTCTCTAAAACAGTTTTAGCAGAGCTACAATCAATTCTTAATAAGAATTTCTTATTAAGTAAATTATCTTAAAATTTATGAATACATTGAATAATAAAAAGAATTTCTTTCTTAATAGTAGAGTATATGATTTGAGTATCATTCCATTTTTCTGAATGATATCTTACCAATACTTCTTTATTGGTGTTGGGGTTTAATTGTTTTAGTATTCCCCCATAACCAATATCACTGGCATCAATTTCAACTATTTTAAACCATTCAGCATTAGCTAAATGTAAACAAGGTAAGTTTTTAACCTTTTGTTTTATTAGTTTGACTGCTTCCATAGGACTATTAGTCTAAGGAGCAGGGTTTTTTTAATCTTTGATACAAAAATTTTGTATCAGCAGCGATGTTCTTATAGAATTCTGAAACATAATTCAAAGCTCCAAGAAATCGCTATAACTGCTTATTATCAGTTATTTCATTAGGAAATTTAGAAGCAAATTCAATACTTCTATCAATTGAGTTAATGGTGTTATTCATAATATTATGTCCCAAAAATCTTATTTCCTGTTGGAAAAGTTTTATTTTTGGGGCTGAAATTACTAATCCATTTTTTATGACTAAGTGTTTAAACACATTAAGGTGTTTAAAATATTCTTCTATCGTATTAGAGAAGATTAATATATCATCAATATACGATAGTATAAAACTAGAATGTTGAATGAATATTTCATTCATTATATTCTGAAATTCTGAAGGTATATTTTTCAGTCCAAATGGCATAACATTCCATTCATAGTGACCAAAAGGAACAGTAAATGTAGTCTTATACCGATCCTTTTCATTTATTTGAATCTACCAATATCCTGATTTCAGGTCAAATTTAGAAAAAAATTCTTGCTTTGCATACTCTATTAAGTAAGTCCCTTTTATTAGGGATTGGATATCTAATCCATTTCAAAACCTTATTCAAAGGCTTATAATTGATAACAAGTCTAGGCACACCTCTTTCTCTTTTAGCATTATTATTAACATAAAATGTTGTGCAACTCCATGGGGAGTAAGACTTGCGAATTAATTTCTTATCCAATAAATCTTGGATTTCTTTTTTTTACATAATTCAAGATATTCTTGATTCATTTGACAAGGTCTCACCTTGGTCGGAATATCCTTTTCATTAAAGGATTCTTCATAAGAAAGAGAAACAATATGTTATTTTCTATCCCAAAAAGCATTAGGGATATTACTACAAGTGTGTAGTTTAAAGTCCTCTTCAACTTGTTTAATTCTTTTTCGAATTTCCAGTTGTTTTAACTGCTGGGTTATTGTAACCTGAACCAGTTCTTCTTTTAAGAAATTAATTTGATTTTCTTTCAAATTAACTTCATTGAGAATTTTTACAATTGGGTTTGTTATAAATTCAAAAGTTATTCTTTTGCCTTTATAACAAGTAATAACTCCTCCTTTAGTTATCTCTTTTATAGGCATGAGTTTTTCTAGGAAAGGAGTTCCCAGAATAACATGTTGAGATATTTTTTTTATAACTATTAGATGTACAGGAATACAAATATCATCCTTACAAATATTTATATCTGTAATTTTGTAAGGGGTAGTTAGTGCTTTATTATTAGCAGCACTAAGTGTCTGAGTAGTTCGTTCACAGTATTTTATTGGAACGACTCCTTCCTTGACACAATTAAGATCTGCACCACTATCGACAAGTGCAACTAAATTGGTTATATAATGCTTATTGTTAACAAGCATATTGATTTTAATATACCATTTATGGGTAATAAATAAATCTATTTTTTGTAGGAAATTATTTTTCCTTCTTCTAAGTCTGTTTGTCCTGACTGAACAGACTGATTCTCCCCCTCTTGTTCTTATGAGCAAGAAGAACCAACAGAAGATTCACCAGTATAGATTATTCTAGTAGTTTTTCTAGATAAATTATCTAGTTCTAATTTATCCAGTCTTTTCTGGATGTGCTGATCTTGAGATTTCAAATTTTTAATCTCAATTTTCAAAAAAATTATTTCAGTCTGAAGTTCCTGCATAGTAACAGGTTTAACTTGTTTGCTTCTATAACGAGATATTACCTCGGCCATATTGTAAGCTTCAGGAGGAGTAGTCTGAATAGGAATATTATCTTTATTCAATTCTTCTTCAATTGCTTCTATGATTTTATTTTTTATTTCAGTACTGATATTATCAGTTAATAATCCTTCAACAATATCCTTTTTTATATGGATAGCCCATTCATTTCTACTATAGATTTATAGTAGTTAATATCTTTATCTGGAACACATTCATTGCATTGACAATTCTCATTACATTCATTGCCTGAAAGACTAGTAGTCTCATCATCAGATTCATCATTGGACGAACTTTCTTCATAGTCAGAATTAATTATTAATTTGTAAAGAGTTTTTCTTAACCCTTCATCTTCGATTTCTTCCAACTTCTTCTTTGTATAACATTTATTTGCATAGTGGCCTAATTTACCACATTTATAACATTTAATGGTATTTTTCTTAGAAGATTTCTTCTTTTTACTGTCCTTATTAACAGTAGTATTTTGCTTTTTTGATGGATATTTCTTTATTTTATAAGGTCTCTTGTAGTCCTTATAATCTTTTACTTTCTTCTTCCCTTTTATATTAAGAGGCTTGAAAGTATCCATCGCAAACTGGTCACAAAATTCTCCCAGTTGTCTTTTCTCAGAAATTCTCTAAGATTTTAATTGATGTCATAGCTTTAAGTCATAACATAAAGCTAGACCTTCTTCAATACACTTATTGATCAAATTTCCATAAGTGTAATTAGAATAAGGTATGACACCATTATTTTGGTTTCTTAAACCTTGCCTTATTCTTTCTGCAAAGAGATTAGGAAGTCCATCAATGAATTTTGACTTCCAGTTAGCATTATTAGCATCACCAAGTAACATTACTCTACTTAAGAAAGTATCCTTGTACCATCTAAAGTGAGTAAGTGTTGGACATCTTAGATTTTAAAGAAGAGTTCTTACTCTTTCTCCATGATCAAAAATTCCTCCGGTGAAGTGTTCTAAGATTGTTATAATTAGAGTGTAAACCGCATCAGGTTTAGTTATCTGAGTACTATTTTCAGAACTAGTTTCATTTTTTACAACACTTAGAATTTCTTGTCTTTGTGAGTCGGTTAAACAATTGTTCCATCAACCTCTTTGAGTGCTAGTAAAACCACACGTTATAAACTGTGCAATTTTCTTATCATTATTTCCAATGGCTTTAGCCACATTGGAATACATCATCATTCGATGTAATTGATCATGGATTTGTTTATCCGTTAGACCATCTATGTTCCATTCATAGATCTCTCCCCCACTATAATAATTTTGTATAATAGTGTCATTTTCTTCAAATAGAACATCTGTGGGAGTGGGTCTTTGGTAATAATATTTTATTAAATTTGTTTTTCCATATTTAACAGCTTGAATTATAGAATTATTTTTAGATTCAATAAAAGATTTCTGAAGCTCTTCAATTTTCTGTGGATAAATCTCATCCTCTATTAGATCTTCAGTTTGTTGTTCTTCTTCTGACATTTCAGAAGCATTTGAAAATTGACCATTAATTACTTGAATACTTTTATCAAGATTATTAGTTGCTACTTGATTTCTATTAGTATTATTATTAATAATAGCAAATTTTTGCTTTGCTTGAACTATTAGCTCTCGTAATTCTCTCTCTTCATTAGTAAGATTACTTTTTTGGAACTGAGCTATTAACTCCTTTATATCCTCTTTCGTAACTTCTGGGATTTTAGACATTTTAAACCCTTTAACCTCAGGAGGAGGTTTTAAAGAGATATTAGAGGTCTCTTTAGAAGGGTTTTTTCACGAAGTCACATTCAGCTGCTTGATTTTATCAAGTTTATGCAATAATTTTTTAAGGCCGTTACAATTTTGGTCAATTCTTGATCCATAACTTGAATAAACACATTGGTGTAATTATTTTGCCATAAAGCTTTTTGTAATTCTATAATAACTGCTTCTTTACTGTCAATTATTTTGACAAAGGAAACAGTATCAATTTTATTTGTCATATTTTTAACAGTGAGTTTAATTGACTCATTTGGTGGATACATGGATCTAGTTGTACCACTACTTGATCCTGTATATGTGTTCCAGATTTTATAATGTTCTTCTAACACATTTATTTGTGTTAATTCTATGTCCACATATTTTTGGACAAACCAATCAACGAAAGGTATTATCTTTTATTTCTTTTCTAGATGATTATAATATTCATCTTTAAATTTATATCTCTGTTTAATGGGGTAGGTTTTCTCAAACCATGCCACAAATTTGTTATTTTCATACTACATTCTATTGAGAATGTCTCGAATTTCTTGATGGACTTTAAATCCCATTAAATAGAAATTAATTCTATTTCCGACATTGTCGGAGAGCTTATTTTGCTTTTCTCTTTATACAAAGGATGTGCTATTGCATCATCTGTAATTTTAATTTTATTAACTTCTTCTTTATTAGAGGAAGTTGATCCTATTGTAGAAGGTAGAGATTTTCATCCTGATATTGATAGTCTAGATATATCATGAGGAGTAAATCTCACTTCTACTTCTCCATCATTTGTTTGAATTATTTGGTCAATATCTGTGTTCACTATTGGTTGTGGTAACACAACTTGACTTAAAATCCATTCTTTAGGGAAGTTAATTTCATCCCATCGAATTATCCTATTAGTTGCTACTTTGGATGTTAACAAATTCGTTTATACCAAAGTAGTTTTACCAGGTGTAGTAATATGCCTAGCATTCTGGGCAATGGTATTCATTACCTTATAGTGAATTCTATAGATTATTACTATAGTTTCAGATCCAACCAAAAAGTTGTAACTATTAGTTTTCATATTTAAGGTTACAGATTCATATAAATGATTATCTGTCATTGACAGAGTCAAATTTGGGTAAACATTAAAATAGACTGGTCCATGGCAGAGACTAGTCTGCATGACTCCCATTAGAGACTGATTCCAATCTAAACATCTCGCATCTCTAAGAGATGTTATTATTGATGCATTTAACCCTGGTAAAGTCAAGGGTTTAAACGCAACTTGTATTAGTCCAATATGGACATAGTTATAGGCATCTCTAATATGCCAAATATCTTCTTCGCTTATTAGCTTGAAGGAATGCTCTGCGTTATTCACAGAAATAGTTTTTTCTATTATTTTAATAGAAATAGATGATTTAAAGTCAAAAGTACCAATTTGGTAAATTTCTTTTGGCTTTACTTTTGGAATTGTCCATTTATTTAATTCCTCTAATTCAGAGGGATACTCAATATTTTGAGCATTCTTAATAGATTTACCCTTAGTAAGGGCTTTTTTATTAAAGCCAATTGCTAACTCTTTGCTCATTAGTATTATGAGGTTCTACTTCCTTCACTTACATGCACTATGGCTAGTTGTTATACTCAAGTTATCAAACTATTAATGGAAATTATTATGAAAACTCTATTGTCCTAGTTAACTACTTTCAAGTTTTAGACTTAACTAACGATAGTAAAGACCTAGCATGGCTGTCAACGATTTACGCCATCAACTGCCCTCTCGGCATAACAAGGCTACGCAACTTTGATGCCGTCCCACTAGGTAGAAGACACATCGCTTAGATAAATCCTAGCTCTATCGCAGTTAACTAGAGCAACAGCTTTAACAATAATAATAACCATAACAGAAAAATAACTTAAGCATAATAACTAAGCCATATATCTACATGCTTGTGAGGAAGTAGAGTTACCTCAGCCTTGAGCCATCAACCAGGCTCTGATACCAAATAGAGAGATAGATTACTTTTTTGGAACTGAGCTATTAACTCCTTTATATCCTGTAGTAATATGCCTAGCATTCGGGGCAATGATATTCATTACCTTATAGTGAATTCTATAGATTATTGCTATAGTTTCAGATCCAACCAAAAAGTTGTAACCATTAGTTTACAGATTTAAGGTTACAGATTCATATAAATAATTATCTGTCATTGATAGAGAAGTTTTTCATATTTAACCGCTTGAATTGTAGAATCATTTTTAGATTCAATAAAAGATTTCTGAAGCTCTTCAATTTTCTGTGGATAAATCTTCTTTAGAAGGGTTTTTTCCCGAAGTCACATTCAGTTGCTTGATTTTATCAAGTTTATGCAATAATATTGATAGTCTTTCAGCGATAGTAAAGACCTAGCACGACTGTCAACGATTTACGCCATCAACTGCCCTCTCGGCATAACAAGGCTACGCGACTTTGATGCCGTCCCACTAGGTAGAAGACACATTGCTTAGATAAATTCTAGCTCTATCGCAGTTAACTAGAGCAACAACTTTAAATAATAATAATAACCATAACAGAAAAATAACTTAAGCATAATAACTAAGCCATATATCTACATGCTTGTGAGGAAGTAGAGTTACCTCAGCCTTGAGCCATCAACCAGAATTATTTGTAACTTGGACTCACTCGTATCCTCTCTGTCAAGATGTCCAACACTTACTCACTTTAGATGGTACAAGGATACTTTCTTAAGTAGAGTAATGTTACTTGGTGATGCTAATAATAACACTTTGGTGAATGCCTCAATGTAATCTCAGTAGGAGTAAGGCATATTGATATTCTTGTCTTTATGAAAGATGTCCAACACTTACTCACTTTAGATGGTACAAGGATACTTTCTTAAGTAGAGGTAATTTTAATTTTATTAACTTCTTCTTTATTAGAGGAAGTTGATCCTATTGTAGAAGGTAGAGATGTGTGCTCATAGAATATGCTATTTGGCAAAGATAATATATATATATATATATATATATATATATATATATATATATATATATATATATATATATATATATATATATATATATATATATATTATCTTTGCCAAATAGCATATTCTATGAGCACATATATTTTGTAGCAATTTTTTCGAGCTTAGCAAACAAAGGTTTGGTATTCTGTGAGCATTTTTTTTGGCAATTTTACTACTGGATTTTGATTTTTATCACCAATATATTTGTCATCACTAAAATAAATACTGTAGCAAACAAAGGTTTTTCTAATTGCTTACCAAACAAAGTTTTTGTTTTATTAATGAATATTTATTGTAGCAAACTTGTAGTTCACTATTCATTTAGCAAATTTGTTAACGAGTATTATTGCTTACATACCAGAGTGCAACATAAATTTTAATTATTTTAAATTATATATTAATTAAGAATTGGTATTAGAAAATTACTATTCAAAGGACTATTTTGTTAATAAATTTTTTCTAATTTTTGGTTGAATATTTGCCAGCAAATATAATCTTGTGATTCAATTTAGCTGTTGTAATTTAGTATTTGTAGCACATAAAATCTTGCTTAATATATATACCATCATTGGTATTCATTATTATTATTACCTCTTCATTTACTTATTGTTAACTATAATATTATTTATTTGAAATGACCTCAAGACAATAATAGTTAAGTATAATTGCAAATCTCTTTGAGTCTGGATTCTAGAAGTAAAGATCAATTTGGGAACAAGCCGAAAGGGTCCTTCTGTCAACCGGGTGTAAATAGCCCTAAGCGACACAGTATTTAAGTATTTTCGGACCACCGCTAGCTGAAAACCGGCCCCTACAACTAACCTAAATTAATCTACACTTGATAGACTAAAGATTTTAAGATTGGTTAGCAAAATCACTTGAACTATTATTCTAAATCATTGGACATTGTTATTGAGTAATTTCGTATCTTTCAGTTTTTTCTTGTCACGACCCGCACCCGAAATTTGGGCATGAGTCGTGGGTACGTCCAACCTACGCCGTAGCATCGGCGGTAGAATGTTGTCTAGGTCTCAAACATAACTCATCCTGTCAATAGTCTCAACTCCATAAGGAGGACAATGATAATATATGAATCCACAGTTTAATAATATACTCAATCACAAAGCTATATGAAAGTAATTGGCACAATGAGAAATGAGAATAAAGAGTTCTATCATAAGTCAACACAATATAAATACATCACAAGTCCTGAGTCTAGATGTCCTCAAAAGTCACAACAATAATACAACTCAAATCTCAGTCCAGTACAATAATACATGAAATATGATAGTCTAAGTGCAGGTAGGTAGAATCTCCTCTAAGATGGGTAACTGCTCTAGGATTTCTGGTATGAAATCTCCCTCTGGTCCCGGGCCGTAGTGGGTAGGGCAGAAATCCTCCAAGTCCTCTGAAAATGTTATCCAATCAGGATTGGAGCGAAGCACAAACGCTAAACAGCAATTTCATTTATGTTGACAAAAACTATAAAATAGTGTAAGGAATACAAGATAAAATAAATACTGAAAATATAGATTACTAGAGAATATGAAATAGGCAATAGAACATCTAGCAATGAGTGGAAATATAATGTAAATGCTAGAATAAGTAAATCTAAAATAAGAGTAAACATCTGGCTAAGTGTTTGAAATATCAGTTTATTATGTGATCGGCTTGGGACAGATCAGGCTGGTTACATATGATTAGCTATGATTCATGTAGGTCAGGCTAACCATTTGGTTAGCTATGATGCAGGTAATAGTCAGGCTAATCATATATAACAGCTATGAGGCATGTAATGGTCAGGCCGCACCCGACGTGAGATGTGGGTGAGCTATGATGCATGTAGAGTTGGATATAATCACATAATCTACTAATATTTCTCCATCCCCAGCTAGCACGATGGATTCCAATCACGACTCCTCATGACGGGTATCTAGGGTGCTAACCCGAGTATCCACAGTGTCAGAATCAAGTATATAATACAACTAGAATTATAGAAGTAATCAAAAAAGTGAAAACTGTCAGAGAATGTACTCGCTTGTGGTCCCGAGAAAAGTGCGAGGATCGATGCCCAAGATGAAATCACAATAACCTAATTGTGGAATATCAATGTCAAAATACTAAATTAAGGGAAATAATATGTTTAACTAATTAAATGCGAGGCCTCTAGGTCAATTCTGAGGTTTATTGGTCAACTAGTTAATACTTGTCCATTTATATATCATAATAGTCTCTTTTGGACAAAACCTAACTAAACTAGTCAAATTCTATATCATACTAAGGTATCTAGTATAATACTAGCTACTATTATATACTATATGTCATTTGTATATAACAACTCCTATATATAAAAATTCTAGTTTGCATCTTAATAAAAACCTTAACATATAGTTGTATCAATATTGGCTACTAACCCCAATTACCTTAACTGCTACTTGAGTTCCCAACAACCCTGTACTGATTTACTGAGTATCAGTGCATCCTACTGTTTTTCTGAAAACCACTGACACCTAGTATCAGTCATTACAATATCAAGGTGGCCATAGTGACCAAGATAACTGATTAGGGACCATTCACAGTTCACAGTCTGAAATGGTTTAGGCTTACACAGGCATTTGAGAAGCCTATGGCTACTGGCAACATCAATAGGTAAGCATCCTCAACCAAATTACCTACAACTGATACTCAATAGGACACTTAAAACAATCTAACATACACACTAATAAAAAACTTCAACAAAATCACTTTCCACCACACCCATTCACCTTCCTATCATACCTAAATACCCACCTCCAGAACTGATACACAGTTCACTGTCTGAAATTTGCCCAGACCTATACATACATGGCTAAATCCTTATTTACTGATACAACCCACACAGATACTGAACTCCCCAGCTACACAACTACCCATCACAGATACACACTGTAACCTCCGATTTCCAATTTCCGAAATAATTAGATTTTTAATTTATTTTAAATACCAAGTTTATAAAATATTTCTCCTTGAATTTTTTTTTTGTATTTGATTTGGAACAATGTTTGATTTTAGAAGGTAATTAAAATCTTTTATAAAAATCATTTTTCTAAATGTCGATTTCTTATAAATAAATAAATAATAATGTATAAACATATTTCTCTAGTTTCAAATGTTTATTGGCTTGAAATTATAGAATTATTTATTTGATAAAATTATTTAAAGGACTAGTTTTCTTCATAATAATTGAAATCCATTTGGGATAGTAAATAAATAAATTACATATTTTCTAGGGTTTTGAAAATGAGTTTAATTAGTAGCTAATCGGAAGCCTCTTAAAAAAAAAACATTTTTTCTTAAAATATCTTTTCTATTTAATTTACCCGTTTACCGTCTCCCATTCACACCCTCATTTTTCCCCACATGAAAAGCCCGTTTATTTATTATCTTGGGCCATTCGTTATTTGGGCCAACCCTCACCCTTTATCCCATACCTTCTCTCCCTATTTAAGTCTCTCATCACCATTCCCAAGAAACCCTAGCTAGCCCTCACAATTCCCACAAGCCAACAAGCCACCACCATTTTTGTGTGCTTGTGTCCGTGTGTCCAGCATTACCGTGTCAGCCGTGTTGGCCTCGGGTCCGACCCCGGGTGTCCCACCGTATCCATTCATTTTTTTGTGTCCAGTTATTACAATATTACAATTTCGTGTCTGACACCATCTGGACACAACCTCCTCCACTGTACACAACAAACCCTCGTGTCCAGCCCGGACACGTCCACCCCATACCATACAGCACCACCATCGTGTCCAGCCCGGACACGAACCCAGACCCCGACACATCCACAGAACCTAACCCTAACCTAACTTCGACGAGCGCCGGTGGCCGCCCAGATCCGTCGAGCGCCGGTGGATGCAAGACCGTCGCCCTCGAGTTCCGCCGCAGCTGGAGCCTCGGACCACCTCACCCTGGAGCCGAGTTCGACAGCCGCCGCCGCCGCTGAGTCGAGCACCGCCGCTGAAGCCGAGCACCGCCGCTGGAGCCGAGCACCCACCGCCGAACAGATCCGGCGCCAACGCCTTGTCGGCCGACTCCGGCGAGACCCCACCGCGCCGACGAGAAACCCCCATCGTGAGCTTTTCCTTTTTTTCATTCTTCATTCTGTATACATTGGGGATTTAGGTTAAGTATATGTTAGATTAATCCATTTACTTAATTCTTAATCAGTAATTTAGTTCTTAATCTGTTAGTTAATTCTTTATCAGTTAATTAAATCTATAATTAGTAGTTAAGTATATAATCAGTAGTTAAATTTTATTAGTTAATTAATTAATCATTTAGTTAAATTATATTAGTTTAGTTAATTATTAATAATCAGATTAGAAATTCTTAATAAATTAGTTAATTTGTAATTTGTTTAGTAATTAAATATAAATAGTTTAGTAGATTCATGTAATTAGTTAAGTAAATAGAATATAATTTGTTTTATTGTTTATAGTGTAAGAATTTAGTTATGTAATAAATATAAGGATTTTGATTATGTAAAATATAATAATTTTGGGGTTTATATTGTTAATTAAAAATATAGTCTCAATAATCTAAATTAGTTCGAAATTGGTTATTTGGACTGGTAACTGAAATTACTAGAGATATATAAATATATTGGCTTTTACGTAAATTCTAAATTTGTATATAGTATAATTCTTATTTTTGGTATAAATATATATATATGTATATATATATATATATTTTTTGTAAGGGTATATGGTTAATAAAAATGTGTATTTTTAGTATATGTATAAACATATATATAGGTATGTAATTTGGTATAAAAATATATTGGTAATATACATATTAATTTAATACGTATTTTGGTAAATATATATGTATGTAGATTTATATTTTCGTATTGGTATATGTATGTATATATATATATATGTTGTATTGGTTTATATATATATAAATGTAATTTGGTATACTTACCTGTATATAGTATATGTAAATTGGTATATGTATATTTATGTATTTGTAAACCTACTTAGCATATTTTTATAAATATAAAATTAATATATATGGTAAATATATTGTTCAACCTATATATATATATATATATTATGCATGAATTAAATGGTATATATATATTGTATATGTATTTATTTTTGGTGCAAGTAATATTGTAGGTGTTAATGTTAGTTAAATAGGTATAATGTGTTATAGATGTCTGTCTAACTAGATGACCCTAGTTGACTGAGTTCCATGCCTGACATAGCCCCTGAGTTAGTATTTGCTTGTGTGTTTAGTATAGCTTCTGATACAAATATTGTATTGTTATTATATGTTTTAGGACTGTTGGTTCCCCCAGGGGATACTCTGGAACAGGACATCAATAATTACCAGCTAAGGACCCAAGGCGAGTACATTCTCTGATTAGTTTCTAATTTATGATATCTCCTATGTTCACTGTATCTAGTGTAAATATCCATGTTCTTGACACATTGGTTACACGGATTGGTATACACGAATCTCGTCATGAGATGTTATTCCTTATTCATGGTGTAGCTTGTACAAGACTTGTTTCCTTGATATCTTGTGCATGTACAGACACTGAGACCCGGGGAGATTTGCTACCTCCCTAGGGAATCCCGTGCCATAGCGTACCATGATTGGATCTACTATACCAGTCGGGGGTTTGGGGAGTACTTTAGTGTAGATATGTGATCATACCCAACTTTATATGCACCATAGCTCACCCCACATCTCACGTCGGGTGCGGCCTGACCATTTACATGCTCCATAGCTGTTACGTGTGATTAGCCTGATCTCTACATGCATCATAGCTAACCAACGGTTAGCCTGACTTTATATGAACCATAGCTAATCACATGTAACCAGCCTGATCAAGTTCCCAAGCCGATCACATATTAAAGCTAGTACTCACACACTTAGTCATAGGTTTCTTGCTTATTGACATATTATTTCTTTTCCTGCATTTACTTACAGTATTTTCAGTATTTCTTTCATTGTACATTTCTCGTACCTATACATGCATCTGGTATATTTTCCATCTAGAACTGCTACATAGTTTATGTCATTTATATAGAACTGCTATTTAGAGATGTACTTTGCTCCTTCCTGACTGGAAAATATTTTTCCAGACTGTGACCTTAGTGGACTTGTTTCTGACACTTGGGGATTGGTTGTTACTGATTTCAGGTATGATTATTTTGTCAGTAGACTTGTGTTGTATTCTTTTGTTTCTTCAAATTCTTATCGTGCTGTAGTTATGATTGAGTATGTTGTTCATTTTATAGTATTATCCGTGTCTCCTTATGGAGTTGGATACTAGTGTGAGATTATTTAGATTATACTTGACCTAGACAGCGTTATATCGCCGATGCTGCGGCGTAGGCTGGACGTACCCACGCTCTCGTGCCCCTAAACCGGGTGCGGGTCGTGACACGTTTTTAGTGGTGGCCTATGCAGGTCTGACTTCGCGAGTTGTGCGATATCGTAGTAGTGTGGCATCCTTGTTATACTACTGCGTACCTGTTATTGAATATAGGACATAGGATGCTAGGATGAGAGAGGATACTCAATCACAAATTCTTGAGAGATTCCTGGGACGACCCCTTGAGAATCTTATTATAATTTCCAATTTAAATCTTTTCCTTGTTTCCGTCCGCTCTCGCTTGTTGTCATTAAACTTGATTCTTGTTGATAAGTTATTAAATTTAAAATTCTTGGTATCATTGTTGAGTTTGATTCTTGTTGACCAGTTGTTAACTTTAATTCCTGGTATCGTTGTTGAGTTGATTTCAAATTGAGATGAATTTTACGGACTAAAATTTACGGTATCATCTGATGACATATATTGATGAGGAAAGTGAGAAAGGTAAAAACGTCTACTTTGGTTATAGAACCTAGAGTTTATCGCAGCCATATTAGCTGTCGTGACGAGAACGTAGGAACCTAACTTGGATGTACATACTTTAGTTATGAGATCTAGAGTTCTCGCAGCCATACCGGTTGGCGTGACAAAGATTCTAGATGACATGATTATAGGGTTGCATACCTTAGTTACGGAACCTGTCGTTTATCGCATCTATGCTTACTGGCGTGGCGAGGATTCTGTGTGTCATGATTTCTGACGGACGTGTATGATTATCAGGTTGTACCTTAAATTGGTTCTTAAAGTATTATCTCAAGACTTATCTATTTATGTTATTCCAGGACTTTGTTCCATCGCTTCTTTTCTTTACTAGCAGTAAAGATACCTTCCGTCCTTGATCCAGTTCCTTTTTGAGCTTTTATTCTTTGAGGATTCCTTGTTAAGTATGATAATTAGTGACTTACAATTTTGGTTGTGTCTTGTATTGGTATTGACTGAGTGTTGCTTGTGAGTTGTAAGTGTTTCCTAGTTGGACATATGAGCAGTAGGCCTTGATCTAGAATTAACCCATTGTAAGCCCCCTGATTTTCAGAATTTTAAATTTGGATTTTTCCCCAAATTATCTGAATTTTCGGGAACCGTGACCTAGGCCTTTGTTGATTCAAAGATTTTTAATTTCGGTTAATTCATATTAAAATATTATGAAAATAATATTTTATGGTGTAAAACGGAAAACCGGACGCATGGCATTTTTCGGTGAGTTTATTGGACTCCGAAATGATTTTTAAAGCCCTAGAAACCAATTTAGAAATAAACCGAATTTAAATCCGTGCCAACGCCCGAAATCCCCATGAGAGCCGAAGCCCAGCCCGAGGAGCGTTGACCCATTGACCCAGCCCGAATCCTAGGTCTAACCCTATTCTATTTTCTGCATGTATAAATACCTACTTATTTTCTAGTGTTCTCCACAAGAAAAAGAAAAGAAAAAGAGATCCCAAATTCCTAAATTCCCCAAAATCCCGAATCCCTAATTTCAAAACCCTAACCCTAACCTAACCCTAGCCCAGCCGCTCCTCAGCCGATCCCCGGCCGACTCCGGCGCCGCTCCCCCGCGACCTCCTTTCCGCGGCCACGTCGACCCCCTTCCCCGCCGTCGACCACCACCGCCTTCCCATCTCGTCCACCTTCCCCGACTTCATCCACCCATCTCCACCGTCCCAACTCCCCTCGTCGGAACCCTAGCCACCCTCACCTCGAATCCCGACGCCTGAGCCCTAACCTCCTCCTCCGCTTCAGCAGCATCCCCAAGCGCCTCCCTCGCCGCGAGCCGCCGCAGCCGCCAACATCACCCCGCCTGCCGTTCCCTCCCGCAGGGCCTCGAGCCCCTTGACAGCCGAACGCCCTCGCCACTCCGCCACGTGCACCGACAGCCGTCGACTTCTTCCTCCGCCACCCAGGTCGACGACCCCGCCTCCTTCAGAGCTCCGCCTCCCCTTCTGTGCAGCACCGGCGCTGTCTCCACCCGCGACCGGCCGACTCCCAGCCATCAACAGCAGCAGCTCCGCCCAGCCGCGCCGTCCTCCTCCCGAGCAGCCACCCCGGCCGCCCCAAGCCAAGCCACCCTCCGACGAGCTCCGGACAGCAGCACCGAGCCCTAGCCCAAACCCTAGCCGGGACTCACAGAGACTCAGGACACGGACACAGCGGACACGAAGCAGAGACAGGACACAGGACGCAGGACACGCGAGGACACGACCAGGACACAAATTGGACTCTCGGACACGTGAAAAACAGATTCACGAGGCACTGTTCAGGTACCATTTTCTTCCTCCTCGCAACTCCGTTTTTGATTCCGTCAGTTGCTACTCGTAGACTGTATGACCCTCTCGGTGCCCGTGTAACTTGCTCGGTGCATCGCGTCTTGTGGTGATCGTACACCGCGATCCAAAAACAGGAAAACCAACACCCCGTTTCACCCCGGAACAGAGTATGCCCCGCCAAACGGGACGACTTGGTCGCACGCGGTCTTTACCGAATCGTGCGTGACGTTGATACGGACGTGTGGGATTTCGCAGAAGCCGATTCGGATGTGCGTGCACACCGGAATCAACGCGTATCCGCCGACACCACCCCGTATCCGTCGGTTCTGGAACACGCTGTAACTTTGTGTACACACGTCGGATCGAGACGAAACTAGCGCCATCAGACTCGTAGCAATACGCTGGTCCTGTGAGCCAAGTTTGGTTCGATTCTGAGAACGTTGACAAAATCGTGTGTCGTGGGCCCCACAGGTTCCACCCGACGGGCGATTTTGTGACCGGCTCATCGGAATCCAATTCTGGAAGTTCCGTTGGGTTCGTATCATCGTTCCTGACCTGTTGACACTAAGTTTGACCGATTTGGAGACCTTTGACCCTGACACGCTTTTCGGTGCAAAGCGGCCCACATGTGGACCCCGCTTTGGCCCAGAAATGTCATTTTTGTTCTTGTGTCCAAATTGGACTCAAGGACAGGCGTTTTTAGCTATTTGGTATTTTCTGAATCTAATGGTGATGTTTATTTCAGCAACCGGAGTATTACCTACAGATCACACTGAGACCAGAGCTACAGTTGGAGCCAGGACCCCAGGCAAGTGTACCTTGCCAAATCCTGCAGTCTTTGCTACTTATTTCCTTGACTTAGTTATACATCAGTGGGCAAGTATACCTTGCCAACTTTATAATTCTTGTTGCATTTCCTTGATTCATTATATTGCTGTGCATGTTTGACCTAGGACCGTGTGACGTACTTAGCGTCCGATTATCAGTCGGGTGCCAACACCGTACGCGGTGTTGTGTATTGTCACCTAGAGATGGACATTCGTGACCCCTTTACATTCTCTTACTTGTCTTACCAAGTACACTATAACCCAGGACACTTGACACTATTCATGAGACAGGATCTTCCTGAGATATTCATGGTGATTCTGTATAGGATACAGACTTTATGGCATTGATATTATATTCCTAGATACTCTATGACTTCTGCATTAGATACGATCGTGCGTAACATGGACATGAGGCATCATGGACATGAGACGTGTGATTACATTGGGTGGGGAGAGACACACAGACTACAGGCTGATCATATATATATACACCCCTATTATCGTGAGGCACAAGACTCTGAAGCCCGAGCTTGGCCCATTACTCATTATTACTGCTGCTACCGGCTCCCCTACACAGAGCTTGTAGTATGCTTCAGCCTGAGTTCTAGTGCTGCTCTCATCTTGCATATCACTTAGCTGGTTATTTTAGTATTCCCTTATTGTTCCATCTATTG
This sequence comes from Iris macrosiphon, assembly GCA_036927795.1. Taxonomy (NCBI): domain Eukaryota; kingdom Viridiplantae; phylum Streptophyta; class Magnoliopsida; order Asparagales; family Iridaceae; genus Iris; species Iris macrosiphon. The sequence continues at coordinate 114,443,498 of JAYESA010000013.1, forward strand.
CTGGAGAGACCCGCAGGCTACAGGTTGACTATATTATGCCGGCTACTCAGTCTCCCGCTGAGCTAGACCACCTCATGATATCACTGCTACCGGCTCCCCTACACAGAGCTTGTAGTTGTTTCAACCTGAGTACTTTTGATGTTCTCTCTTGCAATCCACATAGATGGTTATAGCTTACCCTATTTATTTCATTCTCTGCTGCACTGCATTTATTTTGGCTTGTATTTTCTGTACCTTGCTGTCCCCTGAGGACCTGGATCCGGATTATATCCCCAGGATTAGTAGAGGAGATCCACCCAGAGTTATACAGTACAGGAGCATTAGCAGGAGCTGATATAGGAGCCGTACCGACACCTGAGGACGAGATTGTGCTAGAGGACTTCTCCTGGGTATTGCCTTGTGATACTCATTTATTTCTATTTCCAGTTCCTTTATTTCCAGTCTATTGCATTGATGTATCAGACTTGTTCTCGGATTGTTCTCCGAGACACTTTTATTGAGATTTGTTAGTTATTCCTATTTGCATTATTCTTGCATTTGATATGTGATTATCTGTTGTGGATGAGATTAGCTTAGACTGTGACTTGTATCATTGAACCTACATATTCTTATATTACAGCTTAAGCATGCCCCGATAGATCCATTAAATTGGGTTTGTCCATCGGTGTGTGCTGCTGGCCATTGCCACGCGTCCGGTCCCTCGGTATTTTGGGACTGGGGCGTGATACCCATAGCATAATACCTTGTAACAATGGTTCTAGGATAAGTGTCATTATAGTACTATAAGTAGAAGGAGAGTATAGAGTATCAGTGATAGTTCTCAGAGTTAGTATCAGAGCCAATTACCCGTCTTGGATAATCATGATTATGTAATTGAGTGATCTATGTAAACAATTAGGTATCAAGACAATTGTGTTAAGAATTAATGGAGCATGATGTTCAATTTGATGATTGATATCGGAAGTGTTAAGGGTAAGGAAATATATACGCATAAAGTTAATGAGGTGTCATGAGTAGAGAAATATCGGAATGGGTAATGAAGAAGGTGAAGCGTATCACGGATTAGTTAATAGGCTTTAAAGGATTAAAGGAAATACATATACAACAATCGAGATGAGGAACCATGCACATACCCATGAGAGTAAAGAGACATGAGTTCTAAAGGACTTGATGAGATAATCCATTAATGAAGCTAGTGATATAATACCAAGAGTGCTAATGATTCTATATCGAGGATTAGTCGAGGATGACGTTAATAACAGTAAGCACCCTGTATGATGATAATTAGATGATATACCAGTTGACATAAATTGAAAATCATGAAAGAAATTTCAGGTGATGATAACTTTGATCAATGGAGATAATGGTGCAAGTGATTCAGGCAGTACAATTTTAGTACCCCGTTGGCAGTTGTAGGCAATAGAGGCATTGAGTGCACCTTGAGTATCAGAGACCGTGAGCACTGATATGTACATTTGTGGAGTTATAAATTAAAAGGTGGAAATAAAATTTTATTTTTAGAATAATTGAGGAGTTGAGCTTATGTCAAATTTTTTTTTGGATTTCAAATACGAATTCAATAAACATGGTTAATGCTACAAAGATTTTAGAAGTGATTAAATTTTGTTTCGATGTCGAGTATCTGATTTTGAGGAAGTATATACAATTTATTTTAAGTTGTTCGAGAAGTTAAACCTTGACGATTATTTGAGGATTAATTTTATGGTAGATGAGAGATATGAATATTAATATATGAGTAGATAATATACATGTGTAAGGATCTGGTGATTGAGCATGATTGAGATGGCACCGCAGACTGACTTGGGTGTCCATCTAAAGTTGTATTGGAAAGAGCAGTATTTAGTATGGTGTTGCACTTGACGTATATTTAAGTGATAAGAACAACTAGTATGAACAATTGTAGTAGGAACGGGAACTGACAGAGGGTATGGTACTAAAGAGATAGAGGTATCAACTTGGATGCATTATTGAATCATGGTTATATTAGAGATTCATGGCATCAGATTTTGGTGTTAATAAACAGGTGTGTGCAATACGGATGTATTTATGGATTTTGTGGATTAATGAGTAGTTGATATGGGTACCAGTGTACATGAATAGGAATTTGTTAGTGAATGTGCTAGAGTTAAGTGTTTGTTAGAGATAGTAGATACTACAAGTAATGTGTTAGCAGGTTCTTTCTTTTTCTCATGATATTTTTGTCTTCTGATTGATTTATTTCCTAGTACCGTGGGTTGTATTCGTGATTTTTCTTGTTAGGATATAGTTAGTAGTACACCCTGACAGAGACTGCAATACCATGACAAAAGATACATGACCTATATTTTTCTTAAATTGCATGGCTGTAGGTAGAGTTTTCTTAAACCATGATCATTAGGATTTTGACCATAGTAAGGATCTATGACAAGGTTATGACCGACAAAAGAGACAAGAGGATTAAATTTGTGGATGAGCATTAAATTAAATAAAGAATTTATAGGTTGTTATAACGGAGTTGATGGATCATTGATTTTATGAAAATCAAGGTATGATTAAAATTCGAGGACAAACATTAACTTAAAGGGAGAATTAAGAAATTCACAGAGCAAAAAATTTGAGGATTTATTAATTCTAAGGAGGTCTTGATATGATTGAATTGATTATTAAAATTTGAAAAAAAAAATTGGAGAGATTATCATTTATCTATTTGATTGCAAGATAGAAATTTTATATTTTATATTATGAATGTTGCGTTGAAGATCTTGAAAGTGTCGCATCGTTGAGTATTTGAGGAAAAAGAAAATTGGGAAATACAATCGTTAACGAAATGGTGTCGAATTCAATTCTCGGAAAAGGATTTATATAAACATCAATTGAAATTGGGTTAGAGGAGTAAGATGAATGATGGATTAGTGTTTAAAATTTAAATTTGGGATACAGATTTTTAAATGTTATAAATAGACATTTATTGGAATTCAATTGGAGGATTGGATATTAAAATCCTTGAGTAATTAGATACGAACTTAAATTTTGGAGGAGATTATGATAAAAATTTGAATTTGATTTTAAACTTAAAGATTTTCAGGAATATGATGTTATAAAATTTTTGAAAGATTGGGAAATAACACTATGGAATTACTTCATGATTGTTTGGTTTGAAATTTAAAATTTTGATAGAAATAATATAATGTGTAAATTCAATTATTGAGAATCCTAAATTTCGAGGACGAAATTTTTCTAAGGTGGGTAGACTTGTAACCTCCGATTTCCAATTTCCGAAATAATTAGATTTTTAATTTATTTTAAATACCAAGTTTATAAAATATTTCTCCTTGAATTTTTTTTTTGTATTTGATTTGGAACAATGTTTGATTTTAGAAGGTAATTAAAATCTTTTATAAAAATCATTTTTCTAAATGTCGATTTCTTATAAATAAATAAATAAATAATAATGTATATACATATTTCTCTAGTTTCAAATGTTTATTGGCTTGAAATCATGGAATTATTTATTTGATAAAATTATTTAAAGGACTAGTTTTCTTCATAATAATTGAAATCCATTTGGGATAGTAAATAAATAAATTACATATTTTCTAGGGTTTTGAAAATGAGTTTAATTAGTAGCTAATCGGAAGCCTCTTAAAAAAAAAAAAAAAAAAACATTTTTTCTTAAAATATCTTTTCTATTTAATTTACCCGTTTACCGTCTCCCATTCACACCCTCATTTTTCCCCACATGAAAAGCCCGTTTATTTATTATCTTGGGCTATTCGTTATTTGGGCCAATCCTCACCCTTTATCCCACATCTTCTCTCCCTATTTAAGTCTCTCATCACCATTCCCAAGAAACCCTAGCTAGCCCTCACAATTCCCACAAGCCAACAAGCCACCACCATTTTTGTGTGCTTGTGTCCGTGTGTCCAGCATTACCGTGTCAGTCGTGTTGGCCTCGGGTCCGACCCCGGGTGTCCCACCGTATCCATTCATTTTTCTGTGTCCAGTTATTACAATATTATAATTTTGTGTCTGACACCATCTGGACACAACCTCCTCCACTGTACACAACAAACCCTCGTGTCCAGCCCGGACACGTCCACCCCATACCACACAGCACCACCATCGTGTCCAGCCCGGACACGAACCCAGACCCCGACACATCCACAGAACCTAACCCTAACCTAACTTCGACGAGCACCGGTGGCCGCCCAGATCCGTCGAGCGCCGGTGGATGCAAGACCGCCGCCCTCGAGTTCCGCCGCCGTTGGAGCCTCAGACCACCTCACCCTCGAGCCGAGTTCGACAGCCGCCGCCGCCGCTGAGTCGAGCACCGCCGCTGAAGCCGAGCACCGCCGCTGGAGCCGAGCACCCGCCGCCGAACAGATCCGGCGCCAACGCCTTGCCGGCCGACTCCGGCGAGACCCCACCGCGCCGACGAGAAACCCCCATCGTGAGCTTTTCCTTTTTTTCATTCTTCATTCTGTATACATTGGGGATTTAGGTTAAGTATATGTTAGATTAATCCATTTACTTAATTCTTAATCAGTAATTTAGTTCTTAATCTGTTAGTTAATTCTTTATCAGTTAATTAAATCTATAATTAGTAGTTAAGTATATAATCAGTAGTTAAATTTTATTAGTTAATTAATTAATCATTTAGTTAAATTATATTAGTTTAGTTAATTATTAATAATCAGATTAGAAATTCTTAATAAATTAGTTAATTTGTAATTTGTTTAGTAATTAAATATAAATAGTTTAGTAGATTCATGTAATTAGTTAAGTAAATAGAATATAATTTATTTTATTGTTTATAGTGTAAGAATTTAGTTATGTAATAAATATAAGAATTTTGATTATGTAAAATATAATAATTTTGGGGTTTATATTGTTAATTAAAAATATAGTCTCAATAATCTAAATTAGTTCGAAATTGGTTATTTGGACTGGTAACTGAAATTACTAGAGATATATAAATATATTGGCTTTTACGTAAATTCTAAATTTGTATATAGTATAATTCTTATTTTTGGTATAAATATATATATATGTATATATATATTTTGTAAGGGTATATGGTTAATAAAAATGTGTATTTTTAGTATATGTATAAACATATATATAGGTATGTAATTTGGTATAAAAATATATTGGTAATATATATATTAATTTAATACGTATTTTGGTAAATATATATGTATGTAGATTTATATTTTCGTATTGGTATATGTATGTATATATATATATATGTTGTATTGGTTTATATATATATAAATGTAATTTGGTATACTTACCTGTATATAGTATATGTAAATTGGTATATGTATTTGTAAACCTACTTAGCATATTTTTATAGATATAAAATTAATATATATGGTAAATATATTGTTCAACCTATATATATATATATATTATGCATGAATTAAATGGTATATATATATATTGTATATGTATTTATTTTTGGTGCAAGTAATATTGTAGGTGTTAATGTTAGTTAAATAGGTATAATGTGTTATAGATGTCTGTCTAACTAGATGACCCTAGTTGACTGAGTTCCATGCCTGACATAGCCCCTGAGTTAGTATTTGCTTGTGTGTTTAGTATAGCTTCTGATGCAAATATTGTATTGTTATTATATGTTTTAGGACTGTTGGTTCCCCCAGGGGATACTCTGGAACAGGACATCAATAATTACCAGCTAAGGACCCAAGGCGAGTACATTCTCTGATTAGTTTCTAATTTATGATATCTCATATGTTCACTGTATCTAGTGTAAATATCCATGTTCTAGACACATTGGTTACACGGATTGGTATACACGGATCTCGTCATGAGATGTTATTCCTTATTCATGGTGTAGCTTGTACAAGACTTGTTTCCTTGATATCTTGTGCATGTACAGACACTGAGACCCGGGGAGATTTGCTACCTCCCTAGGGAATCCCGTGCCATAGCGTACCATGATTGGATCTACTATACCAGTCGGGGGTTTGGGGAGTACTTTAGTGTAGATATGTGATCATACCCAACTTTATATGCACCATAGCTCACCCCACATCTCACGTCGGGTGCGGCCTGACCATTTACATGCTCCATAGATGTTACGTGTGATTAGCCTGATCTCTACATGCATCATAGCTAACCAACGGTTAGCCTGACTTTATATGAACCATAGCTAATCACATGTAACCAACCTGATCAAGTTCCCAAGCCGATCACATATTAAAGCTAGTACTCACACACTTAGTCATAGGTTTCTTGCTCATTGATATATTATTTCTTTTCCTGCATTTACTTACAGTATTTCCAGTATTTCTTTCATTGTACATTTCTCGTACCTATACATGCATCTGGTATATTTTCCATCTAGAACTGCTACATAGTTTATGTCATTTATATAGAACTGCTATTTAGAGATGTACTTTGCTCCTTCCTGACTGGAAAATATTTTTCCAGACTGTGACCTTAGTGGACTTGTTTCTGACACTTGGGGATTGGTTGTTACTGATTTCAGGTATGATTATTTTGTCAGTAGACTTGTGTTGTATTCTTTTGTTTCTTCAAATTCTTATCGTGCTGTAGTTGTGATTGAGTATGTTGTTCATTTTATAGTGTTATCCGTGTCTCCTTATGGAGTTGGATACTAGTGTGAGATTATTTAGATTGTACTTGACCTAGACAGCGTTCTACCGCCGATGCTGCGGCGTAGGCTGGACGTACCCACGCTCTCGTGCCCCTAAACCGGGTGCGGGTCGTGACACACACACACACACAAACACACACTGATACACTCACACACACAGCTACTCACTAATACACACACACAGCTACTCACACACAGCTACTCATTGATACACACACACAGGTACTCACACACACAGATTCACACAGATACAGGTACACACACACACAGGTTCACACACTACCACACACACACTATACTGAGACACACACACACACACTGGTTCACACACTGGCACACACACACTATACTGAGACACTCACACATATAGGCAGATACACACACACAGTTCTCACTAATACACAGACTAACACACCTACACACAGATACACACACAACTACACACACTGACACACATAGACAGACACACATACTGGTATATTGGACTGAAACTCCTCACTGATACACACACACAGGCACACACAGATAGGTTCATAGTCTGAATTGTTCAGACTACACAAGCACATACACACACAGGTTTCACATACACAGGCTCACTGAACTTCTCACTCACTCATAGGAATTCCTGATACTTCCTAATTTTCCAACCAATGTACATCACATTGACCCCCAAACCCGATACTGACCTGTCCCCCAATGCTGGTATACTGACACCCCTCTTCTAATACTAATATGCACTAAAACACAGTGCCACACACACACAAGCACTCATGAAGTAAAACCCCCAACCTATTGATACACACAGGAATCCCTGATACACACATGACTCAACTCTGCACAGTGAATTCTCCACAGATACGACACAACACAAGAAATAAAATCTCAAAACCTGATACTCAAATAAACCCTAACAACCGACACTAAAAACCCAAAACTGCACACAGCACAGTTCTATCCCGACTGTATAGGAAAACCCAAACACTCTCGACTAAACAGATTTAATCAATTCAAACAACACATCTACAACGTATGCATATATATATATATATATATATATATATATATATATATATATATATATATATATATATATATATACATCAAAAACAATGCAAGATTCGAATAGATCTAATAACTATTCACCCTACTAATATATCATCAAGCACTTAGTGTGCTGAAATCGAACCCACACTAAGAACTCCTGAAAATCCAAAACAAAATCCTAAAATCGAGATCTAAACTACACGTTGGAGATGTAGTCATGTCTACATGAAATCCCTAGGATTAGGGTTCCTGAAATTGGGGGAAAACAACCGTATGAACACCAAAGACCTAGATTCTCCTAGGTCTTCATGAAGAGACTCCAAAAACGAAATCTAAACAATTTGGTGGGCTCCTAATGGCCAAACACAAATGAAAAACAGAATTAAATGGGTTTAAAAATTGGATTCTCACCTATTGGGAGATGGTTTCCTAATGTAGGTCCTCTTTCTTCAAGTCTTCTTGGTCCAAGCTCCTTGATTCCCTTTGATGGAGGAGGAAATGAATTTCTAGGGTTTCAAATTCTGAAATTTGGGGAAGGAAGGGTTTTTCTAATGGAGGCTAGGTTTTAAGGCTTTCTTCATGAAGGAAGAAGCTTGAGGGAGGCTTTCCTTCATTATATAGGGCTAGGTTTAGGGTTTCAAATGCAAGGGTTTAATTAACCCTTTATATTTAGTCATGAAGAATTTAATTAATTAGGGTTTAGAAATTCTAGGGTTTTTAAATCTAAAACTAAAATAAAATTTAGGGTTTCACTAAAACTAGATTATAAATTAGGGTTTGGTCATTAGGGTTAGACCTAATGGGTTTCCAGGGTTTTAAACTAAAACCTAACACTAAGAACACCTCCTAATTATTTAATAAAACTCATCACACTAATTATTTACATAATTAAATTAAACAGGAAAATTACAATAATGTCCTAATCTGGAAATGTGGTAGTGACATTTCTCATTAGCAACCATGACTGGCAAGGATGAGATTTTACTACTAAACCTGCAAAATTTAACGGGACCTTAGGATTGATCTCTGATGACACTGAGTTTGACATAGGTGTATCCAAGTCCTCTGGTTCCACTAGACCCAAGACCCCTAAGGAAATAGACTACCATTGATTTCATAGAATTCTAAGTGCTTTGTCTGAATCACTATATGATATATTATTTGAATACAAAAGTGCAAAAGAACTTTGGGATGCCCTAGAAGATGAATATAGCTGTGATGATGCTGGAATTGAAAGATTTAATTCCTCCTTATTCAACAGATGCTTTATGGTAGATAACAAACCCATAAATGACCAAATACATGAATTCCAAGAATACCTTAGGCATATTCAAGCCAAAGACACTATCTTCTCTACTGAGTATAAAATAGCCTGCTTAATCGACAAGCTTCCTCTTTTTTGGTCTGATGTCAAGAAAGACCTCATTCATATCAGGGTGAACTTACCTTTGCTCAAGTCCTAAAGAAAATTAGAACAGAAGAACAAATTAGGCTAAGGTCTAACCTTAAGTCTGAGTCTAAAGCTAAGGTAAACCTAGTAGAATTCCAAGGCAAACCCAAGCCTCATCATCACCACAAACCCAAAAGGAACCTCTTCAAGAAGAAGCAGAACCCTCAGCCTCACCACCAAAACCATCACCACAATAAACCAAGAACCTTCGGTCAAACTCAGTATCAGAAGAGATTTTGTTTTGTGTGTAGTAAAACAAACCATATAGCCACCAACTGTTTTCATAGGAAGAAGGAAGTTGTCCAGACTTCTTACAAAAGGAAACGTCTAGCCAAACCAGAAGCAAACATGCTTCTCAACGGCTCTTATAGTTCCTTCAGGTATGTAAGCTATCAACCTTTAGTCAATATTTCTTACCATTCTGACGATTGGTGGTTGGATTCTGGAGCTAATGTTTATGTTTTCTTTGATCGCTCATATTTTTAAAACTATCAGGAATCAGGTGGAGGAGGTGTAACTCTAGGAGATGGCTCAGCGGCACAGATTATAGGAAGAGGAAGAATATATCTAAAGATGACATCAGAAAAAACTCTGACTCTTCATGATGTGTTACATGTGCCGTCTATCAGAAGAAATTTAGTTAGTAGGTCTCTTCTTGTAGCTTCAGGGTACAAGATTGTTATGGAAGCAAATAAAGTAGTATTTTTTAAGAATGACTCTTTTATTGGAAAATGATTTGTAAGAGATGGTCTTTTTATTTTGAGTACCGTGAATAAAATTTCAGATCCTTCCTTTTTTGTTTCCAATGTAGAATCTTCAAATGTGTGGCACAGTAGATTAGGTTATGTGAATCTCGGTTCCCTAAGAAGGATGATGAACTTAGATCTTATTCCTAAGACTCTAATAGATGATAAACATAGCCAAACACCCAAGGCTACATTTTAAATCTGTAAAAAGAAACTCTGGCCTTCTAGAGCTAGTTCATAATGATGTGTGTGACTCAAATAGGGTTTTGACCCGAGGCGGTAGAAAATACTTTGTTACCTTTATAGATGATCATTCAAAGTATTGTTATACATATCTTATCAAAACCAAAGATGAAGTTCTAGACAGATTTAAGGTCTATAAATCTGAAGCTGAGAACCAGTTAGAGAAAAAAATTAAGATTCTTAGATCAGATCGTGGTGGAGAGTATACATCAAATGATATGACCAATTTTTGTGAAGAACACAGAATAATCCATTAGGTAACTGCTCCATATTCACCACAGTCCAACGGAGTTGCTGAAAGAAAGAATTGCACTTTGTTAGACATGGTAAATGCCATGCTCCTCAGCTCAGGTGCTCCCGATAATTTGTGGGAAGAAGCATTATTATCGGCCTGTTACATCCTTAATAGGATTCCTAGTAAGTATAATGATAAGACTCCGTATGAATTATGGAAATGTAGAGCTCCTAGGATCCATTATCTCAAAGTTTGGGGATGTATGGCTAAATTAGGAATTCTTGAACCTAAAAAGAGAAAGATTGGACCTAAGACTATAGATGCTGTATTCATAGGATATGCCCTAGATAACAATGCCAATAGATTTCTTGTTACTCACTCAGAAGTAAATGAAATATCGAATAATACTATTATAGAAGCAAGAGATGCAGTTTACTTTGAGAATATATATTCTTTCAAAGATAGAATTTCTTTCTCTCCCTCCAATCCCTCTCTTACTCCGTCCACCAACTCTCATGTTCAAATATCTAGTTCATAACCCGAACAAAATATATAACCTAGAAGGAGTAAAAGAGAAAGAATTAAAAAGAACTTAAGAGAAGGTTTCTTCACCTTTTTGATAGAGGGTGATCCCCCAACTTATGAAGAAGCAATATCTTCTCCTGATGCCCCTTTCTGGAAAGAAGTCATTAACAATGAGTATAACTCCATCATGGAGAACAATACTTGGTTTCTAGCAAACCTACCTTTAGGTAGTAAACCCATAGGTTGTAAGTGGATATTCAAAAAGAAACTTAGAGCCGATGGTACCATAGAGAAATACAAGGTTAGATAAGTAGCCAAAGGTTTTACCCAGAAAAAGGGATTAGATTATTTTGATACCTACTCACCTGTAGCTAGGATCACCTCTATCATAACCCTTCTAGCCTTAGCATCCATTCATAATATATTAATCCATCAAATGGATGTAAAAACAATATTTCTAAATGGGGACCTAGAGGAAGAAATCTACATGGAGCAACCTGAAGGTTTTATTACTAAAGGCCAAGAAAATAAAGTTTGCAGATTAGTTAAATCTCTTTATGGCCTAAAGCAAGCTCCCAAGCAATGACACAGCATATTTGACATAGTCATCTCGGAATATGGTTTCGTGCCAAATGAGTATGACAAATGTATATACTCCAAAATTTTAGATGGAAGTTGTGTCATCTTATGTTTGTATGTAGATGACATCCTTATTTTTGGATCATCACTAGAATTGATTACTAATACCAAGGACTATTTATCCAGCCAGTTTGATATGAAAGATCTAGGTGAAGCCAACTTGATTCTAGGCATGCAAATGTCCAAATTTCAAGGAGGGCTATACTCTATCCTTAGCACACTCTATCGAGAAAATGCTAAGAAAATTTGAGTATTTTGATAAGAAACCTGCCCTTACTCCATATGACAGTAGTGTTGTTCTAAAATAGAATGAGGGTTCTCCCATAGAACAACACAAATATTCTCAGATAATAGGTTCTCTCATGTATATATCAAACAAGACCAGACCTGATATTGCATTTGCTATTGGGAGACTAAGTAGATATACTAGTAACCCAAATCAGTTACATTGGACAACATTAGAAAGAGTACTTAGATACCTTAGGGGTACTCTAGATTATATGTTGTACTATACTAGATACCCTGATATCATAGAAGGTTATTCAGATGCAAACTAGATAACTGACTCACATGATGTAAAATCTACTACTGGATATGTTTTCACTCTAGGAGGAGCTGCAATCTCCTGGGGCTCATGTAAATAAACTATCATTGCTAGGAGTACAATAAACTCTGAAATGATAGTCTTGGACACTACATGCACAGAAGCCGAATGGCTAAGAAACCTTATTATGCATATACCTGTTTCTATTAGTCCTGTTCCTGCAATTGCTATAAACTGTGATAATAAATCTGTTATGGAACTACTAAAGCATGATTCTGTGAATGCTAAGATGAACAGGCGCCTGCAGCTGCGCTTCAAGTCTATAAAGAGCCTATTGGACAAATATGTGGTTCAACTATATAAAGTCAGAAAAGAACCTTGCAGACCACTTGACGAAGGGTCTGTCTAGGACTTTAATCTTAGAATCATCGAGGGGGATGGGGTTAAGCCCATAAGTAAAGTCACCAGCAGTGGCAGCCCAACCGAGTCTGATTGGAGATCCCAAGAAGCCGGTTCAATGGGTAGGAACAAGCTGGACTTGGCTCAGTTCGGTTCGGCGCGTGTATCGGGTGCGGGTACGTGTCCACACCTGCGGGCACCGAATGCCGATCCAATTTACTCTTCGGGTTCGGGCTGGGATCCAATTTTTTTTTTTGCTCCCCTTTAATTTTTGAACAGTTTTGATTCATTCATTTTTGAACGTTGAGGCTCATATCCAGGTTCTTTGAACTTTGCAACAGCTCTTTTGACAGACATTCCTCCACGTTTTTATTGCTCCTTAATGGCCTGTTTATGAGCCATTAAGTATCCTGTCCGTGGCTGTGTATTAGGTTCTGCCTATTTATAGTGGTCTCCTGCTCCTTCATTTTAAAAGAGAAAATTCTCCTACGTGAAACCTCTCTCTCTCAAACCACATTCTGGTCTCTAAATCTTTGCTCTGGGCAGAGCTAAGTTCGGTCTCTCTCTCCGAGTTGTGTGCAACGAAGAGAACCCGGTAATCAGGGGGTTTTACCACTAGGAGCTTCCGAGAAACGTCTGCACATAGATCTCGGATCAACTCTTAGGGCAGTGCTTCGTGCATGACTTTTCCGGAGGCCGGTAACAATTTTATTTTTAATTTTTGTTCTTTTATTAACTTCTGAAAAATAATATATATATATATATATATATATATATATATATATATATATATATAGTAACAATTATTAGTTATAATCCTGGCATGGTCACTTTAGAAGTTTACTGAAATAAAATTTCCATCTTGTTGTAATACGCTTGCCATTTGCTAATCCTAAACTTACCATCTCTCCAGCTCCTGGATAGTCAACTTAAGACCCTTTGCCCTTCCTGCAAGACTAATTAAAGACTTTTCACAAACCGAATTCAAAGCCAAATGAAATATAATATTCATCCAACCAAATATTGATTATCCACCACTTATGGCAAAATATCTATCAAAATTAATCCCCCTTCTAAAACCATTGGACCACGTTCTCTAATAATTTAATCCCATCCACCTGCCACATATCGAAACCCCTTCGTCCAATAAACTGCCAAGTTATTCTCGCGTGACTCCCCCGTGCGCGATATCCGGAACCCAAATACTAACCCTAGATATCGACATGTGATCGACACAAGTGAATCCATCTCCCAGCTGACGTGGCGCCCCGAAGCGTCACGATAGGGCATGAGTCGGGTAACCAACCCGTATCTAACTATCACCTGTCTAAATACCTAAATAACCCCACGAAAAATTCAGAAATTGCAGAACTGGTCTGGAAAGAGACAATACCCGCAAATTTTTTACTATTTCCAGCAATAACTCGCTAAACTATTGGAATTTGTAGAAATGGTCCGAAACACTGAAAGCTGCAATTTTTGCTGTCGTGGGAATTTCGGTTAGCAGTAAAACTTTTGTATTAAATCCTGCAATAAAACCCTAAAGATTCTCGCAAGCAGCAAATCTTGTTCGTGTGTCAATATCCGTCGTCCGCGTCCAGAACCAACGGCTGGCATCGTCCGGGCTGAGTACTTACTACTACTCGTTCTTCGTCTGTCTCTCTGTTACTGCTCTTGTTCTTCTTCCTCTCGCTTGCTCCAATGGCGTAAAATCGCCGAATCGATCGCCGAATAATTCGTTCTGTGTCCTGAAACTGCCGCACTCTCTCTCTGTCCGATCTCCCGATCCATGGCGTCTGTACTCCGGAACTAGGGTTTCTGGTGGAGGATCGTGTAAAGATCGCATTTTCTTGACAACCCTACTCTAAGCTCCTTCTTGAGTTGATTTGCTATATTTCTTTGATTCTATTTTTCTTTCTTTTCGCGAATGATTACTGAGAGGGGTCCTCTGAAGATGATATCGGAAATGGGGGTCCGGTCGATGATCGGCGGCTCCGAGGGGTTCAACGGTGAGGAACTGGGGTTTCTTCTCCGCGATCAACGGATTCAGGAGTCCGGCGACGACCGGGAGCTCGACATGTACAGGAGCGGCTCGGCCCCTCCGACCGTCGAGGGGTCGCTCACCGCGATCGAGAGGATCAGTAGCGGCAATGGTTTCTTGAATGAGGACGAGCTCCGTTCCGATCCGGCATACTCGTCTTACTACTACTCCAATGTGAATTTGAACCCGCGGCTCCCGCCGCCCGTGATGTCGAGGGAGGACTGGAGGTTCGCGCAGAGGCTCCGGACTGGGGGGAGCTCGATCGGGGACCGGAGGAATGTTGCCGGTGGAGCCGGCGGCGGGGGGAGTAGTAGAAGGGGCTCACTGTTTTCGATGCAGCCGGGGTTTAGTTCGCAGGAGGAGGAGGAGGGGAAGGCGGAGTGGCTGGACCGGGAGGGGGATGGACTGATTGGGCTCTCGCTCCGCAGCCGGCAGAAGAGCTTTGCCGAAATCTTTCAGGTAATCTCGGCTACAAGAAAAATCTCAGCTTTTCTTCGTTTCGCTAACAAAGTTCAGCTTTTCATGGAAAGATGGAATTACATCTAAAGATTAATGTTCTTGTGTTACTAAGATGCTGATTTATGAATGCTTATTGTGTCAAAATCTTTTTTAGTGGTTAATGGGTGTAGGTAGTGTAATAGTAGTGTCAAAACCTTTACATTTTTTTTTGTAACTATAAGGTTGCTGAATCCATTGACTGCTGTTATTTTTGTTAATGTGGGGATATGGTTTAGGGAATATGTTGCACACACGAATTCAGCAGACACTGCACTGATTTTGGTGTGTCTTGTGTCTGACATATGTTGACACGACACAGCATAGTACCAATTTTTGGGGTGTGAATGCTCCCTAGCTTAAGGGTATTGGTAGTCTTTGATTCTGGTTTATTGCTTTCTTTTTGCTGACTTAGATTTTTCTTTTGTGAAGAAAATCTTTCTTTGATATACCTTCTATACTATGACGGATCTAACAAATTTCGTCTTTTTAAGGATGACTTCTTTGAGCCCAGATGCACTTAGATTTACCTACAGAGGATTGCTATGGTGTAGTTTTTGTTTATTTATTGGATTATTTGGAAACTCATACTTTTACCGGTGGATATTGATGCACCTAAATTTTGCTTATGCTTTTAACTTTTAAGTTCTAGTTGATGTTAGTTAATATGAAATCTATCCTTATTCCATAACGTAGCATGATGGATACATTTTTTATGCCCATTCGGCATATGATGGTGCTATCAAAATTTGATCTCTATAACCTTAATGTTTTTCACAGCAGTGATCATTATTTCTCTATGGGTTAAAAACTGCGCAATTTGTTAATTATGCTTTTATATTTTAGGTGATATTGAGTAATATGAATTCTATCTTTTCCCGATCATTTAGTATGATGGATAAAAAAATGATGCCTGTTTTTTGTGTTCTGGAGTATGATGATATTGTTAACATTTCATCTTAATAACCGTAATGTTCTTGATGGCAGTGACCATTATATCTTGATATGTTCAAACTTCAAAGTTGATCAATTTGCTTATTGGTTTAGCTGGCAATATGTATTGTTCGTATAAGTATTTGACAATTTGTACCCATTACTTGGTTTAATAGTAAATACTTTTATTTATCTTTTAATCTTATGATTTCAAATTCAAAATGGCTAGTGATTTACATGATGCTTATCCCTGAAGAATCTAGTGCTCTATCTTACTTACTTGATCTTCTAGTCATTTTTTTTTCTTGAATCACATGAGTCATGTAGTTGATGGGGATGACCCTAAGATGACTGGCATGCGGGAACGCTGGGGTTTTGAATTAAAGAGTTAATTAGGAGGATGAAGGGGCCATAATAATTTATAGTCGAAGGTAGCAAGGACATGAGCATTGTGTCCGTTTTGATGAGCATAATTTTGTCTATAGAAGGACATATCTTGAGCACACAGTGAAACTTGATGCTTTTCTTGGAGGTTGAGAGACAATAGAAGAGAAAGCAAGGAAGAGTTATTAATTGGCGTAGTAAGTACATGTTGTGAAAGTTCGTCTGCATTATGTAATCTATAGGTTATAAGATGCCTTTTGAATAATGACCTACCACAAAGAGAGAGAGATATATTTTTTTTGGTGGAAAACAGTTGCCAACAACCAAAGCCGGCTCTAGCAAAAATGGTGCCCTAGTCCTGTAAATGGGGGCACCTATGTAAAAATTTGGGGGCTTTTGTAAAATTTATGGTTTTTTTTTTAAATTTAGTGGACATTTGTAAAATTTTGGGGGTCTTTGTAGAATTTTGGGGTCCTTTGTAAAATTTAGGAGGCGCCAACATTTAGAAAGCACCCTAAATTTTACAAAGGCCCTGAAATTTTACGAAGTCATCCTAAATTTTACAAAGGCCCCAACGGGAAGAGTCCAACTTAGTATCTTGTAATTGAACTAGGCCCCAAAATTATTTCAGTGCCTTTTGGATACTAAAATTTTCAATGCCTTAGTATCTTCTAATTGAACTCAGTCCTAAAAATTCCAACTTAGTGGAAACCAAGATTTTTCAATGCCTTTTGGATACTAAATTTAATTGAATTGGGCCCCAAAAGTTTTTTCAATACCAAAATATCTGTGGCCTCATTATTTTCCATTCTAGGGGCCTCCTAAATTTTTGGAGCCGGCTCTGCCAACAGCTTTGTCTTAAATTAGAGCTTTATCCCTTTTGATATGTAAACTACTTTTATTGTGGGTTACTGCACATCTTTCATAGTTCTGTTTGTATTCCTGAATTATTCTGTAAATCAATTTGGAAGGATACTCTGCCCTGTACACTTTCTTGCTTTTGTAGTCTGTTGTCTAGGGACCTTTGTTTCTTTTTTATTATTCTCACTTTTTGGATCTACCGCTATTGCGTTGTACCTTTCTTGTTTTCTTTCATTTTCAATTTTCTCTGCATTTCTTCCAGGTTTTGCTGCACGCCTCTATCATTCTGCTACATGCCCTTAGCATTCTGATGTCCTTTATAATTACTTAGGAGACGATAATTTAATGGTTAATTTTTCTTGTTATGATTTTTCTTTCTTTTACCCTAATCATGTCATGCAGTGCATCTTCCACAGTGCTTGTCTAGTTTATGTCATAGCTAATGACACATGCCTGAGTACACTATTGTCTGTTATGCCTAGAATATTGTTTGCTAGATCTAATTCATGAACAGAAGAACTTGCTATCCCAATTTAAGAGAAACATACCTATTTCCTGTTGGGTTATCAATTTACCCAATAAAATGTCCAAGCATTAATAACCACCTCCATCATTATCATCCAAGCCATCTCTTATGAGAACTGGGTTTGCAATCATCATTGTAATATGAATCATTCTTTTATACTCTGTTGCAAACAATATAGCCATGCCAAGCAATGCGTTTATATGATAAATTGCACTTAATTATGCATAATTAAGAAAAAACATGGTTTCATAGAGTAAACAATCTTTACCATCTTTAACAAGAAACACAAACCCTGCAAAGCATACATGTAAAATTGTTGAGAGTATGAAAGAGACTTTAGTCCCACATCGGATAGAATTGGAGAGAGAGGGGTTGCCCCCTCCTATAAATATATATGTCCTTACATCAATAAAGTCAAGCAAAATATTCTACCACATATCAACTTGGTATCAGAGCCAACCCCCCTTCCCCCCCTCCTTCTCCAAACCCTAACCCTAACCCCCCTCCCCTCTCCCACAGCCGCCCCCCCTCTCCTCCCCCCCCTCCGCCCCCTTCCTTCCCCTCCCCTCCACCTCCGCCCCCTTCCGGGCGGCTGCTGCTACTGCTTATCGGGCGGCGGCGGCTGCTGCTGCTGCTATGGCTGTTGCTGTTGCTGTTGCTGTGACTGCTGTTGCGGCTGTTTCGCGACTGTCCACTGCTGTCGTAGGTGCTGTCGTAGGTGCTGTCGTGACTGCTCGGCGACCCGACGACCTCGATCGACCTCAATCTCGATCTCGGCAATCTCGACGATTTTCTTCTTCTTCTTTTCTGAAGTTTGTAACTCGGTTTTGTTCGCATGTAACTGCGATTGCAGGAAAGAACGAGAAAATTATTTTCTGATTATTGCTTTATACAAGTTGTAATCGGGATATTAATTATATAGTTGCTAGTTTGATCGAGGTATATCAGTGAGGGAACATTTGTGTGACCCCTGATCTCGACTACAACTGTCGTCTCGTGAGGTCATGTGGCCTCGGGTCGAAGCCTTGCACGGGACATGAGCAACGGCTCTCAGGGACACCGCTGCCGCTGAAGGAAGATCAATAGACGAAGAGAGGTCGGAGATCAGAGGTAGAGACGACCTAGATCTGTCGCCGCCTCACTGATGACAGAGAACAAGGAGAAGATACTGGAGACGATCTATGGGGCAAGCTGACGGCCCAAGAGATGAAGGCTTTGGTAGACGATATCTTCTCCAAGAGGTTGACCGAGACTAGCTCCCGTACTACACACGTTGATGTGGATCCTTCACCGTACAAGATGGGAAAGTTGGAGAAACTGGAGATAAAGTTAGAGGGCACTTCCAACTATTTGAAGTGATCGCGTTTGGCAATGCGAACTCTGAAGGAAAGAGGCTTGGTGGGCTATGTGAATGGCCAAACCAAGGCACCTGAAGATCACTGCTCACGGGAGTTTGCTGTGTGGAAAATCGTCAACAATGTGGTAGCTGGATGGTTGACAGCTTCATTGACCGACCAAGTGTCGGGCAATGTAGAAGCGATGGAGGGTGCTGATGACATTTGGAGGACGCTAAAAAACATATACTCAGGGTCGGACAATCCTATGAGGGTCTTCCAACTACAAGATGAACTTGATAAGGTGGTCCAAGAAGATCACACCATCTCTGGGTACGCGGCTCTGTTGAAGTAGTATTGGTCATATCTCGACCACTATGATCCTATTGGCGTGGAGGATGAGCAAGTGGAACCAGCATTTGCAAAATATTATAAGAAGTTTATGGAGTATGTTTTGCGACAGAGGATGATGAAGTTCCTAAAGGGGTTCAACCCAGCATTTGAGCAGAGGAGGAATGTCCTACTTGCACAATTCAGGCTGTCATCACTGGAGGAGGCCATAACTGCTATGGCACAAGAAGAGGTACGATTGAAGCTGAAGCCTAGCACCACTAACTCTCCGGGAGAAAAATCAATTCTAGCGGTTTTTAACCCAAATTCTTCCGGAGGGGGAGGGTGCTACAACTGTGGAGACCCTGGGCACTTCATCAGATTCTGTACGAAATCTCTGAGAGGCCAGTCCAGCGGACGCGGCCGTGGAGGACGTAGGGGTGGCAGAGGAAGCTATACTGGTGGCAGAAGTAAGCATTCTGGAGGGCACAAGACAAATCTGGCAGAAGAGGGAAGTGAAAATCAGTCACCTAGAATAACCCCTAGTGAGAGGGAAATGCTAGAGATGTAGAGGAGCATGAGGCTTGGATCTGACGACAGTCAAGCCACCACCCCTGGGACATCGACTCCAACCATCTTCGGGGGTAACATCATCTACTATGCCTAAACAAGCACATGTATACCTCCTCATGCCCTTGCATCTAGCCACTAGTCAGGTTGGATAATTGACTCTGGGACATCTCGCCATGTCACGGGTTTCCATGGTGGGTTCCAAGAATACACTCATCTGACAACGCCTGAAAGCATTCAAACTGCTGATGGTACTGCCAGACCAATTCTGGTTAAAGACACGGTTGAATGCACCCCTTTCATGACCCTTACTGATGTCTTGCATGCTCCATCTTTTTCTGTTAATCTTTTGTCCATTAGTGTCATTGTTCTTCAACTTAATTATATTGTTTCCTTTGACATTTCTAAGGTGACTTTTCAGGAGAAGGGAACAAGGAGACGGCTGGGGACTGACACTTGGCATAAGGGACTATGATACTTAGACGGGTGGACTGGACGCAACACTAGCGTCACTGGTGGAGAAAGCACAACCAGAGGAGCCACGAAGAACTGTAGAAACAGAATTATTACTTCAGCATCAGCGCATGCGACACTCTTCATTCAGTCTACTAAATCGGATATATACATCTATGTATCAAAAGGCTAATAAACAAAATTTGGTTTGTGATGCTTATGAGCTTGAAAAACATACCCGAAGCTCTTATGTGAGTTATGGAAATAGAAGTTTAGCTGTTTTTGATATGATACACTCGTGTGGGGACCTTGTCCTACATAATGGTTTTAAATGGTTTATCACCTTTATTGACTGTTACACTCGTGTCACCTGGATATATCTAATGAAGAGTAAGTGACGTCTTTGCATGCTTTCAAGATTTTCATCGCAGAGTTACGATCCAGTATAATGCTAAAGTGAAGATTTTGAGATCTGACAATGGGACAATACACAAACAAGAGTATTGAAGAGTACTTATGAACCTATGGGATACAATATTAGACTTCGTGTGCCTATACACCAGCACAAAATGACGTGGCAGAATGGAAGATCAGGCACCTGTTGGAAGTAACACGGACAATGATGTTTACCATGAATGTTCCTAAACACTTGTGGGGGCATGCTGTGTTGACGGCTGCATATCTCATTAACATGATGCCCTCTCAGGTGTTGGATGGAAGACACCATTTGAGATTCTTACAAGAGAAAATAAGTACATTGTTCCCCCAAAGACATTTGGGTGTGTATGCTTTGTGAAAGATAACATGCCTGCGGTCGGAAAGTTGAACCCTCGAGCGTTGAAGTGCATCTTTGTTGGCTACTCAGGGACTCAGAAGGGATACTCTTGTTGGAGTCCGGTGGAGCGGAGGCTCTTTGTGAGCATGGACGTTACATTCAGAGAGATGGAACCATACTACCACAATGGTTCAGGTGAACGGTCTGCATTTGGTGACACACCTAACACAAAAGGTGTTAGGAGTGAGGGGAAGATGGGCCCAAGCATGATTGTCGGGTCAGTTCCATGTCCAATGATGGAAGCTGGTACAAGGGAACAAGGGGGAGATAGCGTGGGTGAGGAAAGTGATGAGAATGAGAAGGGAGAAAGTGGTAACAATCAGGAGGAAGAAAGTGATGCTGTGCAGGGGGAGAAACAGACTACAGAGCTCCAAGTCTACAGAAGGAGAAAGCAGCAGTCCAATACTGTGCCGTGTCCCTCGCCTAACTCTGCCCCACCTCTTGAATATGTTTCTCCTGCACCGGATCCCTCTGATTCGGATGGTATGATCTCTCCACCACTACCTCATATTCCTCATATTCCCTTAAGGAGATCTTCTCGCAGTAATGCGGGAAAAGCTCCTAATCGTTATGGTTATGAACATGACATTGCCAATTTCTTATCCTACTCTTATATATCCCCTACTTATTGAGCATTTATTGCTTCGTTAGACATCACCTCTTTGCCCAAGTGTTGACAGGAGGCAAAGGAAGATCCAAGGTGGAGAGCTGCAATGTTGGAAGAACTTGGGGCACTCGAAAGAAATAGGACATGGGAGCTTGTTCCGTTACCTAAAGAGAAGAAAGCAGTGGGATGCAAATGAGTCTTCACAGTAAAGGAGACGCCAGAAGGTAAAGTAGAGCGGTACAAGGCAAGGTTGGTTGCAAAGGGATACACTCAATCCTATGGCATCGACTATGATGAAACGTTTGCTCCAGTAGCCAAGATGAGCACTGTGAGAACCTTGGTCTCTTGTTGCAAATCATGGGTGACTGCTGTATCAATTGGATGTGAAGAACGCCTTTCTTCATGGGGATCTACAAGAAGAAGTATACATGGAGACCCCCCCGGGGTTTTGCATGAAACAGTCGGCGAAAAATGTGTGCAAGCTGAAGAAATCACTGTATGGACCCTGGGGATAGATTCAGGAAGGCTGTCACAGGCATGGGGTACTGCCAGACCAATGCAGATCACACGGTCTTCTTCCAGCATGCAAGATGCTATATCACCATACTTGCAGTGTATGTGGATGATTAGTGATCACAAGTGATAATGAGGAGGAGACCACCCAGCTGAAATCAAAACTCGTCAAGGAGTTTGAAGTGAAGGATTTTGGAATGATGAGGTATTTTCTCGGGATCGAGGTGGTTCGAGGAAGAGGTGGGATCGTCCTCTCAAAGGAAGCATATACTAGATCTGCTCACAAAGACTGGGATGCTGGGATGTCGATCGACAGTCACTCCAATTGATCAGAGAGATAAATTGGGGGCAGAGGCAGGAGAGCCGGTTGATCGTGAGAGATATCAGAGACTTGTAGGCAAATTGATTTATCCAGATCACACTCGCCCTGATATCTCATTTGCTGTGAGTGTAGTGAGTCGCTACATACATGATCCAAGAAAGGGGCACATGGACGCAGTTTTTCATATCTTGAGATATCTGAAGGGGACTTCTGGAAGAGGACTACGGTTCAAGAAAAATGGACACATGGGTGTGGAGGGGTACTGCGATGCAGATTGGACAAGCTGCATGGATGACAGAAGGTCTACCTCAGGGTACTGTGTCTTTGTGGGAGGTAACCTAGTCTCATGGAGAAGCAAGAAACAGTCGGTAGTAGTACGGTTGACTGCTGAAGCAGAATATAGAGCTATGACTCTGGGAGTGTCAGAGTTGCGTGGGTAAGAGCAATGCTGACAGAGTTGAAAATGGACCAGGGAACACCATTGCATCTTCTGAGTGATAGTCAAGCTGCAACAAGTATAGCTAAATCCTAACGATCCAGTTCAGCATGACAGAACTAAGCACATCGAGATCGATCGGTTCTTCATTAAAGAGAAGCTAAAAAAATAGATATTAAAGCTCGATCATGTTCGCTCAGAAGAACAAGTTACAAATTGTCTGACTAAGGGTCTTAATTCATCGAGTCTTTCTCAACTATGTAACAAGATGAGAATGATTGATATCTATCGTTCATCTTGAGGGGGAGTGTTGAGAGTATGAAAGGAACTTTAGTCCCACATCGGATAGAATTGAAGAGATATGGGTTGACCACTCCTATAAATATGTAGCTCCTCACATCAATAAAGTCAAGCAAAATATTCTACCACATTTCAACTAAAATGATCAACTTTTTGCATTCTTCTAACGTTTAGGTTATCAGATGTCGATGTCGTTGAAATAGTTGTTTTACTAGGACGAGCAATTTTGGTGTGGACAATTACTAAACACTTCTGCTTATATGGGAAGGTTTTCACCATAATTTGCAGTATCGGTCGATGGTCGATACTGAAACGGTTTGGCATGCCGTGATCCTATAACGATTGATATTAATACTGTCCAATACATACATTCAGTGTCTCTTTTCCATTCAATTCGATAAAGAAAATTGATCAAAAAAGACCAATCAAGCATAGTAAGGTTGTAAAAGCATACTAAACACTTTTGCTTATATCGAAAGGTTTTCATCATAGTTTGCAGTATCGGTCGATACCGAGCCGATACGGCTGATACGGCTAGGCTAATATTGAAACAGTTTGGCATGTCTTGATCCTATAACGACTGATACCAATACTTGCCAATACTGACATTCGGGATCTCTTTTCAGTCAATTCAACAAAGAAAATTGAATGAAAATGATCAATCATCAAGAGTGTAAAAGCATAGTAAAGTTGTAAAAGCATATAAAAAAGGAAGACTTATCGATTGCATCTAAACTAATAGGCAAGGTTGACTACTATTTCATTCAGTTTAGATCGCATCTAAACTAATAGGCAAGGTTGACTACTATTTCATTCAGTTTAAAAATTACTAAGAAACAACACATGAATAACTTAGAATTATGCCTAAATGTATACAATATTTTTCTAAAATTTTAATAATATATTAATAATTATTTGCTTTTCGATAATAAAAAAAAAATCTGATACTCTGATCATAAACTGCTAATACTGTCGATCCCGATACTCATAGGAAGAATTCGATACCGATACTACGAACCTTGGGACTTTTCACATTTGAAGATATTTATTGATATTTATTGGTTCGTACTAGATGTTATTGCATGCCTTTAGGTTTTGCTTGTATTTGTATTACTAGATTATCCTTTAGTCTATTTTGAGTACCGCTTTCTGTATGGTTACTTGTTCTTTTTTTCCCAGTTTTCTTTTTGGTCCTTTGTTTAGTTTCAACTTTCAAATAATTAGTTTTTTTGGTTTGTCCAATGTTGTGCATAACATTTTATTTTCATTTATGCCATTTTGTATTTTCTCCGCATTGGCTCCTGATTCATGCTACATGCCCATGTCACACATATCCTTAAAACTAGTGGATACTTTTGTTTATTAATTATTTTTGCCATTTCATTTCCTTCTCTTTCACCCAATCATGTTGCACATTATCCAACACTCGTTGTGTAACTCTTGTTGATGTCTCAACCAATTACAACTGAGTGTATTATCTGGTAAGCATAGAACCTTGTCTGGCCATCCCATTCTTCATGTCTTTGAAATAGTTGGCTTTCTATATTCTTTTTGGTTGAAGCAGCTTCTGCAAACATTCTGGTTACTGGGCTTTATCCTTGTTTATATATTTAACGTCTTGAATATAGGTTATTGCTGTTGTATTATGGTTATCTTCTAACTATTTTGTTGGCACTGATTAGTCTCAAACTCTCATCTTGGAACAATAGAGCCATGTCAGGGTTCCAGGCTATAATATTGCACATCTTTGTATATAATCACAAAACAAGTGGTCTGATAGATTAAACAAACCATTGACCTATAATAATAACTTTTGGTTAAATCAATTGCCAAAAACTTCTGGTTAATGGGGAATACTATCCTTTTTAATATGTTTAATATTACATAGTAAAAGTTATTTCTGCTGCATGTCTTTCTTAGATTTTGCTTGTGTTCATCTTAAATAGGTCTTTTTAATCGATTGATTTTAAAAACCACTTTTCTCTGTGCCAGTGTTGTAAACGTCGGACTAGTCGGTCGACTAGGCACCGACTAGTCGGTAGTCGGACCCTGCCGACCCGCTTTGGCTCCTAGGCGGTCCAGCTAGTCGGTTGCCGCCTTAGGCGGCTCGAGTCGGCCGACTAGGTCACTTCGGCCGACAAGTCGGCCCCTAGTCGGCCGACAAGTCGGCCCCTAGTCGGCCGACTAGTCTTTAAAAAAAAAGACCAATCCCAGCCAACCGCC
Source organism: Iris macrosiphon (assembly GCA_036927795.1). Lineage (NCBI taxonomy): Eukaryota > Viridiplantae > Streptophyta > Magnoliopsida > Asparagales > Iridaceae > Iris > Iris macrosiphon. The sequence continues at coordinate 114,469,129 of JAYESA010000013.1, forward strand.
GCCTCCGCCGAGTCCGCTGGTGCGCGCAGCCGCCTTCGACTCTGAGATCTTCTCACGATCCCAGCCCAATCACCCTCTCAAGCCCATCACCCTCTCAATTTGCTCGTCGACGGCTAACTCTCCCACGTCGGTGAGTTAGAAGAGGAGTAGAAGAGGTGCATACAAATAATTAAGTAGCCTCTTTCTTTCTTTCTTTCTTTTCCTTTCTTTCTTTTGATAGAAGAGGAGTGGTGAATCATTGGGAACTGAGCCAAGACTCAGTGACTTCTTTCTTCCTCTCTTGAACTCTTTTTTAAATTTTAGGAAGAAACGTTTCTCTTTCTTCTTTCTTGATTTGGGGAAGGCATGGGTAACTGTGTTAGTAAAATGTGATAACATCAGTGCTTTGTGAGGGCAGCAATGCTTTCCCGTCACAGCACAATATACTGCTCACAGTGCTGACTGCACACAGTTTACTGCTCATATATATATATATATATATATATATATATATATATATATATATATACTGTTCACATATTAATTGAGGACAACAGTGCTTTGTCACTTTGCAGTTTATTGCATATATATATATATATGACAAAGCACTGTTGTCCTCACTTAATATGTGAACAGTATATATATATATATATATATATATATATATATATATATATATATATATATATATATATAATCTGAGGCACCGGTACTTAGAGGAAGAGGTTGAAATGGAGAAGACGTTTGAAGCTGCTTTGACTGCATTGATGGAGAAGTATGATCCAGGAACCTTTCATACTAGAAGGGCTTCTAGTAGCAGCTCCTGATTATTAACCTGGACAAATGCAAGGTTGGATTTGAGATGATTTTGGGAATAAATAGTAGAACTTTCCGTAATTTGACTTTCAGCATGCATAGAGAGACTGGTCTAGTACTGTTAAGTTTAACTGCTGGTACATTGCAGAAAAGACAGACCGAAGAGTTACTAATATAGAATGGACAAGCTTATTTGCTCAATATATATATATATATATATATATATATAAAATTAAAAAATTCAAACCGACTAATCCTCGACTAGTCCGCTTAATCCCTAGTCCCCGCGAACCGACTAGCGGCCAACTACCGATTTTTACAACCTTGCTTTGTGCTGATGCTCAATCGTAACCTTCTGTTGCCTCCACTTCATTTTCTTTTTATTATTCTAATATTTTTGGATCTGCATTTGTATATGGCCTTTTGTTATTTTTTGCATTTTTTGTTTCTTCATTTTCTCTGTTGCTTCCTTCCTGAATCTACTCCCTGCCTTTATTACGTTGACATGATCTAGAATTACTTAGCAGGCAGCACACTAGTGATTACTTTTGCTTATTTTAGTTCTGTTTCATTCTCTCTTTCACCCCAGTTGTGCCACCCTGTGCATCTTCTCATGGCATCTGAGTACTCTTAAGTATATTATCCTTGGTACTGTACTATTAAGTATATTATCTGGCATGCCCAGAAGCTTCTTGCTAACTTAAATTCTATTAACATCAGAAATTGCAATCTTGTTTTAAGAGTGGAAATTTACCTTTCGGGCATCGACTGATCTGTTGATATAATAAGTTGGCTAAGCATCTCATTTGTAGTAGAAATCATGTCTTCGTTGATATTGATTAGTCTTACAGTTACACTCCAGTCATGCATGAAATAGAGCCATTCCATCTAGACGGTGGCATACTAAAATTGCACTTGTTTATGCATAATCAAGAAACTGATGATCTGGCAGTGTATCATCTTTAATCGTCTTTAACCTACAATTCAACCTTCTGCAATTCATCCAAAAAAAACTGGAATGAGAAGTCGGAGACTTGTGCCCCTTTCCTCCTTAAAACTAAAAAATTAAATAAAGAAAAAGTTGAAGTCAGCTTTGCATATATAGTCTATTAAGTATTGACATATTGGAGCTCAAGCATTTGGTTTTTCACATGTCAAATAAGTATAGAGAAATGGGTGTAAGATAGATGTCAGTGGATCCTACTCCCGTGATAGTCAATCAGTTCTCTCAAGATCTCTTATGATGACATCACAGTTTCTTTACCATCATAAGGACTTTATTCTTTATTATTACCACCTTATATCATGATAGCTTCTGTTTGAAATTGCTCTCACTTTCTAACTTTTTGTTAATGGTTTGTTCGTTCATTTTCTTATTTTAATGAGTTGACTGTTCAAAGATCTCACAGGGACATCATTTCTTCTGTACATATCATCTAATTCTTTGGTACTTAATGATGTTTGGTATTCATGATGCTTCAATGAATGTTATTGATGCCTCTCATATTTGAAAGTTTTGGTGAAAATATGGTTTATGTTAATTACAGGAGGACTTAGGTCATGCAAATCCTATTGTGCCCCATCCATCTCGTCCATCAAGCCTCAATGCCTTTCATGATAGCAGCGAACCATTAAGATATACTGAAACCCATCTTGCTTTGCATCATGAAAGTGGATCTGTTGATAACCTTCGACACAATGCCCAAAATATGGGTGCTGTTCAAAACAATGGTGTATCGACCTCTCATACATTTGCCTCTGTTCTGGGCTCATCCCTTTCAAGAAATGGCACACCTGATCCTCAACATATACCAAGGGCTTCTAGTCCTTGTCTTCCACCTGTTGGTGTGAGGCTTAACAACACTGACAAGAAAAATAACAATGGTTCAACCTCCTTCAGGGCCTCATCAGGTGTAGTAGGGGAATCTGACAACCTAGTAGCTGCTCTATCCGGAATGAGCTTACCAACTACTGAAACACTAGATCATGACTTAATTGCACACGCAAAGCTCCAAAAGGAAATGGAAGATCACCAGAATTTTCTTTTTGGCCTGCATGGGGGCCAAAAGCATGTGAAGCAACATCCTTTCTCAAAAAGTTCTGACGCCGGAACTTTAAATATGTCTGCTATTTCGCAATCAATGAAGAAATCGTACTCTGATTTGGCCAGGAGTGCTGGAGGTGTAGGGGATTTAGGCAATTCAAATATGAGGCCTAATGGGCAGGTCGAATTCCACAGGTCTACTCTCTCGCCTGCCAGTTCATATGCTAAAGCATCTTCTGCATCTATGCTTGGTAGTCCACATGGCTCTCCTGCTCCTTATCAAAACCTTAATAGCCAAACTGCTGCTTTCACTAGCTACGGACTGACTGGGTATTCTGTTGATCCAGCATCATCATCTATGATAGCAAATCATATCGGAAATGGTAACTTTGCTCCTTTTGAAAATACTGCTATTGCATCTCCAACTGGATCCCCTGGTATGGATTCTAGGACAATGGCAGGAGGCTTTTCTTTGGGGCCAACCTTAACAGGAGCTGCTGACCTGGCAAACTTTAACAAACGTGGAAATCAAGTGGCTGCAGCTGCTCTTCAGATGCCTCTTGTAGATCCACTTTATGTTCAGTACTTGAGAACAGCAGAATATGCTGCACATGTTGCAGCTAATTTTGGTGATTCTCCTACTGACAGAGGTTACGTGGGCAATTCATATTTGGATTTACTTGGAATCCAGAAACAATATATTGGGGCGATGCTTCAACCACAGAAACAGTATGGTATGCCCTTTTTAAGTAAATCTGGCAGTCTAAATCACAATTACTATGGGAATCCTGCTTTTGGCCTTGGCATGACGTATCCAGGAAGCCCTGTGACAGGTCCTGTTCTGCCTACTTCTCCTGTTGGACCTGGTAGTCCTCTTAGGCTTGGAGAAAGGAGTATGCGGCTTCCATCTGGTGTGAGAAACTTAGCTGGAGGTGTCATAGGATCTTGGCATCCTGATACTGGCCACATGAATGAAAGCTTTGCTCCCTCACTTCTAGAGGAGTTCAAGAGCAATAAGACCAAAAGTTACGAGCTCTCTGATATTGCTGGCCATGTTGTTGAGTTCAGGTAAAGGTACCAACAAACAGAAAAGTATCTTAATATTCCAATACATATTCTAGTGTGATATATGACTGTTGCTGTCAGTGTGTCACTGTTTAGCTTTAGTTCATAGTATGTCAAAATATTTCGACACTGTTTGCTTGGCTGATGTTATCTTAATCATAGCTACCAGGAAACAGCTGTCATGGTTCGAATCATGTTACCAAGATCCTGTTCAGATGAGGATACAAAACTTTTCATTAAATGGAAATACTTCAAAGCACTGCATATAGTTAAAGGAAAAGTACATTGCATGTATGTAATAAAAATTATGGGTACTTCTTTTTTGCTTGTAATTGTTAAATATGCATTAGACAGCGTCGCGGCATGGTGACAGTAAGGCTTGATGCGTGGATCATGGAGGTTAGGTTTGAGACACAAATCTCTCCACATATTGAGGGTAAGGTTGCATGCATCTTGACCCGAGACCCTTCATTACTGCATTAGTGGAACCTTGTGGAACTGGGACACCTTTTTAATTGTGACATATGCATAACGTTTGTGCTTTTGGTATACTCTTTACTTAAATTTCTTTGACTTTTTTATGGACTTTTCACATGGTATCTTGATCCATGTGTTTCCTTGAAGATACTTGTTAACCTCTTAGAGTCCATTGTGCCAAGTATACCTCAAACTCATCACCTACTTATTAATTGTTAAATATGCATAACGTTTGTGATTTTGCTATGCGCTTTACTTAAATCTTCTTCAATTTTTATGGACTTTTCACATGGTACCTCGATCCATGTGTTTCCTTTTAAGATACTTGTTAACCTCTTAAAGTCCATCGTGCCAAGTATACTAACTCATCACCTGCTTCTTTATGGTGTATACCACAATTTTCATTTCAGGATCTATCCTTTTCTTTTCTCCATCTTATTTTCCGAAGTGGTAACTATGGTTCAATGTTCCTTTATGCGGATTCTGCGTAATTGGACTTTGCCCGGTTATCGGGTAGAGTAATGGTTACTCGGGAGAAGTAAACAAGCATGCTGATAGTGATTACTCAGCATGCGTCACAATTACATTTGTTAGTTTCGGATTTTGTGCTGCATAATAGTTACTGGTCAACTCAAGTCGGGTTTATGGAATTCGTGTTTTTGTATACGGGCAAACCCTCTCTCTCTCTCTCTCTCTCTCTCTCTCTCTCTCTCTGTCCTAGGAGTCAACCTCAGTGGAAGCAACGTCGATGGCAATTCACATCCTGAAGGAGGCTGTTGACAGTGGGAACAACGCTGAGATGTCCTCTTTCCCCATCTTGGACTCATGTTCTTAGTAGACATGCTCGAGATGTAACCTTAGCGTTACACTGGTAGCGTGCGACGATGTCAAGCGGAAACCTGTGTGGTCTCTCATGTGCCTGCATCCATACACATGAATTTCAATGATGTAGTACACTTATGTATGCATTATTTTTTTCATCTTTATCTTTAGGTGACTTTCCTAATTTTATTCTTCCTTCTATTGTGTTGCATAATCAGATTAGTATGCACATAATCCTCCATTTCTCATTCTAGGGGCCTGGATCATGCATGTAATAAAACAAGAATTAAACTTTGCTACTATTTAATTCTTCTTTCCTTCTACATACCCTTCTAATTTTTCTTGCGTGGATCTCATATATGATATATCTACACCTATGCTAGTTGCAGCTTTTGTATAACTATTTATGATTTCTTTTAAAGTTTCTAAAGGTGTGAACTGAATGAAGTAATTTGGTAGAACACATTAAAGTTACATTTTGCAAAGTTCCATTTAACTATGTGATATCTCAATTTGGAGTTGCATTGCCGATATGCTCGGATAATTGGCCATCTTATTTGCCTGTGCCCATTTGATAATAATATTAAGGTCTTGTTGGACACTATTAATTTTTAACTCCTACCTTCTGTTGTATAAAATAATAACACTTTTTGGTAATAATATGACCAAAATTTCTCTGATTGTAGATGCTACTTTTGTCTAACTTCATCTAGATTTTTTCAATAATTAAGATGTTACGTGTGCATGCATGTCCAGTGCTGACCAGTACGGCAGTCGGTTCATTCAGCAGAAGCTTGAAACTGCGACTACTGAGGAGAAAAACATGGTTTATGAGGAAATCATGCCGCAAGCATTTTCGTTAATGACTGATGTATTTGGAAACTACGTGATCCAAAAGGTAATTTTTCTCTTTTATCTCAGATATTTAATGCTAGTTTTCAGTAAAATATGTGGCAATTGCTAATGGCATGGTTCCGACTTCTTGGTTTTCTGCAGTTTTTTGAGCACGGTTCTGCAGCTCAGAGAAGGGAATTGGCTGATCAGCTAACTGGGCATGTATTGACGCTTAGTCTTCAGATGTATGGCTGTAGAGTTATCCAGAAGGTATTGAAGTAATTGTTACTCTCAGTTATACATGTGGACAATCTGTTACTTATTGTTGCTGTATAAGTTGCTGTTAGATTATTAGGTTTTATCTTTGTGTGGCTTTTTTGTTATCTTATTTGGGTTAGTTCTTGTGAGAATTCAGTTATGTAATGAATCAAACTGTAGATATATTCAAATTTTGGCTACTGCAGTTTTTTGAGCACGGTTCTACATCAGCTTGCTGCTTGCGCTGAAGGATCATTGGAAGGCTATCTAGTATCTATATGTTTAAGCTAGATGCACATAACTATCTTCTGTATATCGGCATTAACATGGAAACACTATAAATATATGTTATTAATATGGTCGTACTATAAAGCTACTTGCAGTTCATTCTACATCTATTCTCTTAACTTGGTCTCCATCCCTTGTCAATTGTGGCATTAGAAGCTTCTTTCTAGCTTTTGTCTTCTTACCTTGTACACTTAGGATGGGTTTTAAACTTTTAATGCCATTTTGAAAATACTGAATTACTTCAAGCGAATGATTCCTCGTAAAATGTGATTGCGAATTATCAGGATATGTTGGTCCGCTTGGTTCACGATCGACCCTTGTTGTAGATAGTGACATATTAAATAAAGGCCCTCACTTCTATCTAAACCTGAATTGTTTTCTTTGATCAGAAGAATGCTGATATTTTTCTTCTCTTCACCTTGAGCATAGTTATAATCAGGGATTCATGATATGCTGTTCACTTGTTTTTTGTGACTGTTTTTGTATTCAAAATGGTTGCATTCTGAGATACCTACGTATATAAAAAATGGTTCCTTGATAGGGAGAAAAGAGTTTTGGCCACTGATCCTTCTCTTTGTATTCAAGCACAAATTTTCCATTTCAAATAGTAACTATTTTATTAGTTAAAATAAAATAATTTGTCCTGGCATTATTATTAGCATCCGAATGATCCTACGCCTACAGGAGAGGGGTAACTATCACTACCCTTTTGTACATATGCTTCTTCGCTTTCATCTATTCAACTGTATAATGTGTTGTACTTAATGGTTTCAGAAGATAATATGTACACGTTTTCCTTTTATTTTATCCTTTGCATTGAATCTGTTCTACACCAATGTAACTGCTATTTGCTTCTATCCTTTTTTTAGGTGCTATTTTTGTTTGCTAAATATTTTATGCGTGCCTCTATTGATGCAGGCAATAGAAGTTGTTGATTTAGAGCAGCAAACGAGAATGGTAGCTGAACTTGATGGCCATGTTATGCGCTGTGTGCGTGATCAAAACGGAAATCATGTTATTCAAAAATGTATTGAGTGCATACCTCAGGATGCAATTCAGTTTATTGTCTCATCCTTCTATGACCAAGTTGTGATATTATCCACCCATCCTTATGGCTGTCGTGTCATACAGGTTCAAAACTTTTTATCTTTTAACCTGCCACATACATGCGTGTTCGTATGTAAATATGTATATTATGTTATGTAAACATCACTGGCTCATTGGGATTTTCTTGACTCATACAGAGAGTATTAGAGCATTGTGATGATCCAAAAACTCAGCAGATCATGATGAATGAAATTTTGCTAAGTGTCTGTATGTTGGCACAAGACCAGTATGGTAACTACGTCGTTCAGGTTGGTAGCTTTATGGAAGGTTTCACATTAACTCTTTATTATTTATTGCTTAGCAAATAAATTTTTAGGTTGATATACGTTCTTGGAAATGGATGTGGCATTAGATACAATTATGTCCCCTTTTCCTTTTGCATGATGCTAACAATTAGAATGGACTTGTAGTCACATTTTCTGTATGTCTCTGGCGCTGAATGATATACCTATGAAGTCGTTCAAATTTAACAGGATCTAATTCTCTTCAGAGACAGAAGTTCATCAAAACTGTGTGGCACTAATACAACGGGTTCTCTATCCTCCCTACTTTTACATGATGTTAACAATTAGGATTGGCTCGTAGTCACATTTTTTGGGTATCTCTAACACGAATGATAGTCCTGCAATTAAATGCCATCTCGAGAAGGTTATGATTGTTAGTGAATGGCATTGGCCAAAAATTTTATTGCCTTGAGAACAATCAACTTTCTGCTTATGAAAGGGATGAACTTTATTGCTGGTACAGTTACTACGGCACATTTGTACCTAAATTTCTTCAACTTTGCCTATTTTTACTTTACCCTGACCTTTTTTGTTTATTCAAATGACTACCTTGAACTTATTAGTTATTGTCTATTTGCTACCTACTGTTAGAATTAACAAATTTATGATGGTAATACCTTAGTACTAATCCACCACCATCTTCTTCCTCTTTCCATCCCTAAACCCTAACTCAACACCACCATCTTCTCTCTTTCCTCATCCCAAATCCTATCGCACCACCTTCTTCTTCTTCCTTTTAAAGTCTAACTAACCGTCACCATTTTATACTCGTCTATAAACCTTCAGCATTTATACTCATCCATAAACCTTCAGTCATCTTCCTCTCTAAACCCAAATCCATAACCACCAACTTCTTTCTTCCCTTCTAGTTGGCGCCTCTACTGACGGACCCTCTCCCATCTTGCCACGCTGAGCAGCCCCCACCCCTTTTCATCAGTGTATAATGTTAAACGTCATTTTACTTTCTTTTGTTGACAAGTTCATAGAGGGTATTTAAGTGATAAAACAAAGTTCAAGGTATAAATGTGAGCAAAAAAAAAGGTCAGGTAGGAAAGTGAACACAGGGCAGAGTTGAGGGTATTAAAATGCAAATAAGCCAATTGGAAACTGCCATTGTATGACTCCACGTTTGCGTTGTAACCCAAGATACTTAATGAAAGAGTTTCTAAATAATTTCACTAGTATAGCGAATGTTGGGGGAACAGGATGAGAGCCAACTTTGTTTCTGAGATACACAATGTGAGACCACTATATGCAAGTATCTAAGTGGAGTTTTCATTTAACAAATTCAGATACTTTTACCAAGATGCTAATCATGTTTGAAAGTCCGTGTGCGTACATGTATAAAGGAATAAAGGTCATCAAAATGGACTACAAGCATATGGTCAAACTTTCAGGCTGAGCGTTAATTTAATAAATTCAGACTTGCACCTAGATGCTGAAGTTTCACTTTCAGGCTTGAAACTTCGTCTTCTTACATGTAGAAAAAAACCCCATTAGTATTTATTGTCTGTCACCGAGGAGCTTGCAGCAAGTGCACATAATATGCGCTTACAGTCAAACTTCTTATTTATTGGTGCGTTGTGACATCAATAAAATTCATATAATAACATATCCTTCTGTGATCATGACAAGCATGAAATTAAGCTGACTTCCTGTGCTATTAACGATCTACTACACCTTGTAGTCTTGTCCTGTTCACAAGAGCTAGATTGTTTTCGACGAGGCGTCCAACTGATTTATGGGCCCTTAATGTGGATAGTTTATCTCTGTCTGTTAGTGTTTATTGTCCGTCACCGAGAAGCTTGCAGCAAGTTACCTAATATGTACAAGTATTCCGGTAGTGTTTCAAAACAAACAAGCTTGACCAAGCAGGATTTTTTTTTTTTGGTAAAGTTTTGATCTTTTTTCGGATCGAGAAGGACCAAAACAGTTCAAAAAAAATTCAGAAGTCAGTCGATGCTAGAGGGTTTTAGGCTATAGCGATTTTTTCCTTCACTTGGATTGGGTTTGACCTGATCTCTGGCCAATATGTATTAGTATCAGCTGATCTTCAACCTTGTTAAAATGGGTCTGCTGTTATGTTCATATTTCTAAGTTTTACAGAAACTTCATCGAACATAGAGTGTGTTGCTATTGAAATTATATATCCCAGCATGGTTAATTGCCATTGTAGCAATGGGATGTATACACTCTTACAGGTTTATTGATTCTTAAAACCTCACGGGTTAGAATATGCAGAAGCGATACATTACATTTATTCTAGATGCCTATCTTAGATAATTGGAGTTTCATTACTCTGTGCTGTTTCATTTACTGTACACTGTTTTTTCATGAGATGAAACACTCCTTAAAAAAAATCGTGGAATTGAGATTGTTTTTCTGCTTCTCATTCTTCTTGTCTCATATTTAATCATAATCATTACTTTGTGTAAAAGTTTAAAAACAAATATGTCCAGTCATATCATCTATGTTGATAAACTCTTGTTAACCAATATCATAGAGAAGGTAAATTAATGTATCAAAATTACTAAACTGAATCTTTTCAAAAAACTTATTCGGATGAGGATGCTCATTCTAACAGCATGTTTTGGAGCATGGAAAGCCTCATGAGCGGACTTCTATTATCAAGAAATTAGCTGGGCAGATAGTTCAAATGAGCCAACAGAAGTTTGCTTCAAATGTTGTTGAGAAGTGTTTAACCTTTGGTGGTCCTGTGGAACGCCAGATTTTGGTGAATGAGATGCTTGGGACCACTGATGAAAATGAACCCCTTCAGGTTTGCTCACTTTAGACTCCAAGGCGTTTTCGAAGCTTTGTTAAAAACAAATTATTGCTTCTTTCCTAGATCTTTTAAATTTCAGCTTTGGAAATGATAACTGCTGTCTATTACATATTTCTATCATTTTCATTTTATTTGCTTAGAGATTTCTAGCTTGCAATCTTCACTACTTTGTTGAATTAGCAAAGGTTTTCCACTTGGGATTTACTGTAACACGATTACATTTGTTTCCAGTAGAGAACATCCAGTGTTGGCTTATCAAAGATTAATTTCCAGCAATTGGAGATGGATTATTTTCAGTATACAATTATATCTATGAATGTGGAGAACTAACCATACCTGGTACAAGTAGTAAGCTAATGAAGTTTCCGAAACTCCTGCATTGACAGTAAAAAATGCATCAAGAAAAACTCCAGGGCTGCAAGAGGAACTCCTGATACTAGGAAATACTTTAGAAAACCACCAAAATAATTGATTGTAACATGATTACATTTGTTTCCAGTAGTGAACATGTAGTGTTGCCTCATCAAAGCATTATTTCCTGCAATTGGCGATGATATATTTTCAGTACACCTATGAATGTGGAAAATCAGCCCATGCCTGGTACACATGGTAAGCTAATGAAGTTTTTTGAAACTCTTGCATTGACACTAAAAGTTGCAGCAAGAAAAACTCTAGCACACTGTAGGGGAACTCCTAATACTAGGAAATACTTTAGAAAGCCACCAAACTAGAGACTTTCACCTACGTTTTTGTTGCATGCGAAACCCAGAAGCTATTTTAGTCGATTTCCTTGATTTAAGCCTAAAATGAGGTAAGGAAAAGAGTGTAACTGGCATTAAGGAGACAGCACAGTAAAAACTAAAAAGATGGGCTTTTCGTGTCACGAAATCAATGTGGAGAAAGAGTATCCTAAGATGAATGTTGCAGATCTCCAGTGTGGAAGGTTTTGCATTACATAGTGTGGAAGGTTTTGCACTACATAGGCATCTGGAAAAGCCTTTCACAATTTCACAACATTTGTTTGGGCAAAAGGAACAGTGGAATTGATGGGTGATTTTTGGTTGTGGAGAATTAAACAAGGTCTATGGTTGGCTTCTCAGTAGCGGTAATGGAGCTAAAAAATGTAGTCATTATAGATCAAGGTGTCTAATGGGTTGTGGAGAATTAAACAAGGTCTATGGTTGGCCCTGGACCGATTTTGACGTCCAACTAGGAAGTCCGTCCGGGCCGGGTTTTTTTTACATTCCCAAAACCCAGTACGGCCCGCTACCCGGAAAAAGTTTGGCCAGGTTTAACCGGGCTTGGTCTGGGCCGGGTCCGGGTTGGCCCGTTTATTTACAAAAAATAAAAAAGTTATTTATACTGTATATGTATAGCAAGTAGGGTTACACAAGTGGTTTGGGTTCCAATGGTTAGCTAATGGAGTTAGAACTCTTTTGCATCTAGGTCTTGGGTCCCTCCTAGGGCAGCAAGTTGAACTCTTTTCACACACACACACACACACACACACGTGTGTGTGTGTGGAGCGGGCCTATACCGGGCTTAGGCCGGGCCTACGGGCCTAAGGGAGATAAACCTAGCCCGAATCCAATATGAGAGTAGGCCGGGCCGGGCTGCCCCGGTTGACCGTTCTCGGGCCAACCCAACCCTGGTTTGACCAGGACATGCGTGGAGTGGATTTCGGATCGCCCGGCCCAATACACACCTTGAATTATAGATATCTGGTAGGTTACACATGACATATACATGCTCGAAGACATGACTGTGACTTTCAAACATCAGTATGACTAAACAATAGTCGAATTAGGGTGTTTTTTGGTGATTTATGGTGCACATGCCCTAGATTGACTCGTTAGGGAGCGCCAGAGAGGTGAATCAAGTGATGGAGCTAAAAATTGTAGGTCTCTGATAAAAGTTTGCTACTACATACTAGGCTGCAAGTTACACATATCCACACCTAAAATCTGCATTCTGATCGTTGGAGTTGGAGTTGGTATACATATAAATGTCCAGTTGATTATTTTGGAAAAAAATAATGATGCACCCTTGGATCATCAAATTATTTTGTACTTCCTCTTCATTAATTGGGTAATAGGGTTCATTTGTTTCTTGCTTTTTGTCTGGCAATTAGTCGATTGGCTAATTTGCGATTACCACTTATATATATAGTCAGGGTAGTAAAACTGGGTTTAGTACCTTCAATTTATGCCACTTTTGTACTTAAATACCCTGAAATTTTTATGCAGTTGGACCATGGGAATGTCATCCCTTTTTTACTCTTTGGCTTGTGTTATAGATTCTAGAGATAAGTGCAACAAATTGTCTTAACACTTATCTAGACTATTTCTAGTCTGGGGACTAAAACTGGGTTTGGTATTGCTGCTGCTTTTCAGGAAAGCAGTCTTTTGAAAGCAGCCTACTGCATTCAAAAGCTGCCCCAAAAGGAACCATTTACCAAAATTATAAGCAGAAACTGCTCAAAAATAAGCAGCAGTCCAAATAAGCTGTTCCAAATCCATCTTTAGATGGTGCTCCTTTGTTGAATGAGCTTCAGCTGAATGACCAAAATGGTATATCCACCTACCTGCCAACTAAACTACTAAGTTTTAGTAGGCAAAACCTCTCCGAGTAGCTACCTTCGCTTGGAATTTGGCTCAATTTTAGAGGGTTGACAACCAGCCATAAAATCTGGTCAATTCCTTTGTGGAGCTACCCCATTCCAATGTGCGAAGGCTCGGATGCTGCTGCTGCTCCTGCTCCTGCTCCTGCCACAGAACTGTTAATATAAAACTGTAAGTGCCCTTTTGTTCCTATAAAATTATATATTACCACTTTTATTTAGGTAAAGCCCAGACTCTACCACAGCAGTGGCCAGTGGGGGCAGCGCAGCTTTGGCAATAGCCTCAGCATCGGTCGGGGGGGGGGGGGGGGGGGGGGGGGGGGTTTGGGGGAATGAGGGACTCTTCTCTTTCCCACTTAACCTCTTCTTTCTCTTTCACCGCACCTTTTCGTCTGCAATGGACAATAATGGAGGTTTGATTAGCTTATGGCAAGTTTTGATGGCAGCTTCCCCCTCTCCACCTTCCACTTTAACCTTATACATCTCCACTCTTTCCCTCCTCCACTTAGAGCAGTTGACTGTCGCCAACGGTTTAACTTGCTCCAAGGAGGTTGGATGGTAGGGAAATTGTGGGCGGACATTGGAAGTATTGAACTGAAAATTATCCTCAGTGGGTCTTAACTGTATGGATCAATGAAGTAAAAGGCGCACCCAAGGTCTGTGTGTGTGCGCGCGCGCGCACACACACACAGGGTTATAACTTGAGCATTATTCAAGGTATGTAGGACGAGAGCAGATAAGCTGAGGGTTTCCTGTTCAGAAGTGGAAAATGTAGAGGCTGAATAAAAAATTCAGCAGTGTTGATGGCAGCTATGGGATTTGGTGGATAATGAAGGAGTACCAGTTGCAGCAGTTGATGTTGTTGAAAGTTAGGGTGTGTATTGTATTGGTGTATTGTGGTGATGAGATTACATGGATATAAAAATGAATTCGATGTGGACGTTTTTGCCATGTAGCCATGATACAAGGAGATTGTTATCTTCAATTATTAAATTAAAGATTTCCAAGAAACTAAAAGAAAACTAGAAGAAAAAGTTAATTGTGAAGAAACTTTGGCTATTGAATGTACTAGTTTTCTGTGTATGGACTTACTATGGTCTCTCTGATTCTAAAGTATAAATGCTTTACGTTTTATGCTGTTTTGTCTGCATACTTGTTGATTCCAGTACTTTACTCTGTGTATGTGAATGACAGGCAATGATGAAAGATCAATTCGCTAATTATGTTGTACAGAAAGTTTTGGAGATCTGTGATGATCTGCAGCGTGAACTCATCCTCTCACGAATAAAGGTCCACCTTAATGCACTGAAGAAATACACTTACGGGAAGCATATTGTTGCACGTGTAGAGAAACTTGTTGCAGCAGGAGGTATGACAGCTAACTATCAAGCTGTTTCCTTTACATCTACAAACTACCTCTCTTTTCAGTAGAGTTAAGGAAACCATAGCTTACGTTGTCTGTTTGCCCACACATTGGCTGTTATTTGTTCCTAACAATAATCAATTATCTATACCAAAACTTCTGTTTCCCCTAGGTTCATATCTTTTACCAGCACTGACAAATTTGTCTTGATGCAGAAAGGAGAATTGGAGTTCAGTCCTCATATACCTCATAGAAGGCAATAGGAAAAGGAAGTTGTACAGTTAACTGAGGCTAGTATGAGCTCCTTTTTTCCATTGCTCTATCTATTTAGACAGGTACAAACTGATTGGAAATAAAGTAGTTGCTTGTACTCTAAAACCTGTACATTCTGTAGTTTGAGTTTATAGTAGGCTGAGGCTCAGAATGTTTACACAACTGATGCCCTGCAGATGAGATAAAATATCTGCCCAAGTTATTAGTGGATGTAAAGAAACGGTAAAGGTGAAATATCTTAGCTTGACTGTACAAAAGTTGCGAAGTGGTGCGTCGTCTGTTTAGGTTGAGGCAGATTTTTTTTTAGCTTGGTGTGGCTTTTTCATGTATTTTTAAGTCCCTTGTTCGAGGACAAGTTTTATTTGGTACTCTATCGTTTCAGATTTCCTCTGCTATGCTTGCATATTCTACTTTTAGATTCTAAGATATGTCGTGATTTGATCTCAATACACTAATCCTTTAGGAAGTGATGATAAGCCCACTGTTTCACTGTGTTGTATTGTCTTTTCTTTTGCATATTATTGTAATACTATGATGTCTTATTTTGTTGGCAGCAGTGGATGTTATGGGGAAGTTATAATTAATATAGAGTGGAAATGCACCTCATATCTTGTATTCTCATTGAGGGATTTTTCCTGGTTGCTTGCTTGACACACAACCAAACTCAAGAACCAAAGTTGGGAAGGCAGTGATTTGGTTCAATTTCCTTTTGTATCCATCCATTTTGGTTATTGAATCTGCTCCATCTTTATGACATCATTTTCCTCTAGACTGATAATCACCCATGGTAGATATGATTTCCAAACTTCAACCATGTTCCTTCCGCCACAAGGTAACCATATAATAGGAGTGGGAACTGCAACTAGTAGAAGATTAAAAAGTAGCGCGAGGTAAACAAAAGTATCTCAGCTTGCAATTATTAGAATTCAGACTGCTAAGCTAGTGTTCCAGCGATCAATTTACTTGAGCAAGGATCTTTTAGACATTGTATACCTGTTCTGTGTAGTAGGATGTAAATGAAGGCAAGCAGGAACATGTTTGGTGCAAACTTTTACTGGAAAATCATGTATCCCGAGTGCGGGCGTGTAATGAAATTTGAAGCATGGTTTCTTCATGTAGTTAAATGTATGACTATGATTATTGAGGAAAGAAGGCTGGCTCTATATTAATCTCAGCCCTTATAGGAGATGCTAAAACTAGAAAAATCATGAAGCAATTTAATATCCTCTGTTGTAGTGTAAACTACTAATCGAGTTTTTCAAGAGCTTGTAGAAGAAAGGAAGAGAAGAGGAAGGAAAAAAAAAGGAACTTTGTATTATGTACATTGGAACCTACAATAGGTTTTACACTTTGAATACATACAAGAACCAAGTTTGTTACAAGAGGCATAGATTGTTGGCACAATCACCTAGGTAGTTATAATTAACTACAACAACATTTCTCATTGAGTGTGCATAACTCAAGTACAAACTGTATCGGTCTTCAGGAATGATCAACATTAATCTTTAGTAATGATTTTCACGTCTCAAGGTTAATTAGTATCAGCCTTCAGGGAGTATATTAACGTGAGTTTATGGAGATATACATATGTAGATAAATTTTACCAAAAAATTTGATTTGAAAAACCGAGGGGGAAAAACCATAATTTATAGGAAAAAGTCAGTTGGTGTCGATCCGTCTTCAGGACGTGGACATATCTAGAGGTATGATCAATCCGATGTGGCTACCTCGTTAACACCTTCTTAGGGTGTCAAAAATTTAGTGAAAAAATGCATCTAAGTTAGAAAAAAGAGTATATTAAGGTTAAGTATATTTCTCGATACTTTTCTGATTTTGACATTATCCCTAACTATGAGTGTTGTAATTTAGAGAGCTTCCACAATCAAATGCCATGAATGATTTTCTGGAAAGTGGACTACGAGCAGGACTAAGTGAACATGTCAGCCAAGTTGTCCTGGAATCGGATCTGCTTGATTTCAATTGTTGTTGTTGTTGATGCGAGAAGAAAAACTTTGTTGTGACATGCTTAGAGTCTTCCTTTATATAGCCCTTCTTTATCTAATCAATGCACGAGGCCTTGTCTTCATATAATATCATTGGGACATTATTGATAGAAGTAATCGCTTGCAGTCTGGATATGCTCAATGACGGCTCACAACCATATACATTTATGGGTGGTATCATGAAGGAAGATGAGTTCGGCATGACCTGAAGAAGTGGCGACTAGGGTATACTTTGTAGACTTCCAAGATATCGGTGTATCCCAAATGATAAAGACATAACCACTTTGGTATCTTACCTTGTGATGTTCATATAAATAACCGACATACGCAGTCTACATGGCATGCATCATTCCAAAGATCAAGAGGGTTTCATCAATTCTAAAATGCATAGTGATATAATAATAAGTTCATGTCCGTAGTACCCTTAAGGTAACGAAAGATGTCTTTAATTCCATTCCAGTGGCGGCGTGTTGGCGCAACGCTAAATCTAGCCAAAAATTTCACAACAAATGAGATGTCCGGTCTAGTACATTGAGTTAAGTACAATAATGCACATATTGCATTTAGATATGGAGCTTTGATTTCCAATACTTCTTCATCTTCTTTCTTATGATGTAATGTGTCTCGTTTAGCATCTAGCGATCTGACGATCATGGGTGTACTCGAGGATTTTTCTTTTGTCTATGCTAAACCGTCGTAACAACTTTTGGATATAACTCGATTGATGAGCCAAAACACCATATGTACAATAATCAAGTTGTAGGCCTAAGAAGAATCGAGTTTTTTCCGTATCATTTATCTCAAATTCTGTTCAGCTGTGAGATAGTTATCTCAAGCTCTTTAGGAGTCCCGATAAGATTCATGTCATCGACATATTCTACGAACGCAAATCCGAAATGTGATTTCTTGATAAACACGTAAGGACATACTTCATTATTCACATATTCCTGAGTGATCAAATACTCAATCGTTTATACTACATTTGACCATAGTGTTTCAATCTGTAAAGTGAATGTTTCAACCTTAATAAGAGTATATTCTGAGGTCTAGCTAGAATATATACAACCACAAGACGTGCTTTATATCACACTATTTGATTCATCTAATTACGTTTCTTATGAAGACCCACTTGTATCCGATATATTTTACATTGGGTGGTGTTGGAACTACAAGTCCGAATACGTTTCTTTTCACTAAGGAATCTAATTCGATCTTGATTGGTTCTTTCCATTTTAGCCATAGTTCTATGTTGACATCCTTGAAAGGAAAGTGGTTCAATATATCACTTTATTATTTCAATAGCTACTAAATATACAAAAATATTATTGATGATTATATCATTCCTATTCCATAACTCGTCTAAGCATGCATACATGACAAAGATTTTTTGATTCTTGGATATAGGATTTTATGCACTCGTCTCTTTCAAGATGCTTCCATAATCCAGGGTAATCTCATGAGTTGAATAGTTTTAGATAGCAATAGGATTCATGGGTGCCAATGTCACGTCCCGCTCCCAAAATACTGGATAAATACGGGGACGAACATGGCCAGCTACTCCGTACATGTTATAGAATGTCGTACGACGGTCACGACTGTTAGTCATATTGGGTATCCTAGCATGTAATCCAATCTATGGCCTAAACTTGATCTCATCTCCACATGCAAACACAATGAAATAAGAAGCAAGAATGATAATACATTAAAATCAAGTAGGACTAAACGGTCAAAAATACTCATGATAATCAGGAAGTCTACAGCAAGAAAAGTTGTAGACGAGAATACCTTCCCAAACAACTTCCAATATGATCTGGAACATAAGCGTATCCTCCAAGCCAGGTTTGGAAGATCAATAGAGTCAGTCACAGGCAATCTGGAAATAATCCAGGGTTAGTCAGGCCAACCGCAACAAATACCAGAAAGGAAGACTCAAGGACGAACGAAGAAAACCAACAAAAAATAAGACAATAAATATATAGAAATAACAATAATCAGGCTAAAGAAATCGTGCGATACCAATACACTATTACAAAGTATAAAGTATCAACTAAACAACAGCTACAACGTAACATCCAATATCTACTAATACCTGTATCGTCAATTGAATTCCGCAACCTGTCATCAGAACAGTAATCCATCCCTACACCAAACAAGGATAAGGGAATGAATCACTACAACGGGACAACTTACGTACCAACCGACTAGCAAACATCACATCCTAGGTAAAGAATCAACAATCAATCATAATCATCCTAACATCCACTAATACCTGCGTCATCAACTGAATCGGTAATCTGTCATCAGAACAGTAATCCACCCCTACACCAAACAAGAATAAAGAAATAAATGACTACACCGAGATAGTGGTATGTACCAACCGACTAGCAAGCAACTCACCATATAATTATATGAATAATCGGCCACTCAAATGCCTACGACTTGCTAGGTGAAGTCTGGGTTCCCCAATAATACAATATATATAGGAATCCTCATATCGTGCTATGTCTGACACAGGGCTAGCCGACCCGTTAATATACGAACAAGAGTAGATAAAATGCACCGGTCACTCGTAAGGCCACTGCGCTAAACATATCCGTCACAGTTCAAGCTCCCCTATAGGGAGATGCTGGCTCGGTTATAATAATATTAATGGTCGAATACTGCACTCCACTAGTGCGGATGATATACAGTATCTTGTAGTGACCAGCCTTGCATTACAATGAGCGACCCGTATGTACGATCTTGGGATTCTGTTCTCTCCGAATGCTTCTACCAATTTTAGTTACCTAATTTAACCCTACCGTTATATAGAATCTCGTGTCGTGGTCACACGATCATCATTCCTAGATGTCGTATCGTACTATGAGTATGCCGTGTCCGAATCCACGTTGATTCTCGTCGGTTCCAACCTATATTCATCCAGAGCGTAATGCAACAATCAATACACATCATCCAACAACACTAAGCTACGATCACTGACCAACAACGATGGTACTCGTACAAGGTATAGTATAATATACTATAATAACATATGGTAGCTGTCATATCCATTCCCTGATTTCGTATTCGTGTACTTGGTTGTGTATTAATTCTGTATTTTATAATTTGGATTTTAAAAGAGAATATTCGGGACCAATAGAAATCTATTTGGCAATTGTCATAGACCCGTATTAGGACCCGAACATAGATTTGATCCCTAAAATTGGTTCACTATTGAACCACTAGATTTGTGTTTTCTTGGACGGTTGGGATGAGTTGGGGTCATAGATTCATGAGGTGGATAGATGCGATTAAATTCCATCTCATATATAAGCCTTCACATTTTCTCTCTTCTTTATTCCTTTCGTTGCTCTCTTTCTTTTCCTCTCCTCCTCTCCAACCTTCAAGCCCTAAACTCCCAAACCCTAGATCTTGCCTAAGAGTTTTAGTTTTCTTCTTTCTCTTTGGAAGAGATTAGAGCTAGGGTTACCCAACACTTAAGGCAAGTACATCTTGCACAAAGTGAAAAACCATAGTTTTTGGCATATTTTATTTTTATATTTTTTTTGCATATTTTTAGCTTATAATATGTATCTAGTGATCCTCTACAAAAGCATTTGGCATTTTGATTTTGATGAACGGTTTGGAGTAGATCTAAGTTTTAAAGTTAGGTATTTTTGAATTTCGTGGATTTGATCTCTTAAAACTTAGAATTTATGAAAACTAATTATCCCATATTGTAGGAAATTCAATTTAATGCGATTTTGGATTTTGAAACGTCGAATTTCGAGTTAAAATAAAATTTTTATGGCCAAAATAAGTTTTCAGAATTTTCATGTCGGCTGAGGAAGAAGAATAGTTTTTTGCGTACAAAGTGCGCCATAATCCACTTTTTTAACAAAGTACGCAAAATCCACTTTTTAACAAAGTGCGCCAAATCTATTTTTAACAAAGTGCGATATCAGCCTTTTTTTAACAAAGTGCAATATGAGCAATTTTTAACAAAGTGCGACATTAGCCATTTTTTAACAAAGTGCGACATCACCCATTTTTTAACAAAGTGTGACGAGCTATTTTTTACAAAGTGCGACATGAGCCATTTTTAACAAAGTGCGACATCAACCATTTTTTTAACAAAGTGCGACATCAGTCATTTTTAACAAAGTGCGACATGTGCCATTTTTTAACAAAGTGCGACGAGCAATTTTTAACAAAGTGCGACATCAGTCATATTTTAACAAAGTGTGACATCAACCATTTTTAACAAAGTGCGACATCAACATTTTTAACAAAGTGCGACATGAGCCAATTTTAATAAACTACGACATGAGCCATTTTTAACAAAGTGCGACATCAGCCATTTTTTAACAAAGTGCGACATCATCCATTTTTAACAAAGAGCGACATCAACCATTTTTTAACAAAGTGCGACATGAGCCATTTTTAACAAAGTGCGACATAAGCCATTTTTTTTAAAACAAAATGCAATAAAGACCATTTTGAGGAAAATGCGACAAAGAATATTTTTGAGCAAAATGCGACGGATTAGCCATTTTTTTACTGTTTTCTTCAATTAGTTGGATTTTTTATCAAATTTTGTGATCTTGTATGTGATATTGAATTAAGGACTTATATTGTTCCTTATGATATAATAATGATAATTGTTTGATGTAATCTAGGATATAATTGTAGGCCTAACTATAATTGACCATAGATTCTGACTTGGCAACTTGTATCCGTGTTGATCCTCCTTAAAATATCGCACTAAGTGTACTATCTTGCTCGTTCACTGAGGTGCTACATATACACTGTGGTGTAATATTATAAGTATATTCTTGTTACATGCTTATTAGTATTGTAAAATAAGAATCGCACGAAACCCCTGTAGTTAGTCATAATAGCGTGGTTAGATTACTTGAGTGTTTTTGCATTATGCTCAGAATGAGTCCAGATTGAAACCGTAAGAAACAATGCGGATTCATCCCTAGCGTACCCATACCAAGTTGCGACATATAGGAGGATAATTGTGTGACCACGACACAAGATTCTAGAAAATTGTGTGTTAATTAGGTAACTAAAAATTATAGCAGCATTGGGAGAGAACGGATCCCGATATCGTGCATGCCGGCCATGTCATAGATATTAATCATGGCGTGCAAGGTTGGCCACCAGGATACTGTATATCATCCGCACTAGTGGAGTGCAGTATCCGGCCACTAATATTATTATAACCGAGACAGTATCCCACTATAGAGGAGAACTGGAACTGTTACAAATTATTTAGCACAATAGCCTTACGAGGGACTGGTGCATTTTACTTATTTATTCATGTTGTATATTATTGGTTCGGTTAGCCCTGCTCGGACATATCACAATTTATGGATCCAATTATATTGCATTACTGGGGTTACCCAGACATCACCTAGCTAGCCGTAGGATTGATTGGATATTTAATTAAATCTTTTCTACTTGTGTATTGCCATTTGCTGAGTATCTTAGGGACATGGACTATTATAGCGCGATGATTCAACCCTTGTCCTTGTTTGGTTATAAGGTTGGACTGTTGTGTTATGATGGGCTATTGACCGAAACTATAATGCATACACCTTTGGTTTGACAAAATCCATGGACTGTACTCTGTCTAGGTATAGTTCGGCACCACTTGTCCTTGTTTGGTTGTAGAGGTGTCCTACTATTTTGATGATAGAATACATGCCTCTGATTTCGCACAGGCCTTGCCCTCTTTTCTTGTATTTTATATTTAGTTATTGGTTTTGTTTCTACTCTTGTGCTTCCTTATAGTACTTGCTATTCGAGGTATGACCCTGCTGGTTTTGTTTAGCTAGGTTTCGTAGTGGAGCCTGAGGACTCTACCTTCTACCTGACCGATGGTGCATACCAGGAGCATGGTCGACGGGGGACTTGATTGGGTTTCCTTCTTCCCCACATTAGTATTTTGTATCATTTTGGGCGTTTAACCACCAAAATTATTTAGCCGACAAGTTCTGTACATATTTGTGTAAATTCAAACTGCAACTGATAACGACTATGTACTATTGACCTTGTACTAGCTAAACATTTTGTAATAGCTAGTTATTGACCATTTTGATAGAGCGTCAAAAATGCCTTAATGCTTTATCATATATGTTCATCTCTTATTGTTAACTAATTGACTGATTGAGACATAGATGTTCTGTCAAACCCTAGGAAGACTTTATAGTAGTATGCCCCCCTTGTCTAGTTACAATCGTGATCATCGTACGACGTATTATATCTTGTACGGGGTAGCTGGCCATGCTTGTCTTTGTATTTCAGTACTGGGGCGTGACAGTAGAATCTCAGTGCACAAGTATAATATGTAGTCGCACCTCAGTGCGCTATAACCAAGAATATCACCGCAGTACAATAATGAACACGGAACACCTCAGTGCGATAACAGGGCCAGTACCTCAAAGGGTAACCTGGTAGTCAATAGCACGAGTATAGGTAGTCAAGTTAGGAAACAAGGACAATCAGTCAATGAATCAGACAAATCTAACCGTCAGGTCGGTCTATACACCGGATCAACTATCTATAGCCCTTCTATACACGATGGAATATAAATATCAGTTCAGGAAAATACGATCACTAGATACTAAGTCAATCACCCAAAATAATGCCAGACCCTCTGGCTCACAAGAATCCACCAAATCAATGATCACAGACTATCAGTCAATGGTTTAATATAAAAAAATTCATAGATCCACCAAATCATATACACAACTCTTTTATCCACTATATACATATATCATCCAAATCCGTAAGGAACAAGACCCTTAAATACTATGCCACCTAGTAATGCAATATCCTAAGGTCTACCAAAAATATAAAAAGGCATCAAGTTTAGGCGTTTGGGAAATCAGATAAATTTATTTATTTATAACCTCGATGTTTTGTCTCGTTTCGCGAAGTACTCGCACGATAATCCAAATTCGAGAAATCCAACAGTAACAATATTTGGCATGCGCCCTAGGTTTACAAAATTTTATAAAATCCATAAGAGTTTGTCAATCAATATCTCAAAATCATACCTCTGATTTAAATGAGAATCCTCAAATTTATCCAATGTCCACAATTCCGATATATAGGACGACTGCTAGTCCTATCTGGCTACACTAGAATAACCTCAGGAAGGAAAATAATAACAAAATAATAAATCTAATAATTAATGTTGTGAAATAGTGGTAAGAAAATTCATGAACCATTTTGGAGTAGATCCACGACCCTTAAACTAAACAAGGACCGGGGTCGCAGACCGTCCCCCGAGTAGAACTACACCCCTTACTCTATCCAACGAACATGCGTAAAATAATTACACGTCTAATCTACTAGCCCGAGTCCACCTAGCAGATACTGGGTCAACCATGCAACACTAAATAAAATACGATATGATACAGCAAATCCAAGATACAACTCTACCTAGATCCTTGAACAATTTCTCGAACCAAAATCTCGAATCAAATTTTGAATCAAATTCGAAATCAAATCCCTAATCAAATGATGAATCAAATCCCGAATCACTTTCCAGAATCAATGTCCCGAATTAATATCCTGGATCAATATCCTAAACCAAATTTCTAAACCAAATTCTCGAATCAAATCATGAACCAATTCTCCAAATCAAATACGAACCAAATTCCTGAATCAAATTATGAGTCAAAATCCTGAACCAAGATCTTGAACCAAATTCTCAAACCAAAATCTTGAACAAAAATCTTGAATCGAAATCCTAAACTAAAATTTCGAATAAAATCCCCGAATTAAATTCCTTAGTCCAAAGTACGGAGTCGAATCCCGAACCAAATCCTAAACCAACTTCCTAATCAAAATTTTGACCGAAATTATGGAAAATTTTGGCAGAACCTCCACTATATTTCTAGGACCGGAACATAACCTACAAAACAATAAAAAAAATCACCTGACGCAACCTACCTTAGAATCCCAAGCCGAGAACATTAAGTTTCGGCCTCCAGCAGCGCTATAATACATACTGGGCACCAAGCCAACACACAACAAGAATCGTCGCACAAGATATACCACCACAGGGTTCTCTGTCCTTAACTAAACCACAACACACAAGTCCAATAATCTAGTGTTAAACCGTAACTCGACCGCGAGTTGGACACGGGGCTTATAGGGGCGATGCTCATAACCAAGTCGTGCTCGTGTCTTCGAAAGCGTGGATGTCCCATCCGAGTTGTTTTGTCACACCCCAGTACCAGAATACAGAGACGGACATAACCAGCTATCCTGTACAAGGTACTATACATCGTACGTCGATCACGACTGTAACTAGACAAGGGGGTGCATGCTACAATCAAGTCACTTAGGGTCATACAGAGCATCTATTGTCTCAATCAGTCAAACAAGAATAGTTTACATAGAACATATATGACAAGGAAGTAAGTCATCCCAAATGTCCTGCCACAATATTATGGAAACCAGCTATGCAAAATAAAAAACTGGCAGAGTAGCAAAAGTACATGACCATGATCTGCTGCAGTCTGATTAATTACAATTATGTAAAAAAAACTAAATGTCCAGATATATGGCTAACAAGTGCTGGTGGCTAAACACCCAAATGAGTAAAATATATGATAACGAGCATGGAAGAATAAACCCAATCGTGCACTTCAGCGACCATCCGCCTAGTGCACGCCATCAGGAAGGGAAAAGTAAGCTGGATCCTCTAGAACTGGTCATAACCTGACCATGCAAAACCAGTGGATTTAGACCCCAAATAGCAAGTGCCATAAAGGAAGCACGAAAATGGAGAAATAAAACCCAAAGCAATAGATATGGTATAAATATAGGTTCTGTGTCGTAGTTTCGGTCCATAGCTTATCTTAGCATAATAGCCCAACCCTACAACCAAACAAGGACAAGGGTTGAACCATCATACTATGATAATCTATGTCCCTAGACTACTAACAGAATAATACAATCAAAACCAAGTCTATTTATATAACGGTCAATCATTTGTACGGCTTGCTACTGTGGAGTCTGAGTTATCTCAGATTGTATGCATAAGAGAAATCCTCAGATCATGAGCTGTTTAGCGGGGCTTACCGAGCCATAGTCTCACATAGCACATTGTATATTATGCACTGGTCCCTCGTAAGGCCACCATGCTAAGATCACATATAACGAATTATACAATATAAGTATTCGGATATTGCCATCCACTAGTGCGGACGTGACCAATATCCAAGGGGGTCAGCCTTGCACGTTATGACAATTGTCTTAGGTGGCTAATATGCACGATTTCAGGATTTTATCCCTCCCAATGCTCTAAATATTTTAGTTGCCTAAATTATCTCTATGATTATATTAGGAATCCCATGGCATGGTCACATGATCAATCCTCCTATATATCGTACCGTAGTACGGTCCACGCTAGATACAAATCTACTTTGTTACTTGATGGCTCAAACTGGATTCTCCCGAGCGTGATACAACAATCAATCAAGTCCTAGCCACGCTTTGGTAGTTGACCCACATACCATGCCCATGCTGAAGAATTAATATAATAATATCACATATCGCATAGTATAGGGGCATTCATGTAAACATCCTGATTTTTAGAATAATTTTAATATAATTTTTCCCGGATTTTTGGTATCTTTCTGGAGGAAGAACGAAGGTAATTGTGAGTTAAAGATTTTTAAATACAGTTTATTGGTGTTAAAGTATTATAGAAATAATATTTTATGATGTACAATGGGAAACCGGACATAGGGTTTTTTTGGTGTATTTATTGGACTCCGAAAGCGCGTTTTAGAGCCTTAAAACTATTGGCTTATTAAACCAAACCAGCAAATCGGGTCGGGTCGGATCTGAGCCAAACCCGACCCGAAACCCATTGGAAAACCCTAGCTACCGGATTTTACTGTAGCAGTATAAATCCTCCTACCTCGGCGAGCGTGCCAAGCCGCAACCCTAGATTCTGCAGCCGCCATCTCCTTCCCTATACTCGACCCACCCCTGGGGCAGCCCTCGACGGAGCTGCCAGCGTTTCCCCCCCGTCCGTTCCGCTGTGCCACGCAGACCCCGACCGGCCCGCATTTCTCCCCGCCCCGGCTGTTGTGAACCCCGACCGTCGACTGACCGAGCCCTGCTCCGGCCAGTGCGAGCCCGATCGGATAATGCAGCCGAGAGCCGACCCTCGGTGCGACAACCCGCACGGTGCATTCGGCTGGGCACTCTCCTCCAGGCCGACCCCGCACCCCGACCGGCCGGCTTCCCCGCTCCTCCCCGTCCGACTTTAGCCTCACCACTACTCGGCAGCACCTGAACACCGCCGCTGCCCTAACCTCGGACACGGCAAACTCGGACCCAGCAACATCCCGGACACGGGAATTCTCGACCAGGACACGAAGTTGACTCACGGACACGTGGAATTCAGCATTCACGGAGCCCCGTTTAGGTACCATTTTCTCTCACTTCGTAACTCCGTTTTAGATTTTGTCAGTTACAACTCGTAGACTGTGTAACCCTCTCGATGCCCGTACAACCCGCTCGGTGCATCGCGTCATGTGGTGATCGCACACCGCGATCCAAAAACAGGAAAAATAATACCCTGTTTTACCCCGGAACTGAGTGCGCCCCGCCAAACGGGACGACTTGGTCGCACGCGGTCTTTATCGAAACATGCAAGTCGTTGATACGGACATATGGGATTTCGCAGAAGTCGATTCGGATGTTCGTGCACACCGGAATCAACGCGTATCTGCCGACACCGTCCCGTATCCGTCCTTTCTGGAACACGCTGTAACTTTGTGTATACATGTCGGATCAAGACGAAACTTGCACCATCGGACTCGTAGAAATACGCTGGTCCTGTGAGCCAAGTTTTGTTCGATTCTGAGAACGTTGACAAAATCGCATATCGTGGGCCCCACAAGCTCCACTTGACGGGCGATTTTGAGATCGGCTCATCAGAATCCAATTCTGGAAGTTCCGTTGGGTTCGTATTATCGTTCCTGACTTGTAGACACTAAGTTTGACGAATTTAAAGACCTTTGATCCTGACACGCTTTTCGGTGCAAAGTGGCCCAATATGGACCCCGTTTTGGGGCAGAAATATCATTTTTGCCCCTGTGTCCAAATTGGACTTAAGGACAGGCATTTCTAGCTATTTGACATCTTCTGAGATGGTTGGTGATGTTTATTACAGCTTTTGGAGTAGTACCCACAGGATCCGCTGATACCGAGACAACTGTTAATATTCAAGCATCAAGCAAGTGTACCTTACCAAACTCTGCAGTATTGTTACATATTTTCCTTGCTTTATTATATTGCTGTGCATGCTTAACCTAGGACTGTGTGATGTACTTAGCGTCCGATTATTAGTCGGGTGCCAACACTGTACGTGGTATTGGGTACTGTCATCTAGAGATGGACATTCGTGACACTTTATATTCTCGTACTTGTCTTACCAAGTACACTTTGACCCAGGACACTTGACACTCCTCATGAGACAGGATCTTCCCGAGATATTCGTGGTGATTCTGTATAGGATACATGATTTGACAGAGATACTATATTCATAGATACATATGACTTGTTGCATTAGTGATGATCCCGCTTGACATGGACATGAGACGTTATGGTCATGATATGCGTGGTTACATTGGGTGGAGAGAGACACACAGGCTACAGGCTATTTTTTATATATATCTACTACTATTATGAGGCCGTAGACTCTCGTAGCAGAGCTAGGCACATTACGTGTTATTACCACTACCGGCTCCCCGACACAGAGCTTGTAGTGGCTCAGCCTGAGTACTCGTGCTGCTCTCACTTGCATTTTCACTTAGATGGTTACTTATTTGCCCTATTTATTTCATTATCTGCTGCACTGCATTTATTTTGGCATGCGCTTTCTTGTACCTTGCTATATCCCCTGAGGACCTGGATCCGGATTATGTCCCCAGGATTTGAGGACGAGATCTATCCCGAGGTATACGGGACCGCAGCAGGAGCTGATCCAGGAGCTGTACCGCCATCCGAGGACGAGGTGTTAGACGAAGACTTCTCCTGAGCATCCATGTTCATGCTCAGTATTTATTTACTTATTTCAGTCATTTACTTTCTGGTCTGTTGAACCATTGTATCAGATATTTATCGGGTTGTTCCCCGAAGCACTTTGTTAGACTAGCTGATGATTTACATTCCTTATTTATTCTGTGGATCATATTTTCTATCTTGTGTTGATTATATCAGTTGTGCCATGATTGTCGTAGACTTGATTTTACAGCTTAAGTATGCCCTGATGGATCCATTAAATTGGGTTTGTCCATCGGTGCGTACAGTTGGCCATTGACACGTATCTGGTCCCTCGATATTTTGGGACTGGGGCGTGACATGGTTTTTGTGGTGGCTCATGCCGGTCTATGACTAAAATTGTTCGGTTTCAACTTAGGGACCGAACCAGCCTGCCCTAAGGATAAGATAAGTTCTAGGATCTCATCCATTATTTGAACCATTATTGAACTCTATATCGAACTCAAAATTGTTACTTGATTTGCATCTTGTTTGATTCCTCTGAGCGTTCTTACAGTTTATCTTTCGATTGCAGAGTAATGGATCCCAGAAACGAAGATGAGATTCCTTTGGAGACGCCACACGACGCTGTGGTTACTTATATAGACGGAGTAACCCCAGGGAATGGAGGACAAGCATCGCAGAGCGATCAAACCGGTCAGCCTAATCCAAGGTTCCGGAGAGATGACATCCCACCTCCACCACAGTTCACTCCACAGATGCCAGTTTTCCCGCCAGGATAAGCCATGGACGGGCAACAGATGTTCCAGATGATGTATGCTATGATGCAAGCCCAACAGCAGATTCAGCAGGAGGCCCATCGGTAGGAGGCCGAGTATCTGAGAACCAGCCTGGTATCCGCATTGGAGTAGACAAATCCACCAACAAGGCGAACATCGACGGGATCTATCACCAATTTTTGTCATTCACCAACAAGGCGAACATCGACGAGATCTATCACCAATTTTTGTCATCTCAAGCCTCGCACATTTTCTGGTAAAGAAGGGCCAACAGAAGTTCATGAATGGCTCACTAACATTCAGTATCAGTTGGAAGCCGCTGAACTTCCGAGAGAGAAGTGGATGACTGCAGTCAGAATACAGTTAACTGAAAATGCATATTACTGGTGGTTAGCAGAAGAGAGAAGGCTCGGACAGGATTGAGTCACATGGGAAGAGTTCTCTAGACTCTTCCAAGAGATATACATTCCAGCAGTTGCACGGTCAGAGCTCAGAGACAAGTTCAACCGCCTCATCCAAGGCAATATGACAGTGGAAGAATACAACGCAGAATTTATTCGCCTAAGTCGCTTCGCTCAAACATTGATCTCGACAGAGAAAGAGAAAGCTGAAAAGTTCTTTGACGGACTGAAGTTCGAGCTTCAGAGATTGATTGGCTCGGTCGCACCTACATCTTATACCGATGTACTTGCAGTAGCACGACGCATGGAGCGCATCACTAGAAGGGAGTCGAATCTGAAGAGGCCAAACACATCCGCACTATCCAAGACAGCACCTGGAGATTCTGCAAAACGATTCCAGAGGAGTATACCAGAGAGAGCAGCACAGAGAGCCATATCTCTTCCTACCTGTCACCACTGCGGCAAGGTAGGACACATTGAGAGAGAGTGCAGGCGTAAGTTGGGACTATGCCTGCTTTGCGGATCAGACCAGCATCTATCCAGAGACTGCACTAAACATAGAGAGGGAGCACCGAGACTAGCCTTGCCTGCACCACGACCAGCTTATCCAGCAGTAGGAGCACAGCAGACAGGAGCTGGAGGAGTTAGACCACCAGCTACAGGGGGCTACCAGCAGAGACCACCACTGGCACCGCAGGCAGCTCTATTTCAGCAGGCTCAGCAGTAGAGAGGTCCAGCTCAGGGACGAGGCCAGACATTCACATTAGCTGTTGAGGAGGAAGCTACGGCAGGCGAGGTCATCGCAGGTACTATATTAGTAGCTTCATTACCAGCTGTAGCATTATTTGATTATGGAGCATCACATTCATTTATAGCAGCTAGCTTTGTAGCCACCCATAGAGTAGCTACCGCACCCCTTCCGAAGATGAAAAGAATTCTTACGGGAGGCAAAATTATTCCGGTTAGTGACGTCTGTAGATCATGTTCTGTAGTAGTCTGTGGAAGAGAGATGCGAGCTCAATTTCTAATCTTTTCCATGCCGGATTATGATGTTGTACTTGGTATGGACTGGTTAAGTCAGTACCATACGACTCTTGATTGCCGACTTGGGCGGGTTATATTTAGACCGCCTGGACATCCAGAATTCGAGTTTCTTCGAGGAGCAGTAGAGCAAGGAGTTCAGCCTACTCTTAGGGTACTATCGGTAGAAGGGGTGACAGGTCACCCAAGACTCATATCAGAATTTGTGGATGTATTTTCTGATGATCTTCCAGGTTTACCACCTGATCGGGAAATAGAATTCACAATAGACTTAACTCCAGGAGCAGAGCCTATCACTTCATCAGTATATCGGCTGGCACCTAAAGAGTTAGTGGAGTTGAAAGAACAGGTTGATGACCTTCTGGAGAAGGGTTTCATTCGGCCCAGTATTTCACCTTGGGGAGCACCCATATTATTTGTGCCAAATAAGGATGGAACAGTATGGTTATGCATTGATTACAGGGCACTGAATGCTGTGACCATTAAGAACAGGTATCCCTTACCACGCATTGATGATCTATTCGATCAATTGAGTGGTGCAAGGGTATTCTCGAAGATTGACCTTCGATCCGGCTATCATCAGATCAAAGTAAGAAAGGAAGACATACTGAAGACAGCTTTCAGGACCAAGTATGGACATTATGAGTTCTTGGTAATGCCGTTTGGTTTAACCAACGCGCCAGCAGTGTTTATGAGTTTAATGAACAGAGTCTTTCATCAGTTCTTGGATAAATTTGTGGTGGTGTTCATTGATGATATTCTCATATATTCCAAGAGCCATGAAGAGCACGAGGAGCATCTCAGAATCGTGTTAGAGACCTTAAGACAGGAAAAGTTATATGCCAAACTTAGTAAGTGCAAGTTTTGTATGGACAAAGTACCTTTCTTGGGATATATCATCTCAGGAGAAGAACTTTTAGTGGATCCAGAGAAAGTTGCGGCAATAGAGACTTGGCCTACACCCACATCAGTTGCAGAGGTAAGAAGTTTTCTCGGACTCGCGGGATATTACCGAAGGTTTGTAGAAAATTTCTCGAGGATTGCAGAACCGATGACGAAGCTGACACGTAAAGACCAGGAGTTTATATGGACAGAAGACTGCCAGAAGGTCTTTGAAGAATTGAAGAGAAGATTAACAACAGCACCTGTTTTGATTCTTCCTTTGGGGTCAGGAGGTTTTGTTGTTTACAGTGACGCATCAGGTAGTGGATTAGGATGTGTTTTGATGCAACATGGCAAAGTCATTGCTTATGCATCAAGACAGTTGAAGGTCCACGAGAAGAACTACCCAACACACGATCTGGAGTTAGCAGCAGTTATATTTGCATTGAAGATTTGGAGGTACTACCTTTATGGTGAGAAAGTAGACATCTTTACAGATCATAAGAGTCTGAAGTATGTATATACTCAGAAGGAGCTTAACATGAGGCAGAGACATTGGCTTGAATTGATGGTAGATTTTGACATAGATTTGCAGTACCATCTGGGAAAGGCGAATGTCGTAGCAGACGCACTCAGCAGGAAGCCTACGGCTTATTTCTTGACGATACAGCCCGAGTTATTGAGAGATCTACAGGAGCTTCAGATAGAGGTTGTTTTACCAGGACAGAAGGGCTTGATGGCTAATCTTGAAGTTAAGTCATCACTCGTGGAGAAGATTAAAGAGGCATTGCCCACCGATTCTAGATTTAGAAGACTCAAGGAGAGGACAGAAGCAGGCATGCAGACAGGGCTTCGCATACACGAAGACGGGACATTGAGGTTTGAAAATCGCCTGTATGTTCCAAATGGAGAATTGAGACAGTAGTTAATGACTGAAGCACATAGCTCCATGTACTCTGTTCATCCAGGAGGAACAAAGATGTACCGAGACTTGAGACAGTATTACTGGTGGCATGGAATGAAAAGGGAGATTGCAAGATTTATGGCTAAATGCTTAGTCTATCAGCAAGTAAAGACCGAGCATCAGAGGACTGCAGGTATGCTACAGCCACTTCCTATACCAGAATAGAAGTGGGAGCATATCACGATGGATTTTGTCACAAGATTTCCAAGGAGCCCTAGCGAAAGAGACGCAGTATGGGTTATAGTGGATCGACTCACTAAATTGGCACATTTCTTGCCATTTAGAGTTGGACAGTCCACAGAGGTACTAGCCGACATGTATATGCGACAAATCGTCAAATTATATGGAGTGCCGGTTAGTATTGTATCAGATCAAAATTCGAGATTTATATCTCATTTCTGGAGAAGCATGCAAGAGAGTCTGGGCACCAGACTCAAATTCAGCACGGCTTACCATCCACAGACAGATGGCTAATCGAAGCGCACCATTCAGATCTTGGAGGATATGTTGCGATCATGTATGCTAGACTTTGGAGGATCTTGGGAAGATCATTTGCACTTAATAGAGTTCTCCTACAATAACAGTTATCAGGCCAGCATTCAGATGGCACCATTCGAGGCATTATACGGAAGAAAGTACAGATCGCCTATATGTTGGAGTGACGTTGGTGAACGTCAAATACTGGGTCCAAAATTGGTAACGCAGACAGTAGAGAAGGTAAAATAGATTCAGAATCATCTTCGAGCAGCTCAAGACAGACAGAAGCATTGGGCAGATACACACAGACGTCCCCTAGAGTGCAAAGAAGGAGAGCACGTATTCTTGAGGATTTTGCCCACTCGAGGTACTATTCGATTTGGGAGCAGAGGCAAGTTGAGTCCAAGGTATATTGGGCCATTTGATATTCTAGAGCGCATTGGTGAGGTGGCTTATCGTCTTGCATTACCACCATCCTTAGAGGGAGTGCATGACATATTCCATGTCTCACAGCTGCGAAGGTACGTGACCGACCCAAGTCACGTAGTCGATCATTCAGAGATCGCAGTGGGCCCAAGCTTGAGATATGAAGAACAACCAGTTGGCATCCTCGACGTCAGTGAGAAGATATTGTGGGGACAGACAATCAGACTGGTTCGTGTAGCTTGGAAACATCATTCTCCTGGCAAATCGACTTGGGAGCGAGAGGATAGTATGCACCAGCGTTATC
The DNA here is from genome assembly GCA_036927795.1 of Iris macrosiphon. NCBI lineage: Eukaryota > Viridiplantae > Streptophyta > Magnoliopsida > Asparagales > Iridaceae > Iris > Iris macrosiphon. The sequence continues at coordinate 114,503,445 of JAYESA010000013.1, forward strand.
CCCACTTATTCACGGATGCAGTTGTAAACTAAGTAAGCTTGTAATCACCATAATTCTTCTATAGTAGCTTATTCCTTGATTGCGAGGACGCAATCCTATTAAGAAGGAAAGATTGTAAACACCCTAATTTTCAGAATAATTTTAATATATTTTTTCCCGGATTTTCGGTATGTTTCTGGAGGAAGAACCAAGGTAATTATGAGTTAAATATTTTTAAATATAGTTTATTGGTGTTAAAGTATTATGGAAATAATATTTTATGATGTACAATGGGAAACCGGACATAGGGTATTTTTCGGTGTATTTATTGGACTCCGGAAGCGTGTTTTAGAGCCTTAAAACTATTGGCTTATTAAACCAATCCAGCAAATCGGGTCGGGTCGGATCTGAGCCAAACCCGACCCGAAACCCATTGAAAAACCCTAGCTACCAGATTTTACTGTAGCAGTATAAATCCCCCTGCCTCGGCGAGCGTGCCAAGCTGCAACCCTAGATTCTGCAGCCGCCATCTCCTTCCCTATACTCGACCCACCCCCGGGCAGCCCTCGCCGGAGCCTGCCAGCGTTTCCCCCCCGTCCGTTCCGCTGTGCCACGCAGACCCCGACCGGCCCATGTTTCTTCCTGCCCCGGCTGTTGTAAACCTCGACCGTCGACTGACCGAGCCCTGCTCCGGCCAGTGCTAGCCCGACCGGACAGTGCAGCCGAGAGCCAACCCTCGGTGCGGCACCCCGCACGGTGCATTAGGCTGTGCACTCTCCTCCAGGCCGACCCCGCACCCCGACCAGCCGGCTTCCCCGCTCCTCCCCGTCCGACTTCAGCGTCACCACTACTCGGCAGCACCTGGACGCCGCCGCTGCCCTAACCTCGGACACGGCAAATGCGGACCCAGCAACATCCCAGACACGGGAATTCTCGACCAGGACACGAAGTTGACTCACGAACACGTAGAATTCGGCGTTCACGGAGTCCCGTTCAGGTACCGTTTTCTCTCACCTCATAACTCCATTTTAGATTTCATCAATTGTAACTCGTAGACTGTGTAACCCTCTCGGTGCCCGTGCAACCCGCTCGGTGCATCGCGTCCTATGGTGATCGCACACCGCGATCCAAAAATAGGAAAAACAACGTCCTGTTTTACCCCAGAACTGAGTGTGCCCCGCCAAACGGGACGACTTGGTCGCACGTGGTCTTTACCGAAATGTGTGAGTCATTGATACGGACGTGTGGGATTTTGCAGAAGTCGATTCAGATGTGCGTGCACACCGGAATCAACGCGTATCCGCCGACACCGTCCCGTATCCGTCCTTTCTGGAACACGCTGTAATTTTGTGTATACACGTCGGATCGAGACAAAACTTGCACCATCGGACTCGTAGCAATACGCTGGTCCTGTGAGCCAAGTTTGGTTCGATTCTGAGAACGTTGACAAAATCGCGTATCGTGGGCCCCACAGCTCCACTTGACGGACGATTTTGAGATCGGCTCATCGGAATCCAATTCTGGAAGTTTCGTTGGGTTCGTATCATCGTTCTTGACTTGTAGACACTAAATTTGGTAAATTTGGAGACCTTTGACCCTGACACACTTTTCGGTACAAAGTGGCCCACATATGGACCCCGCTTTGGGGCGGAAATGTTATTTTTGCCCCTGTGTCCAAATTGGACTTAAGGACAGGCATTTGTAGCTATTTGACATCTTCTGAGACGGTTGGTGATGTTTATTACAGCTTTTGGAGTAGTACCCACAGGATCCGCTGATACCGGGACAACTGTTAATATTCAAGCATCAAGCAAGTGTACCTTACCAAACTCTGCAATATTGTTAGATATTTTCCTTGCTTTATTATATTGCTGTGCATGCTTAACCTAGGACTGTGTGATATACTTAGCGTCTGATTATTAGTCGGGTGCCAACACTGTACGCGGTGTTGGGTACTGTCATTTAGAGATGGACATTCGTGACACTTTATATTCTCGTACTTGTCTTACCAAGTACACTTTGACCCAGGACACTTGACACTCCTCATGAGACAGGATCTTCCCAAGATATTTGTGGTGATTCTGTATAGGATACAGGACTTGACAGAGATACTATATTCATAGATACATATGACTTGTTGCATTAGTGATGATACCGCTTGACATGGACATGAGACGTTATGGTCATGATATGCGTGGTTACATTGGGTGGGGAGAGACACACAGGCTACATGCTATTTTCTATATATATCTACTACTATTGTGAGGCCGTAGACTCTCGTAGCAGATCTAGGCACATTACGTGTTATTACCACTACCGGCTCCCCGACACAGAGCTTGTAGTGGCTCAGCCTGAGTACTCCTGCCGCTCTCACTTGCATTTTCACTTAGATGGTTACTTATTTGCCCTATTTATTTCATTATCTGCTGCACTGCATTTATTTTGGCATGAGCTTTCTTGTACCTTGCTATGTCCCCTGAGGACCTGGATCCGGATTATGTCCCCAGGATTTGAGGACGAGATCTATCCCGAGGTATACGGGACCGCAGCAGGAGATGATCCAGGAGCTGTACCGCCATCCGAGGACGAGTTATTAGCCGAAGACTTCTCCTGAGCATCCATGTTCATGCTCAGTATTTATTTACTTATTTCAGTCATTTACTTTCTGGTCTGTTGAACCATTGTATCAGATATTTATCGGGTTGTTCCCCGAAGCACTTTGTTAGACTAGCTGATGATTTACATTCCTTATTTATTTTGTGGATCATATTTTCTATCTTGTGTGGATGAGATTAGTTGTGCCATGATTGCCGTAGACTTGATTTTACAGCTTAAGTATGCCCTGATGGATCCATTAAATTGGGTTTGTCCATCGGTGCGTACTGCTGGCCTTTGACACGTATCTGGTCCCTCGGTATTTTGGGACTGGGGCATGACAATTCTCGATGCACAATCCAAAGTGATGAATGTGACAGGCCATAAAATGTGTCAGGAAGAAAAAACAAAACCATAGAAAGATGTGACAAGGTTTCAGAGTCATGCGTCCAAGAAAAAGTGGCCGCATGATCTGCTTGTCGCATAAGTCACTCGGCCGCATGTTGCTCTTTGAACTTAGCGAATTTCTCATTCGTCCAACGAACAAAACACAAGAAGTTCTGTCACTTAGCTCCAGAACACTTTGTGTAATGATCAGTCATGCTTCCGATAAAATGGACGTATGTTGGTTGGCTATAATGATAAAGATTCCAGGTCGCATAAGGATCATGCCTCATGGAAGTCTCGGCCGCATATGGCCATGAGAACTTCGTCTTCTCCAAACAACAAGTTGATCCATGGCGGAAAAGCTCCAAAAATCCAAAACTTATTTTTTTCATAAAAACTTTATTTTAACTCCGAATCAAGTGAAATAAAAGCCAAAATGCTAGAAATAAAGTGCTCCATCAACTATAAAAACTAAATTTCTAAAATACCATATTTTAGTAGATCAAAACAATGAAAACACATGGAACCCATAAAAATCCTAAACTTCAAGTGTAGATCTACTCAAATCTAGTCATAAAAACTAAAAACTCTAAGTATTAAAAGTATTTAGAATTATAATACACACATATTAGACTAATAAAATATAAGAAAAGAACAAAAATAAAAAAAATTAAGAGATTTCTTTATCTAATGCAAGGTGTACTTGCCTAAAATGAAAAAAAAGAGAATGTGGGAAGAGCGAGAGAAATAAGTTAGCTTATATATGCTAGGGTTGAGATTTAGACCATGGGTTCATTCATGACCAAACCAACCCAACCCAACAATTAAACCATGAGTCTAATTGAAACAAAGAATGGGTCTAGTCTCCATGACATGCAATCTAATCACCATGTAAGCAAAAAATAATATAAGCAGAAAAACTAATATGTTCCAAATACGTATATCGGGAACATAGAGTAAAATCTCTACCCACCTTAGAAAATTTTTGTCCTCGTAATTCGAATCCAAGTATTATTTAGAGAAGTCAGGACAAGCACGATACTAATCTATAAGCTAATCTACACATGCAAGCAATCACACATAATGAAGCAAAGCAACATCACAACACATAGGTTATCGATGATCACAAAATCTGAGATATGAAGGCGTAAGAAAGAATATACCTTCTAAATCAAATATGTGTGGGTACTGGGATCGAATATTATCCTCGCGCTCTATTCTCCCAGAGAGTGATGGCCCCAAGAAACCTAGATAAGAGAAATAGTTTGGTTCATGAGCACCTTCTCTCTTTGGTCTAATATAGATACAGATTGCTCCTCGTAAGATAAGTCGGTACCAACGACTAATTCAGAGTGATCGAGGATATGACTCAGATCTGGAATATACCTATACAACTAAGACACATAAAATATATCGTGTACCTTACGTAGCAAAGTCAGTAGGGCAAGACGATAAGCAATATTGCCTAACCGATAGAGAATATCGAACGGACCTACGTATCACAGACTAAGCTTCCCGCGAACCCCGAATCTAATGACTCCACGGGTCGACAAAATCCGTATGAACACATGGTCGCCGACACAAAACTCTAAAGGCCTACAATGCTGATCTTTCCATTGCCGATGCCTATCTTATGCAACCCAAAGTCGCTCTCTGATCTTCTTGACAACTACTGTCTGCGTGATCATCTCAGGCCCTAACATCTTTTGCTCACCTATATCATCCCATGCCAATGGTGACCTGTACTTTCTCTCGTATAACGCTTCGATGGGTGCCATCTAGATACTGGCCTGATAACTTTTATTGTACGAGAACTCGATGAGATAAAGGTAATCCTCCCAAGACCCTCCAAAATCCAAAGTATAAGCTCGTAGCATATCCTCCAACGTTTGGATGGTTCTCTCTGATTGTTCATCTGTTTGAGGATGATAAGCGATACTGAATCTCAATTTGGTGCCTAAACTCTGATGCAAGCTTTTCCAAAAATATAAAGTAAATCGGGTGTCTCGATCTGATACGATACTCACTGGGATACCATAATGTCTTACTATTTATCGCATGTATAATTCTGCCAACTGCTCTATGGATTGTCGTACTCGGAAGGAAAAAAATGAGCTACTTTCGTGAGACAATTTTCTATCACCCAAACTGCATCACGACCAGTCAGGATTCTAAGTAAACCGGTTATAAAGTCCATCATGATATGTTCTCACATTCACTCCGGTATAGGAAGCAGTTGTAAATATTATGTCGGTCTTTGCTGGTCGGCCTTTACTTGTTGACATACAAAACACCGAGAAACAAATCGTGCTATCTCCCTCTTTATCTCGTTCTACTAGAAATATTGCTTGATGTCTTGATATATCTTGGTACCTCCTAGATGAATTGAATACTGGGAATTGTGGGCCTCGGTCATTAATTCTTGAAGAATATCTCCCTTGGTATACAGAGACAATTACCAAATCTAAGGTTCACATCTTCATGAATCGTCAACTCCTTCCTGAGACCAGACTCACATTCTGTCCGTAGCTTTTGAATCTTCTGGTTCTCTGTCTAAGCCGCCTTGATTCTCTCTACCAAAGTAGACTGTACTTGAAAGCTAGCCAAAATTCTTGCGTCCTGCGAAGTACTACCTCAATACCCATTTCTTGAAGATCCTCTAATATATGTCGCTGCGATATCAACATAAATGCGTTGCCTCTCCTGCTATGTGTGTCTGCTACTACATTAGCCTTGCCCAAATGATACTAAAGTTCCACATCATAGTCCTTTATCAATTCTAACCACCTCCTCTGCCTCATATTCAAGTCCTTCTGAATGAATAAATATTTTAGACTTTTATGTTCCGTAAATATCTCTACCCGATCACCATATAAGTAGTGCCTCTATAGTTTAAGCACAAATACCACTGCTGCCAATTCCAAGTCATGAGTTGAATAGTTCTTCTCATGATCTTGAAGCTGTCAAGATGCATAAGATATCACCCTTCCATGTTGCATCAATACACACCCTAGTCCTTTGCCAGATGCGTCACAACATACTGTAAACCCTTCGGAACCTACTGGAAGCGTGAGAATCGATGATGAAATCAGTCTCTTCTTTAATTCTTCAAATATAGTCTGGCACTCTATTGACCAATCAAACTCAGCCTCCTTGCGTGTCAAACGAGTCAACAGTGCTGAAATCCTTTCAAAATCTGATACAAATCTTCTGTAGTATCCTGTCAAGCCGAAAAAACTATACACTTCTGCTAATGTCTTAGGAATTGGCCAACTCTCTACGACCTTAACCTTCTTTGGGTCTACTTCCACTCTTGCTCCAGAGATGATGTGACCCAAGAATGACACGTGATCCAACCAAAACTCATACTTGCTAAGCTTTGCGTATAATCGGTGTTCCCTCAAAATCTGTAAGACCTTTTGGAGATGCTCTTCATGCACCTCCTCGCTACTGGAATAGAATAAAATGTCATCTATGAAAACCACCATGAACTGATTTAGATACGACAAGAAGATGCGGTTCATCAAATCCATAAATATTGCTGGAAAATTTGTCAGTCCGAATGACATAACTAAGAATTCATAATGCACATATCTTAACCTAAATGTTGTCTTGGGTATGTCTTGCTCCTGAACTCTTACTTGATGAGACCCTGATCAAAGATCGATCTTGGAAAAAATCTTAGCCTTGCTCAACTGATCAAACAAATCATCGATTCTTGGTAATGGATACTTGTTCTTCACTGTCACTGTGTTCAACTGTCTGTAGTTGATACATAACTGGATTACCCATCATTCTTCTTCATTAGAACCACTGGCGCTCCCCAAGGTGATCCACTGGTTCAAATAAACTTCTTTGCCTTCAGCTCTTCTACATGTTGGTACATTATGTCTAATTCTGTTGGTGCCATTTTATAAACTTTACAAGATATTGGCCCTGCTCCAGGGATCAACTCTATGCAAAACTCTACGTCCTTTACTGGTGGTAACCCTGGAAGTTCATCAGGAAAGACATCTAAAAATTCTTAGAATACCAGGGGAATATGCTCTTCTACTACTGCTACTGCTGTAATTCTGTCTCCACATCGGTCTCTCACGATTCTTTCAAGCACAAAATCCTCCATGCATGGGATACTAAATAACACTCTACCCCTATGGCAATCTATCCTAGCATGACTGTCTCTCAGCCAGTCCATGCCTAGAACTACGTCGAAGTTACCCATAGAAAACTTGATCAACTTGGCGGGTAATGAATGCCCGCACACTATAATTGGACACGCCACACACACTACTAACTTCTACGAACCCATTACTAGTGAGTATATTCAACCCCTCTGGCAATGTCCCAAACTCTAATCCAATATGTGTTGCAAACTATGCAGATACAAATGAATGCAAAGCTCTTGAATCAAATAATGCTATTACAGCTCTGAGACAAAAAGGCTGCCACTGAGGCTGAACGTTCGGGATCTTCTGGTTGGAAGAGGCTGCCGCATATTGCTCTTTGGACTTAGCGAGATGAGCAACCACATGCTAGGATACCCTAGATCAGAAGAGGCTGCGGTTGGCCAGACCAACCCTGGATTGTTCTCAAATTGCATGTGACTGACCCTATGGATCTTCCAGACCTGGCTTGGAGGATACACTTCAGTTCCAGATCATATTGGGAAATGTGTGGGAAGGTATTCTCGTCTACAACTTTTTTTGCTGTAGACTTCCTAATTATCATGAGTATTTTTGACCGTTTGGTCCTACTTGATTTTCATGTATTATCATTCTTGCTGCTTATTTTATTGTGTTTGCCTGTGGATATGAGATCAGATTTAGGCCATAGATTGGATTACATGCTAGGATATCCATATGACTGACAGTCGTGACCGTCGTACGACGTTTATACCTTGTACCGAGTAGTTGGCCATGTCCGTCCCCATATTTATCCAGTATTTTGGGAGCGGAGTGTGACAAAGTTTTATTGGTAGCCCATGCAGGTCTCGTTTTGAGATATTGTTGGCTATCACATTATTATTGATCTCAGTCTACAATTTTTTAGAATTTTTACTTGTTATACTTTTCCTTCTCTCCCTTGAACTTGTAAATTGGCCCCTCTGTCTGTTTGGACCTATCTTGCTTGACCCCTATCTATTCATTGTTATTTGCCTTTATTCCTTGTTTTGAGAGATGTGGTCATGTACTTGGACACGTCGATCACTTTATCAGATAAGACGTTGTCTTGTCTCAATCCTTAGGTTACTTATTACTTATCTTGGGTTTTGTACTCTCTAACGATGCATCGCCTTGGTTGACTTTTCTGTTATCTCCTACGTGCGTTGACTTTGTGTTGACCTACTATCATTATCGGCCTCTTCGTGCATTGATGTGGTATTTTTGGAGGGTATCCTATACGTGTTAATCCAATCCACGTCCATACAAAAAGTAATAATTTTACCAAAGATCCCCCGGTAGGATTTCCTCAATGGAAGCAAACAACCACATGCTAGGATACCCTATGTGCATAACATGAGCTATGTGTCCCAACGTGATAAAGCTCATACGACCAATTGTAAGTTTGGTAATTCGATCAGATTTCTTGTATCCGTGCTGATATAATTACTATGTGCTATGTGTACATGTGTTATAAGGTGCACTGAGGTGCGACCATATTATAATATACACTGAGGGCGACATAACTTGCTACGTGCTATGAGATTACATATTTTAGATTGTGCATCGAGAATGATCCCTATACTACATGACATATGATATTATTGTATTAATTCTCCAGCACGAGCATGGTATGTGGGTCAACTACCAAAAAGTGGCTAGGACTTGATTGATTGTTGTATCACGCTCGGGTGAATCCAGTTTGAGCCATCAAGTAACAAAGTAGATTCGTATCTAGCATGGACCGTACTACGGTATGATATATAGGAGGATTGATCATGTGACCACGCCATGGGATTCCTAACATTACAATAGGGCTAATTTAGGCCATAGATTGGATTACATGCTAGGATACCCACATGACTGACAACCGTGACCGCCGTACGATGTTCTATACCTTGTACAAAGTAGTTGGCCATGTTTGTCCCTGTATTTATCCAATATTCTGGGAGCGGGGCATGACAAGATTTTATTGGTAGCCCATGCAGGTCTCGTTTTGAGATATTTTTGGGTATCACATTATTATTGATCTCAGTCCACAATTTCTTGGAATTCCTACTTGTTATACTTGCCCTTCTCTCCCTTGAACTTGTAAATTGGTCCCTTTGTCTGTTTGGACCTATCTTGCTTGACCCCTATTTATTCATTGTTATATGCCTTTATTCCTTATTTTCAGAGTTGTGGTCCTGTTGTTGGACATGTCGATCAGTTTATCAGATAAGACGATGTCATGTCTCAATCCTTGGGTTACTTTTTATTTATCTTGGGTTTTGTACTCTCTAACGATGCAATCTTGGGTTTTGTACTCTCTAATGATGCATCGCCTTGTTGACTTTTCTGTTATCTCCTACGTGAGTTGACTTTGTGTTGACTTAGTATCATTATCGGCCTCTTCGGCCATTGATGTGGTATTTTTGGAAGGAGGATTATATCGGAGCTCAGAATTTTCGAAGAAAGTTAAAATTGGAGATTTCAGAAGCATTTGTTGATTGTTCAGTGAATATTCTTGTATCATTTCAGCTCCTTTGACTCTGGATAGTTCCGCCTTCTTGATTATCTGTTCAGATATTATTTTGATTATAGATATATTTCCTGTATATGATGATTAGATTTGGATTTTGGATTTGGATTATTTACCTTATAAACTATCTTGTGATCTTGTAAGATGTTTTGTGATTTTAATGAGTTTGACATTTGTTTTGGATTTGATTTTGTTTTGGACATTTGTCAAGAGTGACCTGGTGGCCCTAGTATACCTTTACGACAAGGTAGCATAAGCTGCAGTCGTTCGATCATAGTGTCATGGTAAATCTTCTACAGCCAATCCGGATGGCGTGGTAGAGAATGACCGTGACACACATTGTTATTGGATATGAGAAAACTTCGGTCGTCGGTTTGAGGCAAATATCCTGGATTTCGTAATTTTCTGAGGATTTTCATGCATTTAGAATTTCAGTTTTCTGATATTAATTTCGATATTTTGTAGTTTTTTTATTCATGGAGGCATTTCGTGCATGTGGGATTCTGGTTTTTTGAGATTGTTTCGGTTATTTTAAATTTATTTTTTAGGTTGATTTGCGTAGTTAGATATTTTCTTCTTTGATGTTTTTAGATTGAGATCTTGTTTATTTTTGATTGTATTACTTAATTTTTGTAAGGTGGGTAGAGTTTTCATGATATATATATATATATATATATATATATATATATATATATATATATATATATATATTAGTTTTGAAAAAACTACATTTTAAATGATTTCAAAATTCCGAGGACGTAATTTTTGTAAGGTTGGTGGGATGTCATATCCCTATTTTCTAAAATATTTACATGCCCGTATTTTATATTTTGAGGATTATCAAATTTGTGTATTTTTAAATTTTTTTTTTTTTGCATGTTGATTTATCTTGGTTGTCGAGGCCTGATTTCTTATTGTTCATGTTGTTGATTATTTTATTGTTAGTATTATTACTTTTTATTAATTTTATTTTGTTATTATTGGTATTGAAATTGGCATTGATATAGTTGTTATTATCATGATTATTATTTCTAGTATTTTTGTTATTTTCTATTGATTTTCTATTGATTTTATTTTATTTTATATTATTTTTTTAATTTTTAGTTTTTAGTTTTTAATTTTTAACTTTTAGTTTTTAATTTTTAATTTTTAATTTTATTATTATTATTGTCCTTTCTAAATCCTCACCCCAAACCCTAACCTACCCTTTCCCCTTACAGCTCCCCCAACCCTCTCTCTCTCTTTCTCTCGCTCTCTCCCGCTAACTTCTAATCTCCCCCCTTCTGCTGGATGGACCCCTCCTCTATCGATATCTTTCTCTCTCTCTCTCTCTCTCTCTCTCGCTCCTTTTCTCTCTTCTCCTTCTCTCAGTCTCTCTCGTTCCTCCCTCTCTCTCTCTCTTTCTCTCTCTCTCTCTCTCTCATTTCTCTCTCCCTTTCTCTCGCTCTCTCTCTTTCTCGACCCCATCTCTATCCTGACCTCCCTCAGTCTCTCTCTCTCTATCAATCCCTCTCTGATCTCTCTCTCTCTCGATCTCTATCTCGATCTCGATCTCACTCTCCTTCCCTCTCGATCTCTTTCTCCCTCTCGGGTCCCCTCCAACTCGGATCCACCATAATGGCTTCCATTACCACCACCACTTTCGTCCACCACCACCATGGCGACCATCTCCCTGACCGTCACCACCATCGTCATCGTTTCTATTTCCTCTGCCCCTTTTTTGGGGTCGTATCACCATGAGTTCCTCGGGACAACTACACCTCGGTGTACGTATCACTCTCATTTTTTGTGCTACCTCGGTCCATGTGTTGCCTTGGGCAACAGGATGCATCGAGCCCCGTGTTTCCTTGAGCATCGTAGCATCTTGGTTTGTTCGTCTTGATCTTCGTTCCCCTTGGTCTTTGTGCCTTTTCCTCGTAATTTGCGTTATAATTGATTTGCGTGCACGTACCAATTTATGTACTGCATCGATTTATGCACTTTGTATTTCTTTAAACTTCGTACATTCCTCGATTTACGTGCACATTCTATTTCCCTTTCGTTCTATTTCGAATCTCGTGCGCGTCTCGATTTACGTGGATATCTTAATTTGCGTGTCCATATCGATTTGTGTGCCTCAATTTTTTGTGCCAGATCCTTGCACCGCTTACGGGACCCACACGGTATAGCCTCATGCCATCTCTTGTGATTTGTTTTATTAGTATTTTATTATTTAGTGGTAATATTTGTTTATTGTGTTCCGAGGACCTCGATGGATGTGCGAGCTTGTATTCATAGTGTCAAAGACTTGCGTATCTAGCTGAGCCCTGAGATGATCATGCAGGTTACCATTGGCATGTGATGATATAAGTGAGCGGAAGATGTTAGGCCCTGAGATGATCACGCAGACAGTAGAAGTTGTCAAGCATATTAGAGAACGACTTTGGATTGCACAAGATATGCATCGACATTGGACATATCAACATCGTAGGCCTTTAGAGTTTGTGTCAGTGACCACGTGTTCTTACGGATTTTGTCGACCCGTGGAGTTATTAGATTCGGGGTTCGCGAGAAGCTTAGTCCGCGATACGTAGGTCCGTTCGATATTCTCGAGCGGGTTGGCGATGTTGCTTATCGTCTTGCCCTTACGTCTTCTCTATGTGAGGTACACGATATATTTTATGTGTCTCAGTTGCGCAGGTATGTTACGGATCCGAGTCATATTCTCCATCACTCTGAATTAGTCGTTGGTACCGACTTATCTTACGATGAGCAACTCGAATCCATATTAGATCGAAGGGAGAAGGTGATCAAGAATCAGAATATTTCTCTTGTCTGGGTTGCCTGGGACCATCACTCTCTGGGAGAATCGACGTGGGAGCGCGGAGACGATATTTGATCCCGGTACCCATACCTATTCGATTTTGAAGGTATATTCTTTCTTACGCCTTCATATCTCGGATTATGTGATCATCGATCACCTATGTGTTGTGATATTGCTTTGCTTCATTATGTGTGATTTCTTGTACGTATAGATTAGCTTGTAGATTAGTATCGTGCTTGTTCTGACTTCACTAACAAAACTTGGATTCGAATTTTGATGACAAAAATTTTCTAAGGTGGGTGTAAAACCCCCTTCCTAAAAATCGTATATACCATTTTTATTTATTAATTATTAATTTAATTGTAGAAATTAGTGGCTAAATAGGAGAAATAGATTTTTAATAATTTTTATTTTAGGTGTTAGGGCACTTAGAGGATTTATGGGACCATCAGGATTTTTTCAGAATTTATTTTATGTAGGAGACCCCTTGAGCAGTTGCTAGCTTAACGGTGTGCATTAATATAATCTATAAATTTTCTTATGAGTATATATATATATATATACATACGCACACAAATATATATATGTATATATATATTTAAAAAGAAAAAAGAAAAAAGAAAAAAAAAGAAAAGAAAAGAAATTATTAATAAACTAATAATAATAACCTAATAATAACTATAACTAATAATCATTCCAACTTAGCAAGCAACTTAGCAAACAAGTTCCAACTAAAAGACTCACACAGCAAACAATTCCACTAACGCCCACTAGCACAGACCCGACCCCCCGCGGACCCGCGACACTCCCTTCTCTCTCCCTATTCTTATATATATATATATATATATATATATATATATATATATATATATATATATATATATATATTATCTCTTTAAACTCTAATCTAAAACCTCTAGACCCTCCTCTTCTCATCTAGACCTAGAGAGAGCCGCCACCGCAGCCAGAGAACCCCGCCAGGCCGTCCAAACCAATCCCGACGACCGCGACCCCGCGCACTGCAGATTCTCACACGAGGTACCTTTGTTCCGGAGTTGCTTCCCGTCGACTCGCTCAACCAAACGCCATTCCGTCTTCACCGGTATGCTCACCCCTTAACCCTCTTCCATATCTGTATAATAGCAGACCTCAAACAACGTGTACCCATAGGCGAAAATAGCGCCCAAGTTGGCGCAAGCAGACCTAATTCTGGGATCGTAGAAAACTGCGGTGACCACCCATGTTGCCGAGTTCGTATCTCCCACCACAGAGATCCAAATTCGGTGATTATTTTTGGTATGCGTAGACCACTTGACCTAGTTTATTTTCTGTTAAATAACCCTAGATTATTAACTGCTGTGGACAGAATTAAATTCGTCACAAAATTCCGAGATTTCTAAAAGTTGTGAAAAGGAGCGCGCCCCGCCAAACGGGACTGCCCCGCCGTGTACCAAGTGTACCGAACAGTGCGCGCAGCATAACCGGACACGTAACAATTCGTGGAAACTGATTCAGACGTGTGTGCGCACCGGAATCAGGCCGTATCCGCGGACACACCCCGTGTCGCAACTTTTGTGGAAGTCTCGCGTATTTTGTGCACACTTGTCAGATTGCGACAAAACTTGCGCCACTGGACTCGTGGTAACGCGCTGGTCCCGTGACCCAATTTTCATGTAATTATGAGACGGTTGACCAAATCGCCAATTGGTGGGCCCCACAGTTGACTTTTTGGACAAAATTGTGTTCGGCCCATCGAAATCCATATTTGGACATACCGTTGGGTTCGTATTGACATTTAGGGTTGTTTGACCTATAATTTGTTCTATTTAGAGACTGTTACCCTTGGCACGCTTTTCGGTGCAAAGTGGGCCACACATGGACCCACTTTTACCCAAATTTATCGTTTTGCCCCTGTATCCAAATTGGATAAAAGGGAAGTGCTTTTTAGCTATTTTGCTCATTCCGGAAATGTTGATGATGTCTATTTCAGCATCCAGAGACGTTTGTTCGGAGGCTATTAGTTCCAGGTTTCGTGTCCTTGACATTTAGGCGCGTACACTTTACAGATTTTTTGTCAGGCAAGTATACCTTGCCATTGTACTGTATTTACATTCCATATGATGCATGCATGTTTATTTCTGTTTATTTTAGTTTATTTATTTTAACTGCTATATAAATTACGCGTCCAAGGAAACTTGGGTGCAACGACGGTGTCGTCGTACTATGTTTTAATTTATGTATATGCATTGGACCTACTTTATGAGACTACCCCATCTTCATGAGGCATTTATGTTTCATTGGCCATGATACTATTCTTACACGAGTGTGAGTCACATGTAGGACACGAACTAGCGTACTCGGATGGCCACAGGTACGTATAGGTCGTACGACGGTTAGGGATAACTGCCAATAGAAACTTTGCATGCTAGTAGACCTGGCGGTTATTAGAGGTATTATCGTGTCATGGACATGACATGCTTAGAGCATTGGGTGGGGAGAACAACAAGGCATTTGGGCTCCTTTGCACTTTTCTTGTGTAACCCGTACACTCCGCCGGAGATGCGCGGTCATGATGACCACTATATATTATATATTATCAGGCGGGCCTCCGGCGTTCAAAAGACGATGTGCCTTTGTAGGCCCCTGGATCTCCAAGAGAACCATGCCAATCCTATTTCATCCAGATAGCCCACTTGGTGGAAAGTTGTTCTCAAACTACATTCACATAGATGGTTAGGCGACCCCATTGGATGTTTATATTTTAGTACTTTATTGGCATATATTTTTTGTATCTTGTTACGTCCCTCTGAGGACCTGGTCCCATTCTAGATATAGATGCGAAGGAGTACCCGCAGGAGTATGGACCTGAACCTGACGCTACCTATCAGTCTGAGGAGATCTTACCTTCGGATTATATGTGATTCATTGCAGATGTTTAGAGATTCTAGTTGCTATTCTTTTTGAGACATTTATTCTTATATTAGAGTTTATTCTCTTCTCTCTTTAGTAGTTTATTATAGTCAATTTGCAGTGGATTTGTTCCCATCCGACTATCATTCTTTGAGACTACTTATTTGATATTCAGTTATTGATTTCCATTTTATCTATTATTTATGCTGTGGATGAGATATATATTGCGTGTGACTTGTTGTGACAGTATATTACCACTGTGGATTGGATATTCATGTACAGTGTACGTGTGTATATGGTTTCCATATATTGGAGTTCGTATACATACGGCTGGCGTGTTACGTATTCCTAGTCCTACGTATTTTGGGACTGGGCATGACATATTTTTAGTGGTGGCCCATGCAGGTCGAGAATATATTGTCTCGCTTACGTAACTGTACCGAACAAGCCTGCGTATATAAATAGTGTATAAGGATCTCATCCACGCTTAACTGAAACTCATCCTTCCTATTTAATACTTGCATCCTGTTTTATTCCTGTACTTTTTCTAATCGTTTCGTACATCACCTGTAGAGAGATGGATTTGCAAAATGGATATACTGCCGTCGATGGCGACACAACTTCTGGAGTCAATGGTCAGACTCAAGGAGGGACCCCAACGATTCCTAGGCTTCCGGGGCCAGATGGACAGACTCACACTCCAATTCCATCTGATCTTCCCGCTTCACCTATTGGAAACCTTCCAGCTTTTCCAGTACCGTAAGATGGCCAAGCGCAGATGTTCCAATTCTTTCAGATGATGATATAGGAACAGAGGCAGCAAGCAGCTGAGCAGAGGCAAGAATTTTTGGCAGCACTGGAGAGGATGGCTGCATAGGCTACTGTACCAGCCCAAGCACTAGCTCCAGTACCTCGAGCTAGGGTTGGATCAGTAAAGGGCTTTATTCAGATGGGTCCAAGGCAGTACAAGGGCACTGAGACTCCGGAGGAGACTACCAACTGGATCACTCACACGCAGAAGCTGCTGGAGGCATCACAGTTACCTATGGACCTATGGATGACGGGTGTACGGACGCTTCTAGATGGTAATGCTCATCACTGGTAGGAATCCATGGAGCGCCAGTTGGGTACTTACCAGACTTGGGAGCAGTTCTTGGAGTGCTTTGAGAGAAAGTACTTCCCGGACACCGTCAAAGATACATTGTACGATCAGTTTCTTCACTTGGAGCAGGGGAACCAAACAGTGGACGAGTATGATGTCGAGTTTAGTCGACTCAGCAAATATGGCGCTGCTTTGATACCAAATGACTTGGCTAAGGCTAAGAGGTTTCATCGAGGACTGACCCAGGAGCTACAACATTATACAAGCTTGCAGTCCCGAGTCTCTTATGCTGAACTACTGACAGAGGCCAGATTGCAAGAAACCATTAGCAGAGAAAAATGAGGTCAGCTGAGGACACAACAAGGATCGGCAAGGACACAGCAGGGACCAGCCAGGACACAACAGGGAGGACCTATCAGACGTCCCTTGGTACAGCAGCATCAGCAACACAGAGCCGGACCATACCAGAATCTGGAGAAGCCCTACTACAATTATTGTGGGAAACGTGGACATATATCGAGAGATTGTCAGACTCGCTTGGGTCAGTGTATGAGATGTGGCTCCGGACAGCACATGGCGAGAGACTGCCCAATGCAGACATCCACACTCCCACCACCAGTTCAGAGACTAGCGCTTCCAGCACCGAAGCCAGTCCAGCAGATGACTGGACCGGGAGCACCTCGACCCCCCAGCAGCTGGAGGATTTTAGTGAGGACCACCGCTACCTACCCAGGAGGAGCAGTATATGAAGGCCGGACATGGACAGCCGTAGAGAAACGGGTGAGCTTTTGCATTGGAGGTAGATGACATGGATCATGAGGTGGATGTCATAGCAGGTATTATCCTTGCTTTTACTTTTTCTGCGGTGACATTATTTGATACGGGAGCCACCCACTCATTCATATCATCTAGTTTTATTGCCAAACACAACATTGCTTCTACACCTTTATCTAGTTGTGTTAGAATTCTAACCGGAGGAGGAGTTGTACCAGTTAGCCGAATTTGTAGATCGGGTCCTATAGTGATACGTGGCAGAGAGATGAATGTCCAACTCTTAGTCCTTCCTATGCCAACTTTTGATATTGTGCTTGGAATGGACTGGCTAAGCAAGTACCACGCTTTCTTCGATTGTTTTGGAGGAAGTATTCTTTTTAAGGTACCAGGCCAGCCTGAACTTGAGTTTGCCCGAGGAGCCACAGAAATCCTTGATGGTATGCAGCTCGCAATGGACTATGTTGTCTATCATCCCATTATTTCAGAATTTTTAGACGTCTTTCCAGAGGATTTGCCAGGACTACCCCCAGATAGAGACGTAGAGTTTTCAATTGAACTAGCACCCGGAGCAGCACCTATAGCATCGCATGTTTACAAACTGGCGAAAAAGGAGATGGACGAGCTGAAGGCACAGTTAAAAGAACTAGAAGAGAAATGTTTCATTCGACCGAGTGCATCACCCTGGGGAGCACCAGTGTTGTTTGTACCCAAGAAGGATGGGTCAGTGCGTATGTGCATTGACTACAGAGCCTTGAATGCAGTGACAGTGAAGAACAAATATCCATTGCCATGCATTGATGACCTGTTTGATCAACTCAGTGGAGCTAAGGTGTTCTCAAAGATAGATTTGAGATCGGGATATCACCAGGTGAAGGTACGGAAGCAGGACATTCCGATGACCGCATTCAGAACAAGATATGGGCACTACGAGTTTTTGGTCATGCCATTTGGATTGACCAATGCTCCAGCGATCTTCATGGACTTGATGAATCGAGTCTTCCACCAGTACTTGGACCAGTTTGTGGTCGTCTTCATAGATGATATACTTGTTTATTCGAAGAGCCACGAGGAGCACGAGGAGCACCTGCGGATTGTTCTAGAGACTTTGAGGAGAGAGCAGTTATATGCAAAGCTCAACAAATATGAGTTCTTCTTAGACAGAGTTTTATTTCTTGGACATGTTGTTACAGGAGATGGTATTTCTGTTAATCCAGAGAAGATCTCGGCAGTTGAGACATGGCCTGATCCTAAATCAGCAGCAACGGTGAGGAGTTTCCTTGGACTTGCGGGATATTATCGACGGTTCATGGAAAACTTCTCAAGGATAACGGCACCTATGACTTGCTTGACTTGTAAGGATCAAGAATTTATATGGCCCGACGAGTGTCAAGGCGCCTTTGAAGAGTTAAAGAAGCGACTGACTACAACACCAGTATTGACTATTCCGTCAGGATCAGGAGGTTATGTGATCTACAATGACGCATCAGGGAAAGGCTTGGGATGCGTATTGATGCAGCATGGCAAGATGATTGCATATGCATCTAGGCAGTTACGAGTACATGAGAAGAATTATCCGACTCATGACTTGGAACTTGCAGCCGTTGTATTTGCTCTGAAGCTATGGAGACATTACTTATATGGGAAACGAGTGAAGATCTATACAGACTACAAGAGCCTCAAGTACGTCTTCACGCAGAAGGAGTTAAATATGAGGTAACGTCGATGGCTCGAGTTGATAAAAGATTTCGAGATAGAGCTACATTATCATCCAGGCAAGACTAACATGGTAGCAGACGCGTTAAGCCGGAAGCCAGCAGCTTATTTCTTGACATCACAGAGGGAACTATTAGAGGACTTGTAAGAGATTGGCATTGAAGTGATATTACCCGAAGCAGATGGGACAATAGCCAACTTGCAAGTACAATCATCATTGGTAGAGAGGATTAAGGCAGCTTTGCCTACAGACGCCAGATTCCGGAGACTGAAGGAAATGACAGAGGCCGGAGAGCAGACAGGATTGTGCATTCATGAGGATGGGACATTACGATGTGGTGATCGTCTTTATGTTCCAAATGGAGAGATTCGACAGGAGCTGATGGCAGAGGCTCATAGTTCGATTTATTCTATTCATCCTAGAGGCACCAAGATGTATCGTGACTTAAGACAGCACTTTTAGTGGCATAGAACGAAGAGAGAGATAGCTCGCTTTGTAGCTAAATGTCTGGTATGTCAACAAGTAAAGGCGGAGCACCAGAGGACAACTAGATTATTGCAACCACTTTCGATTCCAGAGTGGAAGTGGGAGCACATCACTATGGACTTCGTCACGGGTTTTCCCAAGAGTCCAAGTGGGAGAGATGCAGTATGGGTAGTAGTGGACCGACTCACCAAGTCAGCCCATTTCATACCTTTTAGAGTGGGTCAGTCTACAGAAGCTTTAGCTGACTTATATATAAGGCAGATCGTGAGATTGCACGTCATACCAGTCAGTATTGTATCGGACAGAGATTCGCGCTTTACATCGCACTTTTGGAGGAGCATGCAAGAGAGTCTTGGTACTCATCTGAAATTCAGTACATCTTACCACCCGCAGACAGATGGGCAGTCGGAGCGTACTATTCAGACCTTGGAGGATATGTTGAGGGCTTGCATGTTAGACTTCGAAGGATCATGGGAGGACCACCTACATCTTGTGGAGTTTTCTTACAACAATATCTATCAAGCAAGTATTCAGATGGCTCCATTTGAAGCATTATATGGAAGAAAATGTAGGTCTCCTGTGTGTTGGAGTGACGTAAGAGAACATCAGATTCTGGGACCCGAGTTGGTGGTCAATACCGTAGAGACAGTTAAGAAGATTCAGGGACACTTGCGAGCAGCACAAGGCAGACAGAAGCAGTGGGTAGACCTTCATCATCGTCCCTTAGAGTTCAAGGAGGGCGATCATGTCTTCTTGAGGATATCACCGACCAGAGGCACCATCCGATTTGGAGGGCACGGCAAGTTGAGTCCAAGGTATATTGGACCATTTGACGTGCTCGAGAGAGTTGGAGAAGTGGCATATCGACTTGCGCTACCACCTTCACTGGAGGGAGTACATGACGTATTCTATGTGTCGCAGCTCAGGCGATATGTGGCAGACAACAGCCATGTTATCGACCATTCAAAGATCACCATTGGGCCGAGCTTGTCTTACCAAGAGAAACCCGTGGGAATCTTTGATCGTCGAGAGAAAGTGTTGAGGAACCAGTCTATTCCCTTGGTTTGCGTAGCATGGAGGCATGGCACGCCAGGAGAATCAACTTGGGAGCAGAAGGACGACATGCGCAAGTATTTTTCGAACCTATTCGCAGACCAAGGTATGAATTTACATTGTTAATTTATATCTTATACCATCCTTGACATTCTATCGTGGCTTAATTTTAATTTCGAGGACAAAATTTTTATAAGTTGGGTAGAATGTAAAACCCTTCCTAAAAATCGTATATACCCTTTTTATTTATTATTTATTAATTTAATTCTAGTAATTAGTGGCTAAATAGGAGAAATAGATTTTTAATAATTTTTATTTTAGGTTTTCGGGCATTAGGATTTATGGGACCATCAGGAATTTTTCGGAATTTATTTCATGTAGGAGACCCCTTGAGCAGTTGCTAGCTTAACGGTGTGCATTCATATAATCTATAAATTTTCTTATGAGTATATATATATATATATATATATTTGTATATATATATATATATATATATATATATATATATATATATATACAAATATATATATGTATATATATATTTAAAAAGAAAAAAGGAAAAAAAAAGAAAAGAAAAGAAATTATTAATAAACTAATAATAATAACTAATAATAACTATAACTAATAATCATTCCAACTTAGCAAGCAACTTAGAAAACAAGTTCCAACTAAAAGACTCACACAGCAAACAATTCCACCAACGCCCAACGCCCACTAGCACAGACCCGACCCCCCCGCGGACCCGCGACACTCCCCTCTCTCTCCCTATTCTTATATATATATATATATATATATATATATATATATATATATATATATTTATCTCTCTAAACCCTAATCTAAAACCTCCAGACCCTCCTCTTCTCATCTAGACCTAGAGAGAGCAGCCACCGCAGCCAGAGAACCCCGCCAGGCCGTCCAAACCAATCCTGACGACCGCGACCCCGCGCACTGCAGATTCCCACATGAGATACCTTTGTTCCGGAGTTGCTTTCCGTCGACTCGCTCAACCAGCAAAAAGTAATAAGTCCACCAAAGATCCCTAGTAGAATGTCCTCAATAACTATGGTATTGTACTACGTCCATATTACCTCTAGTACGATATCCAAAGTTTAAGCAAATAAGTCGCAACAAAAACAAAAACTTTTATTTTGCTAAAATGAAAAAAAGAAAACTACACTTGAGGGACTATCTAAGCCCCAGCCACAAAATCAAAACCAACTACGAAATAAAGGTAAAAGATAGTCTCATAAAGGGAAACACAAACTACTGCTGCTCCGGGTTAGAGTACTACTCTGTTAGCCGCCCAAGGAGACGGGCGATATGGCCATCCCGGCGTGCTGTAGCCCAGTGCTCTACCTCTCTCGTCCTAACCTCGGGATCCTCGTTGTCACTACCATATTTCAGAATAGGAATATTTTTATCTTTTTATTTATTTAATTTAATGTGTTAATATATTGCATGATATTTATATATTATATATAGTGTTCCTTAAATGCATGAGTTAGTGAACTGGACCTAGAAACCCCCTAGATGAGCCCCTGACCAAATTATAGGTTTGTGGATTTTAATTAGCATTTGGGAAATTAAATGTCGAGGATTATAATTTATTATTTATGATTTTATTTGATTGTTGTACCTTATCGTTACTTCGTTATTTGGAGCGCTACACTAGCTTTTGTCTTCCAACAAATTTTACATCCATGTCCTAGACGTACCAGTCTTCTATTTTGATCATTGTGTAACTCATAAATATACCTTCTTGTGCTTCATTTTAGTCGCACAACGTTTGTCGCAAACATTTATATTTAATTCTAAATAAATCTAACTTTGCACCCTTGTGCGTTCCAATCGAAATTAGAGACACAATCTTGACCCATTTTAAGCAACCCAAATTATGATAATATTCTATTCTGAGTCTTTTACGTTCATGATACTTGTGTCCCACCAAAATATTAACCATATGTACTTTCAATTAATTTTAGAACACCATTTACATCAATTTTAATTAAAATTGGTGTAAGGACCCAGCTGACCCAAAACTCGATCCAACACCAAACCAAACCCCCATTTACACCCTCAAGACTCATACTAAACACCATACACCCTTTACATCCACTACATCACACCAAACATGGTGTTTTCCCTCATTTAATCCAAAACCCTACTTTGTGCAATTTTTCAATCGTTGGGGACTTCTATGCAAAAGTGTATTGAGGTGTCCATTTTCCATTGGACACAACACAAGAAGAAACACCATTTTTCGTCATTGACCGGTCATGGGAATTTTCCCCATGATTTTGGAGTGTGCAACACTCAACATACTTCCCCCTCATCAAATCCTAGCCATCCATTTCAAACAAAACCATCCTAGCCTTTAAATTATCTACATGTAGAAAGAAACCAAATCCCAAGGAGTGGTTGATCGGCCCAACTCCCTAGGTCAACATCAAACCCTATTTCTCTACATATATATATAAATTTTCTTCATTATTTTTCTTCAACCATCACAAATACTTAAACTTAGCCGAACCTATCTCATCCCCCTCTACTGTTCATGCCACCACCCTCATCCCTACCCGCCGGAGCCCCGGCGATCTCGACCACCCCGATAGCAGGCCTCCTTCCCCGTTCACCTCGACGGATACCCAACCTCCGGACCTCCACGATCGAACCGCCGATGCCTCCTTTCAATATCGTCATTATCATCATCATCAATACCTCCATTCCCCGAGTCGACGTCGAAACAGTCCCTCCTCGACGATACCCGCCTGACCACGCCTGATCACCGCGAGGACCCGCACGACTTCGCCTGAACTCCATCGACCTCCCCTCGCCTGGACGACCATTTCTGACTTCTCCATCGTCACCGCCACACCGACGTCGGACCACAGTAGCGGCTACACCCCCGCCAATCTCGACTGCACACCCGTCGAACTCCGCTGAACTCCACCCGACATCCCTCCTCAACTCCACCGTCTTCATCATTATCTCCCACAACACCACCTATCACCGCGTGGACTTTAGCCAACGATGACCTCCATTTTCATCATAACCATCATCTACAACGCCACCACCGGGCCTCACCGCAAGCATCGACTCTGCCACCAGCACGCCGGATAACAGCAGCAGGAGCAGTCGATCCCTCCACCGTGACGCAACCGAGTACCACCTCGACGTTGAATACACCCCTCGTGCACGTGCACGCCGAGGCCAAGGTTCGAAGTGCCTTCTCTTGTGATTTTGTGTGCACGTATGAAAAATATTAGGATTTAACATATTGCTTCATGGTAAGTTTAATTGACGTGATTACAGACCCGTGTCGGTGAACCTAATACTAGTGTGCTTATGCATACGTGTATGTGTATAATAATTAAATTGATATATATATATATATATTATGTGTGGAAATTAAATGATAATACTAGTTATGACTGTATATATATATATACTGTATGACCCTAGGTTAATTGTGGATTTCTCGTATAATTGCATATGACTATATGACCCTGAGAAATTGTGAGTTGACTACCTTGTGTGCACCGACGTACTGGCGAGACATGTGTTAGTGATTGACTGTCCGATTATACACATCATTTGAAGACGTGACACCCGTGCAGTTAGACGCACACTTGACCCTGCTAGTTGACCAGTGTTACCCCTAGCGTACTCTCTGACTTCGGTGTATTTATGATTGTGTGTATGCTAGTGTATCGACTGATGCTATATCATTATTAAATAATGTCTATAGGACTGTTGGATTATTCAGACAAATATTAGTATTTCCAGCAAAGGACCACAGGCGATGTCACGACCCGCACCCGGTTTAGGGGCACGAGTGCGTGGGTACGTCCAGCCTACGCCGCAGTATCGACGGTAGAACGCTGTCAAGGTCTTGATACTATCTAGCTAATGTCACACAACATCCAATCTCCATTAGGAGGCACGGATGACACAAATAAGATGAACACATACTCAATCACAGGATTACAGCACGATAAGATAACGAACAAAAATTAAATACAACACAAGTCCAAAAAGTAATAATCTAACTCAACAAATAACCAAGTCATCAGAAGGACGGAGACAAATCCGGTACCAATTAGTCTACTTAAGAACTAACAATAAATAAATAATAATTTTCGGCTAGACCTTCCAGAATCACAACTACTACCAGGTCTGCAGCTACTCACCATATGGTCCATAAAGTGTCGGACAGCGGTCCTCTAAGGCATAGTCTGGAAAAATATTTCCAGTCAGGAAGGAGCAAAGCAACACTCTCAAATAACAGTTCCATTAATTGATAATGTCTATAATACAATAAAACATGTCATGCTAGCTACTGAGAAGATAGTAAAATAAATGCGATGGCAATTTAAGAGAGACAGGCAATGTAAAGAGACAGGCAATAGGCAATATGATACAGTCAGTGCATGTATGGAAATAAAAAGAACAAGGAACAGTATCATATACGGGTGATGTAGTATATGATCTAAAATAGAGAACTGTAACTATTCTAAGTGTTTGAAATTGTAGTTTTGAAATATGATCGGCTTGGGACTTGTACGATTTCTACATGGCCTGGCTAATCATGCGTGAGGCGAATGATTAACACCAATAATATAAACTTGTACGATAAGTATTTGATCACATTTCTCACTAGCAATTTCCCCGCCCCTAACTAGTACTGTGGATCCAACCATGACACGTCACGATACACGAGCAAGTCAAGTCTATCATGTACGATGTCTAATATACATGTCATGTACAATGTCAATACGATAATCAAGGTAACATCTCATGACTGCAGATCCAGGCTATATACTAGTCCGTGTAGCACAGTGTCAAAGATTCAGTTGTAACATTTTATGATTGTTGAATTTATAGAAATTATCAAAGAATTGGAAATTATCAGAGAATGTACTTGCCTTGGGTCCTTAGCTGGTAATTATTGGTGTCCTGTTCCAGAGTATCCCCTGGGTAAACCAACAGTCCTATAAACATATCACAAACAAACCACATTTGTATCAGATGCTACGCTAACACACAGTCTATAAACACTGGCCTCAGGGCCATGTCAGACAGGGCACTAGTCAACTAGGGTCATCTAGTAGGACTACATATTTAAATAACATCTTATTAATTAATTACATATAATTTCCATCAATATCAATAATAGATATATGTATAACTATATATTTTAAAAATTAAATAATACTTGTATATAAACATAATAAAATAATACTTGTATGTATATATATATAAACATAATTCATGAAATATATCTAAAATATATACCAATATAACTTACTTGCTATAGTTGCACATTTCCAAAATTCGTACATTTATATATTAACATATATCAAATACGTATTTACATATCTATACATTATGTACTTTAAATATTAATTAAATAAATGTTATTCATATTCACGTACTTAAAATATTAATTTGATACATATTTCTATATGAAAATACAGTACAATATTTAAATGATATATAGCATTTAAATAAATATATACAAATTTACATATTAAGAATATACTAATGCTTATACAAAATATACATTTTAAGAATATACTAATTACTTATACAAAATATACATTTTATTATGCATTACCAATTTCTTTATATACCATACACATTTCATGTATTTAAAGGCACTAATTAAATAATACTGTTTATATACATCTATATGCCAATATATATATATACTAATTTAAATATATATACAATATATACACGTACCAATATTATATATATACTAGAATCATATTAAATATGTATATCCACATACATATACTGTTAATCATTAATTTAAATTACATAATTTCATATACATTAATTTACAAATGCTATACATATTTATGTATTTAAAACATTAATTAGATACATACTTAATTATATAATTTAATAAAAATAATTGATATACTTATTTATATGTTAATATTTATTTAAAAATAATACTTGTTCATATTGCATTCATATACTAATATATATAGGTATGCTATACAATATTAATTAAATAGTTATTAAACATATATATATACTAATTAACATGTATGTATATATATATACATATATATACATATACTTATATATATATATATATATATATATATATAAAGAAAGAAGGGGAAGAAGGAGACTTACAGAGGAGAGGGGGTTGCCGGCCGCCGGAGTGGCCGCCGGAGTCGTGAAGTCGGCCGGGGGGACGCACAGTAAGTGCGGCAGCAGCAGTGCTTCGGCGGGTGAGCTTCGCCGGGGAGGCAGGCCGCTGATGGAAGGAGGAGGAGCAGCAGGGTCCGTCGGCGCCGCTCAGTCGGCCGGGGTAGTCGGAGTACCGGGCCGCCGGGATCGGGCTCTCGGGAAGAGGGGGACTGGGCTGCCGGAGTTCGGCTGAGCAATGGCCGGGGCAGCGCACAGTGGGAGGAGTCGAGGTGGCACGGACCGGGCAGCCAGCGCCGGCCGGGGTTGACGTCGGCTCGGCCGCCGGGCTGAACGCCTGAGGGGGATGGGTGAACAGTACCCAGTTTTCCCCCTCTCTTTATTTGAATTCAAATAAAGTTTCAATGAAAAAGGAAACAATAAGGAAGAAGAAGGAAGGGAAAGAGAAGAAGGAGAAAAGAAGGAGAAGAAGAAAAGAAGAAAAGTGGAGAAGAGAATAGGAAGAAATTCCTACGTTGGAGAGAGGTGGGGGTTTGTGAGGAGGTGGTTTTCTAGGTTGCCTAGGGATTAGGGTTTAGGATGGGACATGATATTAAATAGGAAGAGAGAGGGTGTGATGGAGGGTGATGATTCCATCCCTTGAATGGGTGGCTAGGATTGAACATGAAGGGAATTAATTCATGTAAGGATGAGGGTTGAGGTTTAATTAAAATATTAAGGATTTCTCATTGGTTAAAATAATTGGGTGTTGACACAAAATGCCAACTTGCAATTTGGCCCCCTTAAATTTGGGAAATTGCACAAACACATAAAATAACGAAAATTTGGCGGGCGATTCGGGGTCCGGTGTTTTTGTAGGGTCAGGGGGCACTGTATGATCGGTATGGGCTCAAATAACAGGGCACTGGAATTAAATTAGGATTTTAGAATCAGATAAAATGGTATCCTCAATTTAAATAGAAATAAATGCAAGTTGTGTTCAACAATTAATTAGGAGTACTTGGGGCCAAAATCAGGTCAGGTCATCAATACCAATAATGAAGAAGATTCAGAACAGAATATTACCTTAATTTGGGCCGCACAAAAAATAGGTCAAGATGGCCTCCAATTTTTGATTGGAACGCACAACGATGCAAAATAGGAGTTTATTAAATAACGTCCGCGACGATTTTTGTGCGGCCAGAAACAATGTACAGAGAGCATAATTATGAGTTGCAAAAATAGCAGAATGGAAGGCGGGCATGTCTAGGGCAAGATGGTGAAATTTGTTGGGAGACAAAAGTCAGGGTAGCGCTCCAAATATCGAAGCAAAGGCAAAGCGCAAAAATATTAAATAAAATACAGTAATTAATTACAATCTCCAAATATTAAATTCTAGAAAAATAATAAAATCCAGAACCCTATAATTCCGACAGGTGTTCGTCTACTGGGCTTCTAGGTCTAGTCTGCTAGCTAAAAAATAAAATAAATAAACACTGCATATAATTATATATTTAATTTACACATCGCACAAAATTATTTAAATCAAATACACTATCATGCAATTAATTAATTATAACTACAATAATATTAAATATTGTAAAAAGTCGAAAATACCCCTGTTCTCGGAATGTGGTAGTGACAAGTCTACCCACCTTAAAAGAATTTCATCCTCGAAATTTAAATCCTCATAATAGTGTTTATTCCTACACATTATTGTTTTCCCTCAAGGTTTAAATTCTTCAATCACGAAATCAGTTAAAAATCCACAAGGTCTTTCCACAATTTTCAAAATTTTAAAATTATTTGTATTCCTGTAAAAATCCTCGACATAGAATCAAAGTCCCTTTTTATCAAAAATTTCCTGAAAGTTTTTAGCTACTAATTCGATACTCAGGATTTAATATCCACTCCTCAAAATACTCAGCAATAGGATATTTAAGGATTTTCCAAATGTTACATCCAAATATAAAGTTCTAGAATTCATAACTTGCAATTAAATAAATACATTGATAAATTTTCCAAAATTTCTAAGTTAATAACCAACTTAAACATGTCATAATCTTTCTTGGAATTAATTAACCACCAATTATGCCATGTTAATTTCTTAACCATTTATTTAAATCAATAATTATCCTCAAATTTTAATCATCTTGTTCCTCTTGTCAAGTAATAACCTCTTCATGAATCTTTACTACAGTCAACACCAATAATCACGGTCTAAGAAAATTCTACCTATAGTCATACCACATACAATCTAGGGGGAACATACATGGTTACGGTCTCATTTGTTATGGTGTTGCAGTCTATGTATCAGGGGTACTACTAACTACATTCTAACAAGAAAATCATGCATACAACTATTGTACTAAGCAATCAATCAATCAAATAGGTAGGAACAGAATAAAGGAAAGAACAGAAACTGCTAACACATTACCTGCAGTATCGGTCTCCTCGACCGTCATCGCAAATGCCCGCCCTGCTGGGGTGGTTCCCTTTGCGGGTGCTGAGCAATATACGGTTCCACAGGTAGCCTAACTGGATCTCTATAATCTGAAGTTGTGCGCTGGCCGGGAAGATAAGGGGCTAGAAGACAATCCTTTACCCGATGGTCCGCAGCGCCGCAGTGCAAACAAAGTCCTAGCCTCGTTCTACAGCTCTCCCAAAGGTGACCTGGCTTCTTACAGAAATGACAAGTCCGTTGTGTCTCTCTTGGAGGCTGCTGTTGATCCTGCTGAACACGGACTGGTGCCTGGTACTGTTGTTGATACTGATACGCCCATGGATGTTGTTGGATAGGAACTGGTGCTAGGTACTGCGGTGGATGCTGAAAAGTCCATGGTTGTTGCTGAATATGAAATGGTACTTGGTACTGCTGTTGGTGCTGAATACGGGGGTGCTTGGCTGGTTCTGGGCTACCATTCGTATCTTCAAAAGTATGGTGACTCCTCTTAGGCCTGAGGTCCAGATCCTCTTCTGCAATCTGAGCATCCATCAAGATAGCCTCATAGGTAGCGGTACGACGACCAGAAGTGCGCGACCTAATTTCTCTCGTCAGTCCCTTTCTAAATTTCCGGGCTCGATCTCCTGGGTCTCGAATCATAGACGATGCAAAACGGCTCAATCTACAGAATTCTGCAGCGTACTCGTCGACCGACATGTTTCCTTGAACTAAGTCATGAAACTGACTTTCCAAGGTTCCCAATGCCACGTCGGGAAAGAACTTTTCCTTGAAGAGCTCCTTGAAGGTCTCCCAAGTAAGTCCTTGTGCAGTAATTCTCGGTTCCGTGCGATACCACGTGAGTGCGATATCGAACATCTGACTGCCAGCGGCTTCTATCTGCAAGTTCTCCGGAATCTGGGTCAATCGCAGGCTTCTCTCTATATCCTCTAGCCAGTCGTCAGCGTAGAGTATCCCTTCGGTACCTTTAAACTCTCGAGGCATCATTCTTTTGAAATCCACTATAGTGCCTGATCTCTGCTGTTGCTGGCCAGGAAACTGCTGGTACTGTGCTACTTTCTCCAAAGCTTGGAGAGTCACTTGATGAGCATTCTCCATGTTTTCTCTCATCAGCTCGGTTTGTGCCTGGTGCGCTTTTGCTTGCACCCTCTGAGCCTCAGCTTGAACTCGCTGAGCATCTGCCGTCACTCTCTGGGCATCTACCATGCCTTGGATCAAGGTAAACATCTGCGTTCCATCAATGGGCAAACCTCCGGAAATCGGAGTCGGTAGAGGAGGAAGGTTGTCCGTCACAGCTGCGGCAATCTTCTTAACAGGTGGGGGAGGAGGATCCCCGAAAAGTGCAGATACTCCTACGTGCATTGGAGATGTAGGAGGAACTACTGCTGTCTGTCCCTCAGGTGGAGAGGTGGCAGACCCCTCTAAAGCTGATGTTCCCGCTCTCATAGACCTTGTCTGCGGCGACATCCTGAAGACAGATCCCAAAGAATCAATTTAGGCAAAATGCGATATCATCAAGGAAGGACAGTACAGTTCTAAGAAGCAACATTCAAGATAAAGATTGGGAATAACAATCCTAGTTGTGATTGCACAGGTCAAAGATGCATCCATGGTCTGATATCTCTATCCCCTAGGTATCACAGTTCTATCACAAACACTCTCACTGCTAGCTTCCTTACCTACTACAACAGTTGATACTAGTTATTCTTATCACTCAAGTGCATATCAAATGCAACACTCTTTACTAAATACTGCTCTCTCTAATACAATCTTAAATGGACACCCAAGTCAGTGGGCAGTGAGATCTCAATTATACTCAAGCCAACAGATCCTTACACATGCATCTCATCTATTGTATACTAATATATCTCTCCCACTATAAAATCTTATCCTCAGATAAATTTTCCTCAAAATAACTCCTCGAATAAAATTTTAAGGTAAATTGCATACACTTCCCTCAAGGTTAATTATCTAAATACTGAAATGAAAACTTATCACCTTAAAGATCCTTACAGACTTGTCTAGGTTCATCAAATTGAATCTGAATTCCTCAAAATAAAATTTTTAATAACAATATTTCAACTCCTCAATTTCAAAAATTTTGCAATTCATTAAAATCTTCACAATAATATTTTAATAACAATCTCAATCTTCTCAGAATTCAAAAATTTGAAATTCATTTTCAATCTTAAATTAAAATTTTAAATCCACACCTTTTGTAGTCCAATAGCTCAAATGTTAATCCTTTTCACTGTCCTCATTGACGGGCATCATCAATTAATACCATAAATCAGTCTATAAATTCATCTTAATATGAAATCAACTCTATAATGAAGCAAAAATCCTAATTTAATAACTAATCAACAATAATCAAATTCAATATCAACAAATGAGAATGGACGGAACAAGGGAATGATTTAAATTGGAAATTTTAACAAGATTCTCAGGGGTCATCCCAGGAATCTCTCAAGGGATTGTGATTGAGTATTTGCTCTCGTCCTAGTATCCTATGTCCTATGTCCTATAGCAGGCACGCAGTAGTATAACAAGGATGTCACACTACTACGACATCGCACAACTCGCGAAGTCAGACCTTCATGGGCCACCACTAAAAACGTGTCACGACCCGCACCCGGTTTAGGGGCACGAGTGCGTGGGTACGTCCAGCCTACGCCGCAGTGTCGGCGGTAGAACGCTGTCAAGGTCTTGATACTATCTAGCTAATGTCACACAACATCCAATCTCCATTAGGAGGCACGGATGACACAAATAAGATGAACACATACTCAATCACAGGATTACAGCACGATAAGATAACGAACATAAATTAAATACAACACAAGTCCAAAAAGTAATAATCTAACTCAACAAATAACCAAGTCATCAGAAGGCCGGAGACAAATCCGGTACCAATTAGTCTACTTAAGAACTAACAATAAATAAATAATAATTTTCGGCTAGACCTTCCAGAATCACAACTACTCCCAGGTCTGCAGCTACTCACCATATGGTCCATAAAGTGTCGGACAGCGGTCCTCTAAGGCATAGTCTGGAAAAATATTTCCAGTCAGGAAGGAGCAAAGCAACACTCTCAAATAACAGTTCCATTAATTGATAATGTCTATAATACAATAAAACATGTCATGCTAGCTACTGAGAAGATAGTGAAATAAATGCGATGGCAATTTAAGAGAGACAGGCAATGTAAAGAGACAGGCAATAGGCAATATGATACAGTCAGTGCATGTATGGAAATAAAAAGAACAAGGAACAGTATCATATACGGGTGATGTAGTATATGATCTAAAATAGAGAACTGTAACTATTCTAAGTGTTTGAAATTGTAGTTTTGAAATGTGATCGGCTTGGGACTTGTACGATTGCTACATGGCCTGGCTAATCATGCGTGAGGCGAATAATTAACACCAATAATATAAACTTGTACGATAGGTATTTGATCACATTTCTCACTAGCAATTTCTCCGCCCCCAACTAGTACTGTGGATCCAACCATGACACGTCACGATACACGAGCAAGTCAAGTCTATCATGTACGATGTCTAATATACATGTCGTGTACAATATCAATACGATAATCAAGGTAACATCTCATGACTGCAGATCCAGGCTATATACTAGTCCGTGTAGCACAGTGTCAAAGATTCAGTTGTAACATTTCATGATTGTTGAATTTATAGAAATTATCAAAGAATTGGAAATTATCAGAGAATGTACTTGCCTTGGGTCCTTAGCTGGTAATTATTGGTGTCCTGTTCCAGAGTATCCCCTGGGTAAACCAACAGTCCTATAAATATATCACAAACAAACCACATTTGCATCAGATGCTACGCTAACACACAGTCTATAAACACTGGCCTCAGGGCCATGTCAGACAGGGCACTAGTCAATTAGGGTCATCTAGTAGGACTACATATTTAAATAACATCTTATTAATTAATTACATATAATTTCCATCAATATCAATAATAGATATATGTATAACTATATATTTTAAAAATTAAATAATACTTGTATATAAACATAATAAAATAATACTTGTATGTATATATATATATATAAACATAATTCATGAAATATATCTAAAATATATACCAATATAACTTACTTGCTATAGTTGCACATTTCCAAAATTCGTACATTTATATATTAAC
Source organism: Iris macrosiphon (assembly GCA_036927795.1). Lineage (NCBI taxonomy): Eukaryota > Viridiplantae > Streptophyta > Magnoliopsida > Asparagales > Iridaceae > Iris > Iris macrosiphon. Next base: position 114,536,709 of record JAYESA010000013.1, read on the forward strand.
ATATATCAAATACGTATTTACATATCTATACATTATGTACTTTAAATATTAATTAAATAAATGTTATTCATATTCACGTACTTAAAATATTAATTTGATACATATTTCTATATGAAAATACAGTACAATATTTAAATGATATATAGCATTTAAATAAATATATACAAATTTACATATTAAGAATATACTAATGCTTATACAAAATATACATTTTAAGAATATACTAATTACTTATACAAAATATACATTTTATTATGCATTACCAATTTCTTTATATACCATACACATTTCATGTATTTAAAGGCACTAATTAAATAATACTGTTTATATACATCTATATGCCAATATATATGTATACTAATTTAAATATATATACAATATATACACGTACCAATATTATATATATACTAGAATCATATTAAATATGTATATCCACATACATATACTGTTAATCATTAATTTAAATTACATAATTTCATATACATTAATTTACAAATGCTATACATATTTATGTATTTAAAACATTAATTAGATACATACTTAATTATATAATTTAATAAAAATAATTGATATACTTATTTATATGTTAATATTTATTTAAAAATAATACTTGTTCATATTGCATTCATATACTAATATATATAGGTATACTATACAATATTAATTAAATAGTTATTAAACATATATATATACTAATTAACATGTATGTATATATATATACATATATATACATATACTTATATATATATATATATATATATATATATATATATAAAGAAAGAAGGGGAAGAAGGAGACTTACAGAGGAGAGGGGGTTGCCGGCCGCCGGAGTGGCCGCCGGAGTCGTGAAGTCGGCCGGGGGGACGCACAGTAAGTGCGGCAGCAGCAGTGCTTCGGCGGGTGAGCTTCGCCGGGGAGGCAGGCCGCTGATGGAAGGAGGAGGAGCAGCAGGGTCCGCCGGCGCCGCTCAGTCGGCCGGGGTAGTCGGAGTACCGGGCCGCCGGGATCGGGCTCTCGGGAAGAGGGGGACTGGGCTGTCGGAGTTCGGCTGAGCAATGGCCGGGGCAGCGCACAGTGGGAGGAGTCGAGGTGGCACGGACCGGGCAGCCAGTGCCGGCCGGGGTTGACGTCGGCTAGGCCGCCGGGCTGAACGCCTGAGGGGGATGGGTGAACAGTACCCAGTTTTCCCCCTCTCTCTATTTGAATTCAAATAAAGTTTCAATGAAAAAGGAAACAATAAGGAAGAAGAAGGAAGGGAAAGAGAAGAAGGAGAATAGAAGGAGAAGAAGAAAAGAAGAAAAGTGGAGAAGAGAATAGAAAGAAATTCCTACGTTGGAGAGAGGTGGGGGTTTGTGAGGAAGTGGTTTTCTAGGTTGCCTAGGGATTAGGGTTTAGGATGGGACATGATATTAAATAGGAAGAGAGAGGGTGTGATGGAGGGTGATGATTCCATCCCTTGAATGGGTGGCTAGGATTGAACATGAAGGGAATTAATTCATGTAAGGATGAGGGTTGAGGTTTAATTAAAATATTAAGAATTTCTCATTGGTTAAAATAATTGGGTGTTGACACAAAATGCCAACTTGCAATTTGGCCCCCTTAAATTTGGGAAATTGCACAAACACATAAAATAACAAAAATTTGGCGGGCGATTCGGGGTCCGGTGTTTTTGTAGGGTCAGGGGGCACTGTATGATCGGTATGGGCTCAAATAACAGGGCACTGGAATTAAATTGGGATTTTAGAATCAGATAAAATGGTATCCTCAATTTAAATAGAAATAAATGCAAGTTGTGTTCAACAATTAATTAGGAGTACTTGGGGCCAAAATCAGGTCAGGTCATCAATACTAATAATAAAGAAGACTCAGAACAGAATATTACCTTAATTTGGGCCGCACGAAAAATAGGTCAAGATGGCCTCCAATTTTCGATTAGAACGCACAATGATGCAAAATAGGAGTTTATTAAATAACGTCCGCGATGATTTTTGTGCGGCCAGAAACAATGTACAGAGAGCATAATTATGAGTTGCAAAAATAGCAGAATGGAAGGCGGGCATGTCTAGGGCAAGATGGTGAAATTTGTTGGGAGACAAAAGTCAGGGTAGCGCTCCAAATATCGAAGCAAAGGCAAAGCGCAAAAATATTAAATAAAATACAGTAATTAATTACAATCTCCAAATATTAAATTCTAGAAAAATAATAAAATCCAGAACCCTATAATTCCGACAGGTGTTCGTCTACTGGGCTTCTAGGTCTAGTCTGCTAGCTAAAAAATAAAATAAATAAACACTGCATATAATTATATATTTAATTTACACATCGCACAAAATTATTTAAATCAAATACACTATCATGCAATTAATTAATTATAACTACAATAATATTAAATATTGTAAAAAGTCGAAAATACCCCTATTCTCGGAATGTGGTAGTGACAGGCGAGTATATTCTCTGACAGTTTTTATTATGTTGATCATCTCTATGATTCTAGTTGTATATCATACTTGATTCTGACACTATGTATACACGGGTTAGCATCATCGAGACCTGTCATAAGGAGTCATGATTGGGATCCATCGTGCTAGCTGGGGACGAGGAAATATTAGTAGATTATATGATCATACCCAACTCTACATGCATCATAGCTTACCCCATATCTCACGTTGGGTGAAGCCTGACCATTACATGCCTCATAGCCTGTTATGTATGATTAGCCTGACTATTACTCGCATCATAGCTAACTGGATGGTTAGCCTGACCTTACATGAATCATAGCTAATCATATATAGCAAGCCTAATCAGTCCCAAGCCGATCATATGATATACTGATGTTTCACATACTTAACTAGATATTCTATACATGTGCTCCTAGTTTATAGTTCTAGCATTCACTTATATTCCAGTTCATTGTTCTAGCATGCACTTGTATTCCTGTTCATTGCTAGTTGTACCCTTGATGATGATATGTTCTCTACCATTTACTTATTTCCAGTATTTCCTACTTACCAGTATTTCTTATTGCCAGTATTTATATCCATCTTGTATTTCTTTACACTGTATTATAGTTTTTGTCAATATACATGGAACTGCTGTTAGTGCTTGTACTTTGCTCCAATCCTGACTAGATATTTTTTTCAGAGGATCTTGAGGACTTCTGTCCTATACACTATGGATCAGGTATAGATGCAGACTACATACCAAAGAGCTTAGATGAGTCCATTCCTGTAGAGGAGACATTACCTGCAGCTATTTAGATAATATTTATTTTATGCATTTGAGTTTATGTCGAGACTTATGTTGAGTTTAATTTGAGACTTGTGGGAGTACTTATGTTGGATAGCTAGACTGTAGTTTATTTCTATTGAGACATTATGTTTGACTTATGTCATTATTTTTTATCTTTTATCATGCCATTTATATTCTTATAGTTATTGTGATTGAGTATACATTATAAGCTGTTGAGAAATTTTTATATTATTGTCCTCCGTATGGAGTTGATATCATTGACAGGTTGTGAGTTATGATAGTATTATAGAGACCTAGACAGCGTTCTACCGTCGATGCTGCGGCGTAGGCTGGACGTACCCATGACTCATGCCCAAATTTTGGGTGCGGGTCATGACACTCGTAGCGAACATAAGACCTGTATCAGTCATCTAGCTTTTGCACCATGACTTCAACACCATACGTGTTTTTGGCTACTCGGCTTGCCTCGGTGCAGATGACCTTATCTTCCTGCTAGGCCTCTCAGAGTTTGCTCTCCAGCATATTGAGCTTGACCTGGAGTTACCGGATCTCTTCGGTCAGGTCCTTCTGCCTAGTGAGACAGTCCTCCCTAATGACATTCAACTGATCACGCTCCTCTTGTAACTTCCGGAGGTCATGCTACAAGCCTTCCTTAGACGAAGCAAAGAGGGCCTTCTCTGCCTCCAGCCTTATCAAGAACTCGTTATACTCGCGAGATATTAATTTCCCTATGTCTATCTGCTGGTGCTGTCGCAACTCCGTTAGGCAGTTCTCCACTTCTACCACTTTCTGGTCTAGGAGCTCCGCCGTCTGCTCCAAACTAGGGATGCTCCTCAGGGAATTGGCCTGGCACTCGATAAAGTGTTTCGCCTAGTCAAAGGACTTGTTCTGCTCTAATACGCTATAAACCCCCTGTCTCAGGAATATGTAGAAGCTCCCAAGGGAGATCTTGATATTTTCATCAATCTCCTCCAGCATTGTTGGAGTCAAAGGCGACTGAAGGAAGGAAGAAGCAAATATAGGCGCAACAAGCTACACGACAATGCTCGATAACCTGGAAGGTAAAGCAGTAGCGGAGGAGCGACCAGCTGTATGGCTCATGTTCCAATCCTTCATAGACACATGAAAAGATCGGACACCCGATAGCTGAGCAAGAGAAAGTTGGCTGGTAGTGCGACTTACAGCGAGAGTACCAAGGTGACCCGCTGCTTCGACACCCGCTTGTGTATCAACCCTGGACTGTGTTGCAGTAGCTTCGAAGGATGACTCAGAGGCCGCAGTGTAAGGAACATCAAGGAAAGCTTCCTCGGGATGGCTCGGAACCCCACCATCTAAAGGGGCTTCGACAACAGAGTGCCTAGCAACAACAGGTGGGGGAAGCACCTCCGCACTAGAGGGACCCACTATAGACTTCACAGGGTGCCCCTCGCCACCATAAAATTGAAGAAGGGACTCAGACCTCCCCCTAACGAGCTTACTACCCTGTTCTTCCACGATGCCTTTCTCCACGGCCACATCCACAGTCTTCAGGGGAGAGGCACGGCCCGCAAGACCAGAACAACCAACAATTAACTTAGCCCAGAGAATGTGATGCTGAAGCCTGAGAATCTGATCTCTTATAAAATTATAAAATGACGTACCAGAGGGAGGTGGCGTAGGTCGTAGCTCGTCCAATATTGTCATAGCCTCTCCATAGCTTCCATGTCTTCCACGAATATGTGCTATAAAGGGGTATAAGGCTGCTCTGGCCAAAGCCGCATCCAAGCTTCGAGCTCTCGAAGCTTCAGGTGCTGGTTCTGAGGCACCCACATCGGACTTCGGAGGGGTTTCATCTTCCGGTTCAGCATAAGAAATCACTGAAGCATTTGCCTGCTGGGGACGGTCCTTTTTCTTCTGTCTGCAATTTAAATAGACCAAAAGAGAGATATTTATAAAGAGGACCAGAAAGAATCAAACTAAGACCATTTACAGATATCGTTATAACATCTAAATCGGATCCTGCTTCAAGAACCACTAGTGCAAGGGGTCCTACCTCTCTGTGTGCAGTCCCCTTCGCAAGGGGCTTAATCTTTACCATGGGTCCAGTCTCCGACACCACATTGGTCCTCACCTTCTTAAAATAGCGAGCATGATGTGTCTCAGCCTTCGCCTTCCACTTTACAGGCAGAGGATCTTCAAAAGGATTTCGTCACCCCTTCACCGGTTGACGTGTCCAACTCCACAAGCAGGGGCCTAGCGACCCCCTTACCCTTCTTGGGCGTTCTGTAGCCCTTTATCTCGGCAGGCATTAGCGTGGTACCATCGATGTAACTCCTCTCTGAGTCAAAGTTAGACGGCAGGGCATTAGCCGTACAATAATACTTAGCCTCCGTATAAAATATTCTTGGCACGACCCCGGCTGTTGGCAATTGGAACTGAACTTTGGTGCTAGTTGTATTATAGTAACTACGGGCCCTGGCTCCATCAAGCAAGCTGCCATTGTATCCGAAAGAAGCACTCAGGTGGCCCAATAAGAGCTGAGTATAGCCAAATTGACGGGCGAACCGACTAGGCAAGTTGGGCTCCACAAAAATAATAGCTTTATTCTTGTACACCAGGTGGGAGGGACGAATGGCTTAGAGCCCACGAAAGAGCCTGCCAGACAGACTTTGAGGCCCGTCATCATAGTGAACGATGTTTCGTTCGTTGTCGGTAAACTCTGGCTCGGACATAAAGAATATCCAGCCATTCATGAAAGAGAGCTCCCTCCTACCAACAGGGACTATATCGTATCTCCACTTCATCAGCCGATACTTGTGGATCAGGGAGTTAGCAGCCACCATGTCATCGTTATTCCTGGGGCTCATCAAAGACCCATGATACAAGAGAACCCACCCTATCAAGTAATTGTAGGAAAGCTCAATTTGGTTGAAGTGACCTTTATCAGGGTGATCGTCGAACTTTGTAGCAAAGGTACGGAGGCCGCGATGGATACAACACACCATGGCAGGTAGGAGGGCCAGCTTGTAGCCAAAGGCCAACTTTACAACCGATAAAATAAGGGTACGGCTGATCCTCTCTGTCATGCCAGATCCGTCCGGGACTACGCAATTGCGCAACCAGAGCATTTGGTATCCCGCCAGCACAGCCTTCGAGGATAACTTGTGGCTATCTATGTAAAAGTAGCTGAGCTCCTCCTCGAGGTTACTCAACTCGTCAACGGGTTCGTCCTCCTCCCTCGAGAAACCTTCAGCTTCCTCACCCTCGGGGGCCAGTTCCTTCTGCTCCTTGATGGAATCAGCTACTTCCTGCTTGGACCGCGGGGCCCGAACATGAACTTTATTGGACTCCTTCTACTCCGATAAGAGGTAGCAAGTCCAAGTTATGATGTGAGGAGAAGACCCTTTACTAGATTTCTTCTTCTTCTTCAAAGATCTCTGGCAAATGTCGTGGTGGCATAACAACACCTGGTACACTGCTAGGATCTCAGGGTTCTCCGCTTCTAACTCTCCGAGTTTTTTATTGCTCGGGGTGTACTCTTAGTAGGGCTCGTCGTCCCAAGGAAGCTTTGAGACGACATGCATCTCATGTAAAGCCAGTCCTATCTCACCGCCGCAAGTAAAAAGGGTCCTGTATGAAGATTGTATAACTCCATTAGGGCAACAAATAGGGGACGGTTTACCTCCAAACTGTAGCATGTTTCCCTCACAGCGAAAAATAAGTCTGCAACCCTGAGCTTTTGCTCAAACTTCTTCAGAATCCACTGGGTCAGACGACACCAGAAGACGTTATAATAAGCCCAGCTGAGAGCCCGCAACTACCCCGGTAGGTAAGTTCCCTTCTTGGCAACCCGACGGAGGAAGGTGCCCGCCGCGTATATACCGAGGTTTCGTCCCAGTTCACTTACAATGAGACTAGGCTTCAGTCCCAACAAGGAGTACAAGGGTGACTCCTTCGTGCTATAAAACTCTCCCTCGTTCTTTTTGACACCACACCGGATATTGTCGAAGAACGTTCCTTGTGGTTCAGGGGTCAAATTCTAGTCCATCTGCCATTGACCCATTATCACCTTCAAGTCTGATAAAGGTAGGTAAAGTTCAAAGGAGGGAAATAACATCTCTGTCTCGCGGAACATAAATGGCCAGTTATCTCTGGTCATACCCATGCCAGACTGAGAAGACCACAATGCATCGCCAAATAAGAAGTAAGGCTTCTTAAAGGTGCCACTGCCATCCCCAATTGGGATCTCCCGTGAATTTATCTGGCTCAACAGGAAGGAAGGACTCTGCTCGCCAATCTTCTGTTGTCGCTCAGGGGAAAGATCGTTATCAATCTGATTATAGAGAATCGCATCCAGGTTCCTCAGATTTATGTTCAAAGGTAGCACGTTATGCCCAAGGACCAGTTCGCCAGACGGTGTAGTGGGCAAAGTCACTACAAAAACCACAAAAGAGTTTGATCAAAAATGTTCTATAATGATCAAAAATGTTCCATAATGCCAAGTCGGCTATGCAGTAGAACTCGCCATGCAGCATAGGAACCCATACGACCGAGTCAGTCATGGCCGAGTCAGTCATACGACAGAACTCGTCCATGCGACATAGGCACCCATGCGGCCGAGTCAGCCATACGGTAGAACTCGTCCATTAGGTTAGGTTATAGTAGTTGGAATATAGACATATCCATGCATCCAATGGTGCATACGTGTCTCTGTGTTCTTGAGTGTTCGTCTCTTTCACAGAACCTACCCTCAATAGGCGAATGAACGTCGGCGGGGAACGACGGAGGGTCCGTCGTAGCAGAGCGACCCTTCCCCTTACTCTTGGCCTTTCCCTTGCCCTTGGGGGCCCTTTTGGCATCGGCAGCCGCAGAGGAGGCAACCTTGGGAGTCATGGCAACAACAAAGAAGAGGAAAGAGAAGAGAGTTTGAAGAAAAAGACTTCTCTCTCTCTCTCTCTCTCTCTCTCTCTCTCTCTCTCTTCCCCCCTATATATAGGGGGACTATGTGGCAACGATTGACGACAGCGGCTGTTTAAATCCTGATCCGTGATCCACCTCGATCCACGCAGCGACAACGGTTGGCGGTGACTCATTAGTTGAGCCACTTTATCCATTGATGGCAGAGAATTCCAATAGATCCGTACAAAGATCAAAGCAAACTCCTTATTTAATAATCGGACAGCCTATCAGAGACAACTATGTGGCAACTAGACTATGCGGCATGACCTGCATATGTGGCCAATAACGCTTGTCCATGCTTCTTTTTAAATTATTCTAAACCTGTCATTTTGGAAACTTTAAAGGGGGACCATGTAGAAGCATGAAAGTTCATGCTTGCCATATAAAGGTCATGCCCCCTCAACAAGCCGCAGAGAAGCCACATGTGGCCTAATCAACAAAGTCGTAGAGAAGCCACATGCCGCCTGATCAACCAAGTCGCAGAGAAGTCACATGCGACCTGATCAACCAAGTCGCAGAGAAGCCATATGTGGCCTGATGAACCAAGTTGCAGAGAAGCCGCATAGTATACTATATGTGGCCTTAATGACTACATAGTAGGAAGGCCGCATAAAATGCCCCTAACACAGATTCTGATGTCTGTTAGAAGCTCTGACACATCCCTCCTCACTTTGAGATGCTTCAAGACTCGTGAAGACGACGGCTTAGGAAAAGATAACAAGTCATATCAGTGCATTAATTATTTCAAAAAATGTGCCTTGCCACGTGTCCTACGTATGCGGTCTCGTCGCCATGCGGATTAAGTATCCATTCGACCAAAGCCCGACGAGAGCTTGCATGCGGCCATAACCCCATAATGCGGCCAGAGTGTCCATTCGACCCAGGCCCAAACAAGAGTACGTATACGGCTACAAGACCCATACGGCCTCGCCAACATGCGGTTAGAGCTTCCAGACGACTAAAGGCCAAACGAGAGCTTGTATGCGACCATGATAATATATGGCCAAGCTACTATGCGGCCTCCAACTTACAAGATCTTTCTGTTATAACTGCAGAGATCTTCGCACAGTTGGTATTGACTACGTGTCTAGCTGACCAAGTCACACACACAACGGATTAAAAATAACCCTAAGATTTCTTAGGCAGAATATCTCAACCAAGACCACGTGGCAATCTGTCCATGGCATGCATCGACACTTGCAACCGTATTCTGTTGAAGGAGCCTTATACGACCACCAAACTGAGGCATATGTGCCCCCCATAGCCCATCAACACGATGGCTATAAATAAGAGAAACTTGAACATTCTAAGTGCTCGCTTTTTTCTTCTGCTTCAGAGAGAGAGCATACTACCCCCGGCCAATACAGAGAGAGCGCATACCGAGATGAGTGAAGAGAAAATATAAGCTTCCTCATCCTGCATCGGATCGTCCACGGAGTAAAAAAGATGCCATAGCAGTCATTGTCTATCGTCACACCCCAGATCAAAAAAATATTGTACTTAGATTGTCCGTCCAGGACCTCTTTGTACTTTCTCTTGTTTGTTAATTAAATCAAGCTCCCTTAGAACTTTTGAATTTAATGGCGAACAGCGGCGAGAGTTGACTGTTTAAGCAAACTTGCGAATCCATACTAGGGGAGAGAGTTTTGCTTATGCGTTTTGATTTCCCTGCCATGTGTTTACGGAGGAACTTGGTATTTGATTATTCAATTTCTTTTTCAGTAGTTCACTTATACGTAGTTGTTCTTGTATATATTTTTCTTTATTTCTTAGTCATATTGTTCCTTTACTTACTTTTTATTTATGCATGTTTATACTACATATATTTGGCATATTTCTATGTATCTTGTTACATCCCACTAAGGACCTGGTCTCTTTCCAGGTGTAGACGATCATGACTATTTGCAGGAGCACGAACCAGGACCTGCTACTTCATTATCTTTTGAGGAGCTTTTCCCTTCGAGATTATTTGGTTCATAGTTGATAGATTTATTAGGTTGCTACTCTCCATCGTCTATTTATTTTAAGTAGTCATATTCTATTTCTGTTCTAGTATGGTAGTGGATTTGCCTCCACCGAACCATTGGTGTTCTCGACTATTTCCTTATTGGTTCATTGCCATATTTGGTTATTTATTTTTATTTGGTTTTGTGGATGAGATTAGTATGAAAGGCAATACTAATCTTATCCAGCACAAAAATATGTCACACACCAGTCCCATGAAGGTAAAACTAATCTCATCCACAAAACCAAAAATATGTCACGCCCCAGTCCTAAAATACGTAGGACTAGGAATACGTAAGCATGCCAGCCGTATGTATATGGCAAACCCAATATATGGAAACTATAACACATACGTACGTTGTATTATAAATAATAATTTACAAGTAGTATATAATGTCACAAGTCGCAGGCAATACTAATCTCATCCATGTAGCGCCCTGTTCTTCCGGTGCGGAGATCGCGGCTAAGAAACACAAGACGGTATCGTTCGATCGGGATAGATTGAATTAAGAACTCGTCCTCGTTATGGATTTGTTTCTTCGGAATTGATTCCCATATTCAGTGGACTGCGCCCCAAGGATCGGCTTAGCGGCAGAGTCAGGAGGTACCTCTCCGCTGCTATCTTTTATTGCCTCGGTTTTCGATGTCGCTTGTTGCTTTCGTGCTTTGAGTTGGTTTTGGGATTTGCTTGTTTTTCTTGAACAGTTTTGATAGTTTTTATTGTTTTCGTTCATTGACTTGCACTTCTATTCCGAGATTGGAAAGAGAGAAAGAGGTATTAATCGAGTTGTTCGTGTGCAGGTGAACGAGTAGTAGGCGGCTTGCGAGCGGAGTCGTGAAGTGTCTCTTTACTTCTCCCTTCCAACAATCCAAGTGAGTGGCTACCAACCCGATTAGCTAGCCCTGCTTCCAAACTTCACATCTAAAACTCTGCAATCTTCTTTGCCCCGATCAAACGATACCAAGTAACAATAAAAGAAACCAAGATAAAAGAGAATAGACTTGGTATATTATGCTTGTCAATAAACTTCACGAACGGATACTCAATTTCATGCTTGTTCGCTTGGAAATAATCATAAACTGTTGCTTGTCTCGTGAAAATACATGTTTCATACTCGTGTTGCCTGAAGTGCATGAATGCTTGACAATTATGGATATGTCGTGTGCTCGTGTTGCCTCGAAGGCGTAAACTGATTATTTAAGTAACGTATTGTTCGATCATGGACAACTTGTGCACAAGGGTAAGTTCTACGGACGGTCGCTGGGGCACTGGTACTGTTCCGGTTCGGGCGGAACTCGTGTGTAGTCATCGTGTGCTGGAGGGGATAGCTTGCAACGCATCGTATGCTTGTCGTGTTCTCGTTGCATGCTATCCCTGTCCTTGACTATGTCCGTTATGGCACCACGCCAGTGATCATCGTGTATATTTAAACCTGTTGCATACTAACTTGTGTCTTCGTGGCAGGGAAGGCATGGTAAGTATCGTGCAGGTAATTCAGACGGTCAGGTAAAATCCACCGAACGGTGGCACGTTCATTTCAGTAAATTCTATATGCTGCTTACTTGTAAATGAACTAAGGCAAGATAGAAACCCATAAATATGCATGCTTCATTAAAATAACGTGTTGATTGGTATAGTCAGGCTAGCTCGCCTTCAGCAGCATGTTTCGATATGCTGACCCTCGTTGAAACAGGTTCTCCGCACTAAGGCGAACTGAGCGAGGAGCCGAAGTCGTCTACCCGATCCAGTCCAGCTGTTGGCGCATCTTTACCGCGCCCCTCAAAGCATTTTGAAGCCAGAAGCTTGCAACTCTTCATACACAAATGCAGCTTTGTGGCAAAGCCGTCCTCCAACCTGGAGGTCTTTATCATTTTGAGTTTATAAAGGGATGTAATGTACAGGACTGCTATCTCATTTTGAGTCATCTCTTTTGTAAGCCGTTCGGCATATTAGCTGACTCGTTTAAGAGTTTGTAATAGATGTTCATTATCAATAAAGAGAACTTTTCCATGTTTTAAATCTGTGTTTTAATTTATCTGCGTACTCTGAATATGTGCTTGCTATGCAAATTATTAAAGCCTTGTGCGGATGCAACCCCAGGCCCGCACGGCGGTCACGATTCGGGGGATGCCTCAAACGATTCTAAGGAATCGGGTCATAATATAGTGGTATTAGAGCACAGATTCAAGTTCCTTAGACTTCGTGCTGGAAAAGTTCCTTTAACGATCAAATTTCTGTGCGAACTCTTGAACTCGCTAGGCCAAAATGAGATACGTTTATGCAATAAGTCCATAATACATTATGATTCTAATGTAAATTACCTTCTTTTGAAGGAATGGTACCAGCGTAACCTGCAGCGCAACCACCGAACGAAACACAGGAAAGTAGTTCGGGCACTTCTAGAAGCTCTCGGAGCCAGCGTGGCATATCTCAAGTCGACCCGCTTGAGCGGGTAATGCAAATGTTAGAATTGCAACAACAAAGAGATGATGCACGCCAAGCCATGTTCGAAAGCAATTTAAAGACCCGATTCTCAGTCCAACAGAAGCAGGTAGATACCCTGCAACAGATCGTTCAGACTTTGGCTGCCAACCATTCCACTGCAACTGCAATGACTCCGGTGGAACAGCCCGTGCTTGAAGTGGAGGCATCTCAAATCCCAAGGTCGAGGGACGCGACTGCCTTCAACTTGGGCCATTTCAAGAAAGTCTGCAACACTCCGTTCAACGGGACTGAGGACCCAGTGGTAGCTCTAGATTGGCTAGCCGAGCTTGAAGATCACTTCGCTCTGCTAGAAGTTCCCGAAGAGAAGCGCGTCGCCTGCACGCAACTTCAGCTCCGCCTCAACGCGTACGATTGGTGGAACGTGCATCGACGATCTCTCCAATTTGATCACGGAGAGGAGGTGATCTCGTGGACGACTTTTTGTGCCGCGTTTGAAAATGAGTTTATACCCCCTCCAGTGCAACGTCAGATAGAAAACGAGTTCGTGCAACTGAGGCAGGGCAGTATGACAGTGAAGCAATACTCCGCCGAATTCAACCGACTCTCCAAATTTGCTAGAGCCTATTTACCTGATGCAGCGAGTCGAGCCAGAAAGTTTGAAGGTGGACTACGCCCTGCCATCCATGCGCACGTGGCCAATAATCAGTATGGAACAATGCGTGAAGTCATAAATCATGCTCTATCACTTGAACCACAATATCCTCATGTTGCTGCCGGCGCTGTGCATACATCTAGTCACAAACGCCAAAGCAACGAAGGAAGAAATACCGCTACAAAGCGCCCGAATAATGCTGGTCAGCAGGACGGGGATTGGAGCAAAACTTGTCACTTCTGTAAAAGAAAAGGGCATATTAAGAAGTATTGCCGCAAAAGACTTGGATTATGCCTCGCTTGTGGCGATCCAGGCCATGCTATTTCCTCCTGTCCGAACCTTCATGGTCGTCGTCGAACGCAATAATCCCTAACGGTAGGTTCTATTCTTAAGTTTCGGGATGAAACTTCCAATTAGTTGGGTAGGATGTAGCGCCCCGTTCTTCCGGTGCGGAGATCGCGGCTTAGAAACACAAGACGGTATCGTTCGACCGGGATAGATTGAATTAAGAACTCGTCCTCATTATGGATTTGTTTCTTTGGGATCGATTCCCATATTCAGTGGACTGTGCCCCAAGGATCGGCTTAGCGACAGAGTCAGGAGGGACCTCTCCGCTGCTATCTTTTATTGCCTCGATTTTCGATGTAACTTGTTACTTTCGTGCTTTGAGTTGGTTTTGGGATTTGCATGTTTTCCTTGAACGGTTTCGATGGTTTTCATTATTTTCGTTCATTGACTTGCACTTTTATTCCGAGATTGGAAAGAGAGGAAGAGGTATTAATCGAGCTATTCGTGTGCAGGTGAACAAGCAGTAGGCGGCTTGCGAGTGGAGTCGTGAAGCGCCTCTTTCCTTTTCCTTTCCAACAATCCAAGTGAGTGGCTACCAACCCAATTAGCTAGCCCTTCTTCCAAGCTTCACATCTAAAAATCTGCAATCTTCTTTGCCCTGATCAAACGATACCAAGTAACAATAAAAGAAACCAAGATAAAAGAGAATAGACTTGGTATATTATGCTTGTCAATAAACTTCACGAACGGATACTCAATTTCATGCTTGTTCGCTTGGAAATAATCATAAACTGTTGCTTGTCTCGTGCAAATACATGTTTCATACTCGTGTTGCCTGAAGTGCATGAATGCTTATCAATTATGGATATATCGTGTGCTCGTGTTGCCTCGAAGGCATAAACTGATTGTTTAAGTAACGTATTGTTCGATCATGGACAACTTGTGCACAAGGGTAAGTTCTGCGGACGGTCGCTGGGGCACTGGCACCGTTCTGGTCCGGACGGAACTCGTGTGTAGTCATCGTGTGCTGGAGGGGATAGCTTGCAACGCATCGTGTGCTTGTCGTGTGCTTGTCGTGTTCTCGTTGCATGCTATCCCTGTCCTTGACTATGTCCGTTATGGCACCACGCCAGTGATCATCGTGTATATTTAAACCTGTTGTATACTAACTTGTGTCTTCGTGGCAGGGAAGGCATGGTAAGTATCGTGCAGGTAATTCAGACGGTCAGGTATGCAAAGAAGGAACAAAAAATCCTCTAGCTCTCCCATGAGAAGTTCTAATGGCTCATTTATAGGAGTATTTTCCTCCTCTTCCACCAGTGGGTTAACTCCTTCCACCTTAGCCCCGGTAGTAGTCCTTTCTTTGAGCCTGAAGTTACCTCTCAAATGGAAGTCCCGATGATATTTTTTGACTGAGCAGAAGAAGTTGGTATAGGAATACAAGATGCGTAATGG
Organism: Iris macrosiphon; assembly: GCA_036927795.1. NCBI lineage: Eukaryota > Viridiplantae > Streptophyta > Magnoliopsida > Asparagales > Iridaceae > Iris > Iris macrosiphon. Next base: position 114,551,741 of record JAYESA010000013.1, read on the forward strand.
AGCTTTAGTAGAAGGCAAAGTAAACTTGGCACCAGTGCATCCCATGCTAAAATATTGCATTCTTGTGCTCTATCAATTAATCCCACAGAGGACCAGGGGCAGGTGCTGGTATTTCCAACATAAAATTGGTCGTAGCCAAATTGTCTTACAAAATAGATAGGCAGATATGGCTCGATAAAGTAGTTTTTATCGCATCTATAAACTAGACGAGAAGGCCAAATACTAAGCAACTAAAAGAAGACTCCAGTGGGCAAATCTGACCTGTCGTTATCCTTTCAATAAAACTTCCACCCTTATGCTTGGGTGAAACCTCAGCGAAAATATAATAAAAGCTCTAACTCGTTCCAAAGTTCATATCTCTTCTGGTTGCAAGAACAGTAATATCCTCCCACTTGGATTTTCTGTACTTGCAGAGGAATACCCCCTTGGTGGCATCACCAGTCTCTAATCCATGAGCCATTAGATGATTGTTATAAAGTAGTAGCTACCCTATAAAGTAAGTGAGCGACATCTCCGTTCTGGGGTAATTGAGGCGACCCATAGGTTCCTTGAGCAAATTATAAGTAAATGTTCGGAGGTCAGCATTCAAGCGGTATACCATATCCGATAGAGGAGCTAACCTATGCCGAAAGACTAGGCATACTGCCAAGAATAGTATATTATGGTGAGTCGATCTACTGAACTACCCCTGGGATGATCCACCATTGTCACGCCCCAGTCCCAAAATAACGAGGGACTAGACACGTGGCAACGGCCAGCAGCACACACTGATAGACAAACCCAATTTAATGGATCCATTAGGGCGTACTTAAGCTGTAAAATAAAGTCTACGACAATATGGCATAACTAATCTCATCCATACAAGAATAAAATATGATCCACAGAATATAAGGAATGTAAATCATCAACCAGTCTTAACAAAGTGCTTCGGGGAACAACCCGATAAAAATCTAATACAATGGTTCAACAGACCGAAATATAAATGACTGAATAAAGTAAATACTGAGCATGAAACATGGATGCTCAGAAAAAGTCTTCAGCTAATACCTCATCCTCGGGTGTCGGTATAGCTCCTGTATCTGCTCCTGCTGTTGTCCCGTATACCTCGGGATAGATCTCGTCTGCAAATCCTGGGGACATAATCCGGATCCGGTCCTCAGGGGACAAAGCAAGGTACATATAATACAAGCCAAAATAAAAAGTAGTGCAAAAAATAAATAGAATAAATAGGGTAAGTAGGTAACCATCTATGTGAAATACAAGATGAGAGCATCACGAGTACTCAGGCTGAGCCACTACAAGCTCTGTGTCGGGGAGCCGGTAGCGGTAATAATCGGTAATGTGTCTAGCTCTGCTCGAGAGTCTATAACCTCACAATAGTAGTAGATATATATAAAATAGCCTATAGCCTGTGTGTCTCTCTCCACCCAATGTAACCACGCATCTCATGACCATAACGTCTCATGTCCATGTCAAGCGGGATCATAGCTAATGCAACAAGTCATAAAGTATCTATGAATATAGTATCTCTGTCAAGTCCTGTATCCTATACAGAATCACCATGAATATCTCAGAAAGATCCTGTCACATGATTAGTGTCAAGTGTCCTGGGTTATAGTATACTTGGTAAGACCAGTACGAGAATGTAAAGGGGTCACGAATGTCCATCTCTAAATGACAATACACAACACCGCGTACGGTGTTGGAACCCGACTAATAATTGGATGCTGAGCAAGTCACACGGTCCTAGGTTAAGCATGCACAGCAATATAAATGAAACAAGAAAAATATGTAACAATACTGTAGAGTTTGGCAAGGTACACTTGCCTGGAGTTTGAATACCAACAGTTATCCCTGTATCAGTGGATCCTGTAGGTACTCCTCCAAAAGCTATAATAAACATCACCAAAAGTCTTAGAAAATATCAAATAACTAGATATGCCTATCCTTAAGTCCAATTTGGACACAGAGGCAAAAATGACATTTCCGGGTCAAAGCGGGGTCCACATGTAGGCTACTTTGCACCGAAAAGCGTGTCAGGGTCAAAGGTCTCCAAATTCCTTAAACTCAGTGTCAACAAGTCAGGAATGATGATACGAACCCAACAGAACTTCCAGAATTAGATTCCGATGAGCCGATCACAAAATCGCCCGTCAAGTGGAGCCAGTGGGCCCACAATACACGATTTTGTCAACGTTCTCAGAATCGAACCAAACTTGGGTCACAGGACCAGCGTATTGTTATGAGTCCGATGGTATAAGTTTCGTCTCAATCCGACATATGTACACAAAGTTACAGAGTGTTCCAAAACGGACAGATACGGGGCGTTGTCGGCGGATACGCGTTGATTCCGGTGTGCACGCACATCCAAATCAACTTCTGTAAAATCCTGCACGTCCGTATCAACGTCGCGCATATTTCGGTAAAGACCGCGTGTGACCAAGTCATCCCGTTTGGCAGGGCACACTCAGTTCTGGGGTGAATCAGGGCATTGGTTTTCCTGTTTTTGGATCGCCGTTTGCGATCACCACAGGATGCGACGCCCCGAGTGGGTTACACGGGCATCGAGAGGGTTATACAGTCTACGCGACACAACTGACAGAACAAAAAATAGAATCACGAGGAGAGAGGAAATGCTACCTGAACAGGGCTCCGAGAAGTCTGAATTTTACGTGTCCGTGCGTATCCTTGACACGAGCTGTGTCCTGGTTCAGTGAGCTGTGTCCGCTGTACTGTTCGTGTCCGAGAGCGGCTGTGTCCGTGCTAGGGCAGCGAACGATTGACGAGGCGAGTGGGGAGGCGCTCGCGGGCGGCCGCGGCAAGGTCGGGCAGCTGCTGGGCCGGAGTCGGGAGGGGGACTACACCGGGGTTGTTATAGACAGCCGTGGGGGGGGGGTGCTGCACCGTCGGGCACGGCCGGAGCTGTGTGGTGCGGGGTTGGCCGGTGCGGATGAGAGACAGTTGGCTGAGAGGTCGGGGACGGGCGGAGTCATCGAGAGTTTGACGTCGGTGAAGTTGGGGTTTGGTTGGGGATCGATGAGGAAGGAGGCGACGGGGATGGAAGACGATGGCGGTGCTAGGGTTCAGACATGGAGCGGGGGAGAGGCTGGACTTGTCAGACTAGGGTTCAGGCGGTGCTAACTCGACGGAGAGCTACGGTGGTCGAGGGGAGATGGGTTGGCGGCAGCGGCTACACGAACATCGAAGCATATTTATTGGTGGTGAACAGTGTTTTCGGAGTCCCGATTAGGGTTTGGTTAGGGTTTCGGGTTCGGGTCGGGTTTTATGGATCCGACCCGACCCGACCCGTTAAGGATGGGTTGGTCCTGTTCGGTTCACTGGTTTGGTTCAGTTGGTCTGGTTTATTTTGGTTCAGTGAACCGGGTTCAGTCAGGTTTGTTTTGGTTTATTTCTACGTAGGGTTTTAGGGCTTTAAACGTATTTTCGGAGTCCAATAAATTCGCAAAAAATTATCCTATGTCCAGTTTTCTATTTTATACCTTAAAATATTATTTTCATAATATTTTAACATCAATTAATAGCACTTAAAAATCTTTTAATTACAATTACCTTGGTTCTTCATCCAGAAAAATACCGAAAATATGGGGAAAAATTATATTAAAATATTCTGAAAAAATTAGGGTGTTTACAATCTACCCCCCTTAAGAGGATTGCGTCCTCACAATCAAAGAATAACTACTAAAGGAAGAACTATGGAAATTACAAGAATGCTTAGGCGATAACTGCATCCGCGAATAAGTGAGGATAACGCTGGCGCATACTATCCTCTCGTTCCCAAGTCGATTCGCTAGGAGAATGATGTTTCCAAGCTACACGGACTAGTCTAATTGTCTGTCCTCGCAATGTCTTCTCACTGATGTAGAGGATGCCAACCGGTTGTTCTTCATATCTCAAGCTTGGGCCCACTGCGATCTCTGAATGATCGACTACGTGACTTGGGGCAGTCACGTACCTTCTCAGCTGTGAGACGTAGAATACGTCATGTACTCCCTCTAAGGATGGAGGTAATACAAGACGGTAAGCCACCTCACTAATGCGCTCTAGAATATTAAACGGCCCAATATACCTTGGGCTCAACTTGCCTCTGTTCCCAAATCTGATAGTACCCCGAGTGGGCGAAATCCTCAAGAATATGTGCTCTCCTTCTTTGAACTCTAGGGGACGTCAGTGAGTAACAGCCCATTGCTTCTGTCTGTCCTGAGCTGTTCGAAGATGATTCTGAATTTGTTTTACCTTCTCCACTGTCTGCATTACCAATTCTGGACCCAGTATTTGACGTTCACCAATGTCACTCCAACATATTGGCGATCTGCACTTTCTACCGTACAATGCCTCGAATGGGGCCATCTGAATGCTGGTCTGATAACTGTTGTTGTAGGAAAACTCCACCAAGTATAAATAATCTTCCCAAGATCCTCCAAAGTCTAGCATACATGATCGTAACATATCCTCCAAGATCTGAATGGTGCACTCCGATTGACCATTTGTCTGTGGATGGTAAGTTGTGCTGAATTTGAGTCTGGTGCCAAGACTCTCTTGTATGCTTTGCCAGAAATGAGATATAAATCTTGAATCTTGATCCGATACAATACTAACCGGCACTCCATATAATCTTATGATTTGTCGCATATACATGTCGGCTAGTACCTCTGTGGACTGTCCAACTCTAAATGGCAAGAAATGTGCCAATTTAGTGAGTCGATCCACGATAACCCATACCGCATCTTTTCCGCTGGGGCTCCTTGGTAATCCTGTGACAAAATCCATCGTGATATGTTCCCACTTCCATTCTAGTATAGGAAGCGGCTGTAATATACCTGCAGTCCTCTGATGCTCGGCCTTTACTTGCTGACATACTAAACATTTTGCCACAAATCTTGCAATCTCCCTTTTCATTCCATGACACAATAATACTGCCTCAAGTCTCGGTACATCTTGGTTCCTCCTAGGTAAACAGAGTACATAGAGCTGTGTGCTTCAGTCATTAACTCCTGTCTCAATTCTCCATTTGGAACATATAGGCGATTCCCAAACCTTAATGTCCCGTCTTCATGTATACGAAGTCCTGTTTGTATGCCTGCTTCTGTCCTCTCTTTAAGTCTTCGGAATCTAGCATCGGTGGGCAATGCCTCTTTAATTTTTTCCATAAGTGACGACTTAACTTCAAGATTAGCCAACAAGCCACTCTGTCCTGGTAAAATAACCTCTATCTGAAGCTCCTATAGATCTCTCAATAACTCGGGCTGCATCGTCAAGAAATAAGCCGTAGGCTTCCTGCTGAGTGCGTCTGCTACGACATTCGCCTTTTCCAGAAGGTACTGCAGATTATATCAAAGTCTACCATCAACTCCAGCCAACGTCTCTGTCTCATGTTGAGCTCCTTCTGAGTATATAAATACTTCAGACTCTTGTGATCAGTAAAGATTTCTACCTTCTCCCCATAAAGATAGTGCCTCCAGATCTTCAGTGTAAATATAACTGCTGCTAGCTCCAGATCGTACGTTGGGTAGTTCTTCTCGTGGACCTTCAACTGTCTCGATGCATAAGCAATAACTTTGCCATGTTGCATCAAAACACATCCTAGTCCACTACTTGATGCATCACTGTAAACAACAAAACCTCTTGACCCTGAAGGAAGAGTCAAGACAGGTGCTGTTATTAATCTTCTCTTCAATTCTTCAAAAGCCTTCTGGCAGTCTTCTGTCCATGTAAACTCCTGGTACTTACGTGTCAACTTCGTCATAGGCTTTGCAATCCTTGAGAAATTTTCTATAAACCTTCGGTAATATCCCGCAAGTCCGAGAAAACTTCTCACCTCTGCAACTGATGTGGGTGTAGGCCAAGTTTCTATTGCAGCAACCTTCTCTAGATCAACTGAAAGTCCTTCTCCTGAGATGATATGTCCCAAGAAAGGCACTTTATCCATATAAAACTCACACTTACTGAGTTTTCCATACAACTTCTCCTGCCTCAATGTCTCTAACACAATTCTGAGATGCTCCTCGTGCTCTTCGTGGCTCTTAGAATATACTAGAATGTCATCAATGAACACAACCACAAATTTATCCAAGTACTGATAAAAGACTCTGTTCATCAAACTCATAAACACAGCTGGCATGTTGGTTAAACCAAACGGCATTACCAAGAACTCATAATGTCCATACTTGGTCCTGAAAGCTGTCTTCGGTATATCCTCCTTACTTTAATCTGATGATAGCCGGATCTAAGGTCAATCTTCAAGAATATCCTAGCACCACCTAATTGATCGAATAGATCATCAATGCGTGGTAAGGGATACCTGTTCTTGATGGTCACAGCATTTAGTGCCCTGTAGTCAATGCACAACCGTACTGTTCCATCCTTCTTTGGCACAAATAATATGGGTGCTCTCCAAGGTGAAACACTGGGCCGAATGAAACCCTTCTCCAAAAGATCATCAACTTGTTCCTTCAACTCCACTAACTCCTTGGGTGCTAGCCGATATACTGATGAAGTGATAGGCTCTGCTCCTGGAGTTAAGTCTATTGTGAATTCTATTTCCCGATCAGGTGATAAACCTGGAAGATCATCAGGAAATACATCCACAAATTTCGATATGACTCTTGGGTAACCTGTCTCCCCTTCTACAGATAGTACCCTAAGAGTAGGCTGAACTCCTTGCTCTACAGCTCCCCGAAGAAACTCAAATTCTGGATGTCCAGGCAGTCTAAATATAACTTTTCCAAGTCGGCAATCAAGTGTCACATGGTACTGACTTAACCAGTCCATACCAAGTACAATATCATAATCCGGCATGGAAAAGGTTAGAAATTGAGCTCGCATCTTTCTTCCACAGACTACTACAGAACATGATCTACAGACGTCACTAACCGGAATAATTCCACCTCCCGTAAGAATTCTCTTTATCTTCGGGAGGGGTGCGGTAGCTACTCTATGGGTGGCTACAAAGCTAGCTGCTATAAATGAATGCGATGCTCCAAAATCAAATAAAGCTACAGCTGGTAATGAAGCTACTAAAATAGTACCTGCGATAACCTCGCCTGCAGTAGCTTTCTCCTCAACAGCCAATGTGAATGCCTGTCCTCGTCCCTGAGCTGAACCTCTCTGCTACTGAGCCTGCTGAAATAGGGCTGCCAGTGGTGCCAGTGGTGGTCTCTGCTGGTAGCCTCCTGTAGCTGGTGGTCTGACTCCTCCAACTCCTGTCTGCGGTTCTCCTACTGCTGGATAAGCTGGTCGTGGTGCAGGTAAAGCTAGTCTCGGTGCTCCATCTCTGCGTTCAGAATAGTCCCTGGATAGATGTTGGTTGGATCCGTAGCTCAGACATAGTCCTAATTTATGCCTGCACTCTCTCTTAATATGTCCTACCTTGCCGCAGTGGTGACAAGTAGGAAAGGATATGGCCCTGTGTGCTGCTCTCTCTGGCATACTCCTCCGGGATCGTTTTGCAGAATCCCCCTGTGATGTCCTGGATGGTGCTGATATAATTGGCCTTTTCAGATTTGACTCCCTTCTAGTGACGCACTCCATGCGTCTTGCTGCTGTAAGGACGTCGGCATATGATGTAGGTACGACCGATCCAATCAACCTCTGGAGCTCGAACTTCAGTCCGTCAAAGAACTTCTCAGCTTTCTCTTCCTCTGTCGAAATCAAGGTTGGGGCGAAGCAACTTAGACGAATAAATTTTGCGTTGTATTCTTCTACTGACATATTGCCTTGGATAAGGCGGTTGAACTTGTCTCTGAGCTCCGACCGTGCTACTGCTGGAATATACATCTCTTGGAAGAGTCTGGAGAACTCTTCCCAAGTGACTCGGTCCTATCCAAGCCTCCTCTCTTCTGATAACCACCAATGATGTGCATTTTCAGTTAACTGCATCCTGACTGCAGTCATCCATTTCTCCCTCGGAAGTTCTGTTGCTTCCAACTGGTGCTGTATGTTCGTGAGCCATTCGTGAACTTCTGTTGGCCCCTCTTTACCAAAAAAGGTACGAGGCTTGAGCTGACGAAAATCTGTGATAGATCCCGTCGCTGATTGCCTCGCTGGTCGGTTTGCCTGCTCCAATGCGGATACCAGGCTGGTTCTCAGATACTCTGCCTCGTGACGATGTGCTTCTTGTTGAACCTGCTGCTGGGCTTGCATCATGGCATACATCATCTGAAATATCTGTTGCCCATCCAAGGCTTATCCTGGCGGGAAAACTGGCATATGTGGAGTGAATTATGGTGGAGGTGGGATGTCATCAAGCGGGAAAACTGGCCGGTTTGATTGCTCTGCGATGTTTGTCCTCCATTCCCTGGTGTCACTCCGTCTACATAAGTAACCACAGCATCGTGTGGTGTATCCAAGGGATTCTCATCTCCATTCCTGGGATCCATTACTCTGCAACCAAAAGATAAACTATAAGAACGCTCAGAGGAATCAACACAAGATGCAAATCAAGTAACAAATTCGAGTTTGTTATAGAGTTCAAAAATAGTTCAAACAATGGATGAGATCCTATAACTTATCCTATCCTTAGAGCAGGCTTGTTCGGTCCCTAAGTTGAAACCGAACAATTTAGTCGTAGACCCGCATGGGCTACCATAAAAACCATGTCACGCCCCAGTCCCAAAATACCGAGGGACTAGACACGTGGCAATGGCCAACAACACACACTGATGGACAAACCCAATTTAATGGATCCATCAGGGCGTACTTAAGCTGTAAAATAAAGTCTACGACAATATGGCACAACTAATCTCATCCATACAAGAATAAAATATAATCCACAGAATACAAGGAATATAAATTATCAACCAGTCTCAACAAAGTGCTTCGGGGAATAACCCGATAAAAATCTAATACAATGGTTCAATAGACCAAAATATAAATGACTGAATAAAGTAAATACTGAGCATGAAACATGGATGCTCAGGAAAAGTCTTCAGCTAACACCTCATCCTCGGGTGTCGGTACAGCTACTGTATCTGCTCCTGCTGTTGTCCCGTATACTTCGGGATAGATCTCGTCTGTAAATCCTGGGGACATAATCCGGATCCAGGTCCTCAGGGAACATAGCAAGGTATAGATAATACAAGCCAAAATAAAAAGCAGTACAAAAAATTAATGGAATAAATAGGGTAAGTAGGTAACCATCTATGTGAAATGCAAGATGAGAGCATCACGAGTACTCAGGCTGAGCCACTACAAGCTCTGTGTCGGGGAGCCGGTAGCGGTAATAACCGATAATGTGTCTAGCTCTGCTCGAGAGTCTACGACCTCACAATAGTAGTAGATATATATAAAATAGCCTGTAGCCTGTGTGTCTCTCCCCACCCAATGTAACCACACATCTCATGACCATAACGTCTCATGTCCATGTCAAGCGGGATCATAGCTAATGCAACAAGTCATAAAGTATCTATGAATATAGTATCTCTGTCAAGTCCTATATCCTATACAGAATCACCATGAATATCTCAGGAAGATCCTGTCACATGATTAGTGTCAAGTGTCCTGGGTTATAGTGTACTTGGTAATACAAGTATGAGAATGTAAAGGGGTCACGAATGTCCATCTCTAGATGACAATACACAACACCGCGTACGGTGTTGGCACCCGACTAATAATCGAACGCTGAGCAAGTCACACGGTCCTAGGTTAAGCATGCACAGCAATATAAATAAAGCAAGAAAAATATGTAACAATACTGCAGAGTTTTGCAAGGTACACTTGCCTGGGGTTTGAATACCAACAGTTGTCCCTGTATCAGTGGATCCTGTAGGTACTCCTCCAAAAGCTGTAATAAACATCACCAACAGTCTCAAAAAATATTAAATAGCTAGAAACGCCTGTCCTTAAGTCCAATTTGGACACAGGGGCAAAAATGACATTTTCGGGTCAAAATGAGGTCCACATATGGGCCACTTTGCACCGAAAAGCATGTCAGGGTCAAAGGTCTCCAAATTCCTCAAACTCAGTGTCAACAAGTCAGGAACGATGATACGAACCCAACGGAACTTCCAGAATTGGATTACGATGAGCCGATCACAAAGTCATCTGTCAAGTGGAGCCGGTGGGGCAAGTTTCGTCTCGATCCGACGTGTGTACACAAAGTTACAACATGTTCCAGAACGGACGGATACGGGACATTGTCGGCGGATACGCGTTGATTTCGGTGTGCACGCACATCCAAATCAACTTCTGCGAAATCTCGTACGTCCGTATCAATGTCGCACACATTTCGGTAAAGACCGCGTGCGACCAAGTTGTCCCGTTTGGCGGAACGCACTCAGTTCCGGGGTGAAACAGGGCGTTGGTTTTCCTATTTTTGGATCGCGGTTTGCGATCACTACAGGACGCGACGCACCGAGCAGGTTACACGGGCATCGAGAGGGTTATACAGTCTACGTGACACAATTAACGGAACAAAAAATAGAATCACGAGGAGAGAGAAAATGCTACCTGAACAGGGCTCCAAGAAGTCTAAATTTTACGTGTCCGTGCGTATCCTTGACACGAGCTGTGTCCTGGTTCAGAGAGCTGTGTCCGCTGTACTGTTCGTGTCCGAGAGCGGCTGTGTCCGTGCTAGGGCAGCGGACGGTTGACGAGGCGAGCGGGTAGGCACTCGCGGGAGGCCGCGGCGAGGTCGGGTAGCTGCTGGGCCGGAGTCGGGAGGGGGACTGCGCCGGGGTTGCTGTGGACAGCCGCGGGGGGGGGAAGCTGCACCGTCGGGAATGGACGGAGCTGTACGGTGCGGGGTTGGCCGGAGCGGATGAGAGATAGTAAGCTGAGAGGTCGGGGACGGGCGGAGTCGTCGAGAGTTCGACGCCGGTGAAGTCGGAGTTTAGTTGGGGATCGATAAGGAAGGAGGCGGCGGGGATGGAAGACGATGGCAGTGCTAGGGTTCAGACGTGGAGCGGGGGAGAGGCTGGACTCGTCGAACTAGTGTTCAGGCGGTGCTAAATCGACGGAAAGCTGCGGCGGTCGAGGGGAGATGGGTTGGCGGCGGCGGCTACACGAACGTCGAGGCATATTTATAGGTGGTGAACAGTGTTTCCGGAGTCCCGATTAGGGTTTGGTTAGGGTTTCGGATTCGGGTCGCGTTTCATGGATCCGAACCAACCTGACCCGTTAAAGATGGGTTGGTCATATTCGGTTTACTGGTTTGGTTCAGTTGGTCTGGTTTATTTTGGTTCAGTGAACCTGGTTCAGTCAGGTTTGTTTTGGTTTATTTCTACGTAGTGTTTTAGGGCTTCAAACGTGTTTTCGGAGTCCAATAAATTCGCAGAAAATTATCCTATGTCCGGTTTTCTATTTTACACCATAAAATATTATTTCCATAATATTTTAACATCAATTAATAGCACTTAATAATCTTTTAATCACAATTACCTTGGTTCTTTATCCAGAAAAATACCAAAAATATGGGGAAAAATTATATTAAAATATTCTGAAAAAATCATGGTGTTTACACCATCTTAGCCATAGAGAGAATAGGCTGGTTAACAAAGCCTCACGTGAAATATCCTTACGAGTTTGTCGGAGATAGCTATAAGTATATATCCCGGCCGAACAATTTCCCATGGGATCATCCGGATGCTTGTCAAACGCTTTATGTTACCTCATGAGATCTTCGACCAGAAGAGCACTTAACAGTCGAATGGGATAAATCTTGACATCTTTCTTATCCTTGGATTTCTCGTCATTGGCTCGATTCATGAAAAGATAAGCAAACCACTTCTTAGTGTAGACTGTGCTAGAGTTAGTATTGTAGTAGTGGTTGCAGGCCAGTAATTGCACATAAACTCCTGGTATACTTCAACAAGACAAGGTTCCTTCTTTGCCAGGTTTTGAAGTTCTTTATTGGTGGGGACGTATTCTTCATATGGTACTTCCCCTATCGACATATCAGACACCATGTGCATCTCATGCAACGCGAGCCCTTGTTCACAATATGGAGTGGAAAAAGTCCCGGTGTAGGCATTGTATCGCTCCACCTGAGTGAGGAACATGTTATGATTCAGGGCGATGCCATAGCCAGTTTCCAGAACGATATTCTAAAGACCGATCCTACCAAGCTATGCTTTATAATTCTTCAGTATCTATACAAAGATTCGGTTCCAGCGAGCATTGTTATTGGTAACCCATCCAGTAAGTTTGAGGCTCTATAAGGGGTAAATTCCTCCAACCTCCGTATATAGGTTGGGGACAATTAACAACTAGAGTTTTGGATGAGTGATGAATCCTCGCTAGGCCCAGTCCCAGGTTGTAATCCCCGCATCGGGACAATATGTTCGTTTGGGGTGCTGAAGAAGAGGCTTTGTCCCCGACTATCCCATTTGTGGAAGATCTTTCCACATTTTGCATCATGATTCCAATTATTCAAATTCCAGTCCATCTTCCTTGGGGATGTAGATGGTGAAATGCTGATAGAGGGTAATCTCATGCCATATCAGGAAGATACATCTCTTAGTAACCAATTTGGAAGACCCATTTCTTCTTCTTAGGCTTCGTCTGAGATGATCTGCTGATGGCATCTCCAAATAAGAAGACAGGCTTCTTATATGGCTCATCTTCGAATGAAGAAAAGGTCCCACTACTTATCAGGGACCTTAGCATCCTTTTACCTGGTCCAGCTATCAGTAGCTATCTAGTTTTTGGTAGACTCCTGTCAGATTAGAGAAACTTTACATGAGATGGGTCCTCCAGATAATTGGTGTACATAAGGCCAGCAATAGATCTCATCATATCAGTGAGGGGATCCATTGATAAATTCACTACAAAGTGTTAGAAACAAAAAGTAAATGGAGGTTCATGAAGATATACGCGCACTAACTTCTTATTCTTTATGAGAAAGCTAAGGCTATGCGTACATTTTAAGCTTGTAGTAACTATTGAAAAACTTGCGCACAAATATTGCCCTTAAATGGGAGAAGTGCACATTTTTTAAATATGCTCTAACTTGGAAAAATGTGCATGCGACCTCTTTTCACTCAGAAAGAGAAAAAGTGCACGAGCTTCCCGAATTCATCAGAACTCAAAAAGTGCGAAGGATGGTTATTTTCACTCTGAAAGAGGAAAAGTGCGCGAGCTTCCCAAATTCATCAGAATTAAGAAAGTATGCATGATGGTTATTTTTACTCTGAAAGAGAAAAAGTGCGCGAATATTTCCAAGCATGTTAAAACTCAGAAAGTGCGCAGGATAGTAATTCCACTATGAAAGAGGAAAATGTCCGTGTGCATATGTGTCTCTGTGTTTCATGACGTCATCATCTCCTTCCCCCTCTCTACTTCTTTACTTTCTCAGAGAATACAATTATACATGTAAGAAAAAAAAATGGGGAGGATGTCCTCCCGCTCCTATCATTGTAGGATTGGCACTCTCACGAGCAACAACCCTGAGCCGCAACATATTCAGATGGTCGTCGGCCGCCTGAGCCGTTGTTGGCTCTACCGTGGGTCGAACTATAGTCGCATGGGAAGAGGAGGCCGATCCTTTCCCCTTTGCCCTTTCCCTCCTTCCTGACCATCTGAGAGTGTTTGGGTGTTATTTCTGAAAGCTCGAGCTTGAAAGAGAAGAAGAAGAGTTAGGGTTTTGGAAGAACACGAATGGTTTTCAGAACTTGTAGAAGGTTTCTTTCTCATCAACAAGTCTATTTATAGATTTGGATGGGATCATTCGGCTACTGGGTAACGCCTCAAAATTTGAGCAGCAATCATGTCGTTCGGCCACAACAGTAAGCTGTTAAAATTCTGTCCAAGAGACATGCACATAGTCAAAACTACATTCTATGCATCTAATTCAAATTATTTCAAATTTGTTTGCAAATTTAAAAACTTTGAAGGGGTCTTGTAGAAGCATAAAAAGTATGCCCACAAAGTGTCAGAAACCAATCCCAAAAAATATAGGACTAGGTATACGTACACATGCCAGTTGTACGAACAAGTATAGGAACCCAATTTAATGGACCTAACCAGTCATAGTACGTTATAAAATAAATCTAAGTCACAATAACACATGCAGGTATAATCTAGTCTCTTCCACAAATATCACAGAATAAGGAACTGAATAAATAGATAAGTCTCAAGTCTACCACATATAAAGTTTAGTGGAGAATAATCCACAAAAAATGAGTACAAATAATTACTGAAAGAATATGACTACATAATAAAGAAATAATGAAAATAGTCCGGGTGTCAGCTAACTAGATAATGATACCCAAGACTCTAAGCAACTTTCATCCAGGACGCTTAAGGAAACTCCAGTGGCTCCACCTCAGGGTCCTTGTCAGCAAGATCTCCAACTCCGTAGTCCGTCTGGTACAAGTGCTCATCGGAATCTGAAAACGGTGCCAGGTCCTCAGAGGGACATAACAAGTACACAAGAATCGACATACATGAAATTAAAGTAGTAAACAATAATTGGTTAACTAATCATCTATGGGATATGCACTCGAGACATCACTAATGGCGCATGAGGGGAAGAAATAGAAGAACAGTCGTCCCACCAAGCGTTCCGTCGAACATGGGGGTAAACGATATACACAATTTACACCATTAGAAATAGAAATCCCATACGCTAAATAGTAGACTCTCCCTTCCTAATGTTCTATCCGAACAATATATGTGGTGCAGACATAATACAAGTTGTCAATAAAATCTAGAACGCAAACTAACACCAACAACTAACACCAGATGCGAACTCACATATCAAGGGCCAGTCAATACGCTAGTCCATGCACTCTCTCACTCTGTGAACGTGTTTGAAACTGTGTTAGGTCAAAAGATACCATGTATCTTTGCCATACCAGGTAGGTCAACTACTTCTAGGACAAGTGCACACAACTGACAAAATAAAAAGAACTAGACATAATATAAACTGCAAAATAAAAACAAGCAAGGTGTACTTGCCTGGCAAGCCAAGATACGAGAACAACGAATCTGGTTCGAAGTCCTCCACAAGAACGTTACGAACACCTACCAATTTATTACACTAATTAGACTCTTACTATCTAGTAAAAAATTAGGTTGTTAACTAGTTATTAATTCTATGTTTATTGCACATGCAAGTAACTAGCCTCAAAATAATATTAACCGTTAATCATTACCAAATTTTTTTTAAAGACATTAATTAAATAAAATAATAATTATGGAATTAATCATAAAAATAGAGAAAATAATGGTTTTTCTTCTACAAAGTGTTTCTACGAGAGTTGTCAACTAGTGTTACTAATATATGTACTAAACAAGGTTTTTCCAACATGCAAGTTCTAAAAATTTAAAATCATAAAAAATATTAAATTCTGGGAATAATTCTAAAATATTAAAAAATAATGATTAAATGAGTTCCTACATGCATCTTTATCAATTCTACTTATTGGCCTTTCCATTGGACACCTACTATTCTTCTAGCAATAGTATTGGCAAAATTTTGCCAATATAATCATACTATTATGCTTTGCATAAAATTCTAAAATCATAATTAATTCTGGAAAAATAATTTTTTAATCATAAATAATAGGGAAGATATTTATATATGGCAAAAGAACAAGTTATAATAGTTTTATATGAAAACTATGTCAACTAGGTAACTTTTTATGCATAAACATTATTTAAATTAAAAATATTATTTTTGGAAAAAGAAATTAGCAACTGAATTTAATATAGGTTAATAATACCATATTTTAATTATTTATAATTTTTAGAAGGGTTCGATGCGAAGTTTTAAAGAAAACATAAAATTAGGTCATCCTTCCCATTGTACATGAAATTTATTCAAAAAAAAGCTAATAATTTAATAATATGGAATAAACTGTAAAAATAAAAGTAAAAATAATTTAAATATCATATTTCTACATTAATAACAAGGTTTAATCAAGGGTTCTACATATGGGTGCATACATGAATTCATGGGTTCAATTCTTTACATGCAAATCCTAAAATAAAATTCTAGTTTGAAAAATATGGCAATGAGTTGCAAATAAATATAAAACTCATTTATTTATATATAACAATAATTATTCATGCAATCATACACATTAGAGAGGGTTGTCACGACCCGCACCCGGAAAATCAGGCATGAGTCGTGGGTACGTCCAGCCTACGCCGCAGCATCGGCGGTAGAACACTGTCTAGGTCAACTATCTAGATAACTCACAAAAAAAAATCTGCCATGACCTCTCCAAAAGGAGGGCAACCACACAATCAAAATATAAACCTGTCATGATCTCAACTCCAAACGGAGGAGCAATATCATAATGATAAATCAAGTACTCAATCACGAATCTAAGCACGATAAGATGACAAAGAAGTCTAAAAACTATAAAGTCTAACCAACAACTACTACAACAACCACAACATCAATAATAATAATACATCATCCAAAATAATATACAAACAAGGTCTCAATCCAAAACCGGAGACAAATCCGGTACTAAAAGCTAATAAAAACAACAACAAGGCCTTAGTGATCCCGGCTACCAACCCGGAAATCACTCCTAAACTAGAGGGTCCCTGTCTGCACCATCAACAGGCTCAGGTCCATAAAACGTCGGACACCAATCCTCCGAATACTCTAAAAAATATGTCCAGTCAGGACTGGAGCAAGTACATCTCTAACAGAAGTTCTATTTAAATGATAAAAACTATAAAACAGGTATAGCAAGTAGCAAGAAGAATAAAGCAAGTATGAAATAAGATATATATAAATCACTGGTGCATAAAGGTAAAGATGCATGGATATCAGAGCAAGATAGTAATAACTGTAAGATACAAGAAATCTAAACTAAGAGTAAGTCTGTGAACATGAACGTGTGGTGAGTCCAGCATAAAATACATGTAGTGAGTCAAGTCCAGAAATATGTAAGTGAGACAAGTCAAAAAATGCATGAGAGTCCAGACTATAAAGAATGAACTCGGTGTCTTTGAAATACTTGTTTCAACATGTAAACGGCTAGGGGTAAGTACGGCTCACCGCGCACTGGGTGTGCGGCTGCTATCATTCCAGATTAGACCAGAGGGAGTAATTCCTGATGATTCTAGATGGGAATGTTTACATGTCTACTCGAGTATTTTCCCGCCCGACTAATACAAGTGGATCCAAGACCCGACACGCAAATTAAGATAAGTCCAGCATGAATGATGCCTGTAGTGATGCCTGTAGGTGATGCCAGTAGTGATTCCATAATAGAGGCCAAAAATATGAAATGTACGTGTCGCAAGTAAATAAATCCAGAAATACCAGTCAGTGTCCCGTGTTGTGCCAGAATAATCAGATGATACTATACTAGAAGCTAAATCATAATAATCATCAGATAATAAAAACTATCAGAGAATGTACTCGCCTGACGTCCTGAGCAACTAGCAATCCGAACCGGTGTCGCAAGGAGCTAATACGAAAAACAAGGTTAAACAGGGTTCTAATGAGCTAAACAGACATAAAATAACTAAAAATAGGCTTCTAGGGTCGTTCTGGGTCAAACGGGTCAAACCGGTGAAATCTGGGTCAAAAAGTCAACTTTAGGTCCAAAAAGTCAACTCTAGATCAAAACTATGTCAAAAGTTGACTTTGGCGGTCAACCGAGTCAACTACGGTCAAGTCTAGGTCAAACTAGGGTGCTCCTGAAATTCTAGGTCAAACCGAGGTCATTAAGCTAGAAAACTCTCAAACTCGCCTCCTTGAGATACCGGGATACCCTCGGTATCTGATACTTTGCCCTAGGCCACGCACCCCGCCTAAACCCGCTAAAACCTACGCTAGCACATGTAAATATATACACATAAGCATATAAAAATTACTCCAATACTATTCCTAGGCTATTGCTCAAAAACCCCGCTCGAAACTCAATACCTTGGTTATCTCAAGGTATTGAGATACCTCTCTAAACTCAACCCGACTACCCCTCTAGCTAACTAACTATGCATAAACATATATATCTAGCTATAATATAGGCTAAAATATATATATCTAATACATATAGGCATATACCTAGGTATCTACATACCTTACCTTACCTTACCTTACCTTACCTTACCTTACCTTACCTTACCTTACCTTACCTTACCTTACCTTACCCTCCTCATAAATATATATGTATCTCTATATCTAGATATCTAAACTATCTACCTAGCTATATGTATATACCTATACATATAGATCTATATATCTAGCTATCCCTCTACCTATCCATCTACCTATCTAGTTATCTATCTAACTATCTAACTAGTTATCTATATCTAGTATTTACCTATCTAACTATCCATCTAATTATCTATCACCTATTTACCTATCTATAGATATCTATCTATTTAGCTAGCTATATAACTATATATCTATTCTATCTTTCTATTACCTATCTATTTATATGTCTATCTATCAATAATCTCTAATATCTATTCTAACTATAGATCTAGTTATCTATCCATTTACCTATCTATCTATCAAACTATTTATCAATCCGTCTATCTATTCATCTACCTATTAATCTATCTATCTATATACATATCTATCTAACTACCTATTATCCATCTATCTATCATATATCTATTTATCTATCTATGCATCTATCTAACTACTTAGCTATCTAATATCTACCTATCTATTTATCTAGCTATCTAGGCATCTATCTATCTATCTATCCATCATTCTATCTAACTATCTATTTCTATATATATATCACTTAGATCTCTCTCTCCCCCTCGCTACTCTAGCTGGTACCCCCTCCCTAAAAGTAGCTGCTGCGCTGCTCAAAATTGCTGCTGCTGCTGCTCCTTGTGCTGCCTAGCTGCTGCTATTGCTGCTGCCTGGCTGCTGCTATTGCTGCTGCCCTGCTCTTGTTTCTGCTACTGCAGCTGCTGCTCAGTGCAGCAGCATGCTGCTGCTGCTGTTCCAGTTTGCTGTGGCCTCCCCCCCTCTCATACACACATACACACACTCCTATATACATACACACATATATATATCACCTATATATATATATATATATATATATATATATATATATTATATATATATATAATATATATATATATATATATATATACATACATATATATACATAATAATAACTCTAAAGATATATATATACCCACTAACTTATATATAATCTAACACATACTAACACTCAAACACATATCAACACACACACACACACATAATTATATACACAAACACATATCTATATGATTTACACACATATATCTATATATATACACACTAATATATCTGTATATATCTATACCTATACACACTCACACACTCAAACACAAATATATATATATATCCTCACTCACACACACTCACTCTCACACACCCTCACACACACTCTCTCACACACACTAGCACACACTCTCACAAACACACAACTACACACATAAACACTCATACATATATATATAAATATATATAAATATATACATAAACTCATATATATATATACCTATAAACACTCACTCACCTACACACTCACACAAGTACTCACTCACACACTCACCTACACAGATACACTAGCACTCACTAACACACTCACACAAGTACTCACTAACACACTCACAAACACATAAAAACACACATATAAATAGAAATATATATATATAGAAATACACACACAAATATATATATACATATATATAAATACAACACACAATGCACAACGCACACAACGCCCACAACCTCACCAACACACGCCCAACGACCCCGACACGTACAAACACCTATAAATATATAAAATATAGCCCGAGAATTCTAGCACACACTCGCCGATACTAACCCAACGCGCGCACAAGCCCAAAACTAGAAAACCACGCCGAAATGGCCGTTCGGTCATTTCGACGAACACGCGGTGCGCGGTTCGGAAAACCTCCTGAAACGCACACCAAACGAACTCGGAATCGGCCCAAAATTTACCCACGCGCTCTAAACAATGCCTAAATCCTAGAAAAAGTACTCCTGCATCGATTCTAGGTCCGTGGCGGAAATGCACATGCACTTAGAATCGGCGACGACGAAAACCCCTAAATTCGCCCAAAACACCCGTTTCTCCGCGACACGGCTTCCCGTGTCCAAGCGGCGACACGCACTCATCCTCAAGACACCCGACAACGTCTACCTAGGTCCGTCAAACCTAGGGCATCACCCAAAATTGGGCCAAATTCGGATTCCACCCGAAATTGACACAAAACCTAGTGTTAAAGTCTCTAAACACAACCAAACTAGTTCCAACTTCCTCCCACGGGTAGCCTAAGGGTCTAGGAAGGTTCTAAACTATTAATTACACTATATAAAAGTAATTAGCAAGGGAAAAGTTAGGGTTTTACCTCTTGGGAGTTGGAATCCCAAATACTAGGATTTATATTCAGGTGTTTCTACCGAATTACCTGTCCTTGTTAACGGTCGCTGATTTAGAATAATTATTCATTAATTAATATCTAATTAAAAATCACTTCCAGCATAAAATATTAACTAAGTTTATAAGCTATTAATTCCTTTCCATATTGACACGACGATACGAAGGAAAAGTACTAGGACACAAGAGAGACGGGTTACACGAACGAGTACCTGATCGACCGAGCGAGGGGGTCCGCTCGCTGTCGGCTGTTCCCTATGACGAGGGTGGCCCAGGTCGACGTGGACGGATCCGACCTCGCGGGTGGTGGGGCAATCGGGATCGGGACAGCGGCTCGGGTGGTGTCAGGCGTAGTCGGGCGGCGTCGGACTGAGTCGGGCGGCGTCGAGTGGCGTCGAGAGCAGTCAGCGTTGGGGCTGTCAGGTTGTGATGGTGGGGAGCAGTCGGCGTTGGGGGCTGTCGGGTTCTGATGGTGGGGGGCAGTCGATGTTGGGGCTGTCGGGTTATGATGGTGGGGAGCAGTCGGCGTTGGGGCTGTCGGACGGTGGGTGTCCGGCCAGTTGGGGGGGCGCGATTTGGATGGGGAGGTCGGCTAGGGTTGAAGGGAATGATGAATAGTAGGTTTTAGGGTTTTGCATGAAAATGTTGGTATTTATATGTGGTGATGGAGGTTATGGGCTGGCCTCGAGTGTGGCCCTGTCCTGCCTTGTTGGGGTTGGTCCACGTAGCAGTGCACAAGGTGGGCTTGGTCGGATTTGTTTGAGGTAAAGTTGACTCAAATTTAATTAAATTAATAAATACAAGGCGTTCTCTTAAGAAATGTTGTGTGGCTAAGGCGAGATGAAATAGCGAGTATCTAAGGTTGCACAATGGTCAGAGGGGTAGTCTGGCACGTCTAAAAGATGTTCGTGACTTCGGGTGGAAGTTACTAAAGGCGGGATGTTCCAACCTCGAAGCAACGACAAGGTGTATTAAGACGTATAATATACGCACATTAATCCTAATTAATTCCCAATAATTCCTAGTCTCTTGATTTAATTCTAATTAATCCTGAATTGGTCGAGGGGGGTTTACAATCTACCCTCCTTAGAGCATTTCGTCCTCGAAATTAAAACATATGCATGGTAAGAAGTTCTGATTGAATTTAAAAATGTTAATACGTACCTAGTCCTTCGAAGAGATGGGGATAGCGCTGTCTAATGTCCTCCTTGCATTCCCAAGTTGACTCGCCTGGTGCATGATGTCTCCATGCGATACGAACTAAGGGAATAGTCTTCCCTCGCAGTACTTTCTCACTCCTGTCCAGAATCTCAACAGGCTCCTCTTGGTATGATAAACTTGGGCCAACTGTGATCTCTGAGTGGTCAAGTATGTGACTCGGATCCGGTATGTACCTACTCAGCTGAGATACATAGAAGACGTCGTGAACTCCTTCTAAGGTCTGCGGCAAGGCTAATCTGTAAGCAACCTCTCCGACACATTCTAATATGTCGAATGGTCCGATATACCTCGAACTCAGCTTCCCTCTGCCTCCAAATCTGATAGTCCCTCGAGTAGGTGAGATCTTTAGAAATATGTCATCTCCAACCTAAAACTCTAAGGGTCGACGATGCGCATTCGCCCAATGCTTTTGTCTGTCTTATGCTGCTCGAAGGTGCCCTTGGATCTTCTTCACTTTTTCTACTGTATGAACAACCAACTCTGGTCCGAGAATCTATCGCTCGCCTATATCACTCCAGCATACTGGGGAACGATATTTCCTTCCATACAACACTTCATAGGGAGCCATCTGGATGCTCGTCTGATAGCTGTTGTTGTAGGAAAACTCGACCAGATACAAATGGTCCTCCTATGATCCTCCGAAGTCAAGCATGCACGCTCTCAACTTGTCTTCTAGCATCTGAATGGTGCGCTCCGACTGGCCATCTGTTTGGGGGTGGTATGCTGTGCTAAACTTTAGGCGAGTACCAAGACTCTCCTGCATGCTCTGCCAAAAGTAAGACATGAACCTCGTATCCCTGTCAGACACGATGCTAACTGGCACTCCATGTAGGCACACAACCTCCCTCATATATATATCTGCTAAGGCCTCCGTTGATTGTCCAACTCTGAAGGGTAAAAAGTGTGCGGACTTGGTAAGTCTATCCACGATTACCCATACTGTATTGCGCCCACTAGGACTTCTTGGGAAGCCCGTAACAAAGTCTATTATGATATGCTCCCATTTCCATTCCGATATAGGTAGTGGTTGAAGAAATCCTGCAGATCTCTGATGCTCAGCCTTAACTTGTTGACACACTAGGCACTTGGCCACAAAGCGTGCTATCTCTCTCTTCATTCCGTGCCACCAGTAGTACTGTCTCAAGTCTCTGTACATCTTAGTGCCTCCCGGATGAATAGAATAGGTTGAACTGTGTGCCTTTGCCATCAACTCCTGACGAAGTTCTCCATTTGGAACATAGAGACGATCTCCGCATCTCAAAGCTCCATCTTCTTGTATTCGTAGTCCTTTCTGCATTTTGGCCTCTGTCCTCTATCTAAGTCTCTAAAATCTGGCGTCTGTCAGCAAAGCAGCCCTGATTCTCTCCACTAATGTCGATTGCAATTGGAAACTTGATAATTGTCCATCTACTCCTGGCATAATAACCTCTATACCTATCTGCTCTAGCTCTCTTAATAGATGTTGTTGGGTGGTCATAAAGAATGCCATGGGTCTTCTGCTCAACGCGTCAGCTACTACGTTGGCCTTTCCCGGGTGGTACTGTAACTCAATCTCGAAGTCTGTCATTACCTTGAGCCAACGTCTTTCTGAGTATAGACGTACTTTAGGCTCTTATGATCAGTAAATATCTCCACTCTCTCTCCATATAAATAGTGTCTCCAAAGCTTTAAGGTAAAGATTACCGCTGCAGGCTCCAAGTCGTAGGTGGGATAGTTCTTCTCATGTGTCCTCAACTGTCTAGAAGCATAAGCTACACCCTTTTTGTGCTGCATCAAGACACATCCTAATCCTTTCCCGGATGCATCACTATAGATCACGAATCCTCCGGGTCCAGAAGGTATGGTCAAGATAGGTGCTGTAGTCAATCGCTTCTTCAGTTCATCGAATGCCTTCTGACACTCCTCCGTCCAGGTAAACTCCTGCTCCTTACAGGTCAAGCAGGTCATTGGCTCTGTGATCTTCGCGAAATTTTCTACGAACCTCCGATAATATCCGGCAAGTCCTAGAAAGCTCCTGACCTCCGAAACATTGGTAGGGGTTGGCCATGTCTCTACTGATGAAATCTTTGTCGGATCTACTGAAATACCTTCTCCTGAGATAACGTGTCCAAGAAAAGCGACACGATCTAGGAGAAACTCATATTTGCTCAGTTTGGCATAAAGTCTCTCTCTCCTTAGTGTCTCTAACACTAGTCTCAGATGCTTTCGTGCTCCTCGTGGCTCGTCGAATACACCAAAATATCGTCGATAAAGACTACCACGAACTGGTCTAAGTATTGGTGGAATACTTTGTTCATCAAGTTCATAAATACAGCTGGCGCATTCGTCAGTCCAAAAGGCATCACTAAGAACTTATAGTGACCATAACGAGTCCTTAATGTTGTCTTCTGGATGTCTTCTCTTCGCACCTTCACTTGATGATAACCCGATCTCAAGTCAATCTTGGTGAACACTACTGCTCCTGTCAACTGGTCGAATAAATCGTTAATCCTGGGCAGGGGGTACTTGTTTTTGATAGTCAGAGCATTAAAGGCTCTGTAATCAATGCACATGCGTACTGTTCCATCCTTCTTGGGTACGAACAACACTGGTGCTCCCTATGGTGATGTACTAGGGCAAATGAATCCCTTGCTCTGCAACTCCTCTAATTATAGCTTCAGCTCATCTAACTCCTTCTTCGCCAATCGGTATACATTAGAAGATACCCGCGCTGCTCCGGGTACTAGTTCGATGGTGAACTCCACGTCTCTATCTGGCGGTAAGCCTGGCAGTTCTTCGGGGAATACATCTTCAAATTCTGTAACTATTGGAGGGGGTGCAATCTCCATAGTCATGCAAGTTCCTGCTATCTATCCTACTCCTTGTTCGACAGTCCCTCGCATATACTCAAACTCTGGTTGATCTGGCGGTCTAAAGGTGACGCTACCCTTCCGGTTGTTCAGTACAGTATTATACTGGCTTAGCCAGTCCATGTCTAACACAACATCAAAGTACGGCATAGGCAATACCAAGAATCGCACTGTCATCTCTCTGCCACATACAACTACCGAGCACGTTCTGATAGTGCTGGTAACCGGCACGATACCTCCTCCGGTAAGAATCTTCCAACTCTTAGGTAAGGGAGAAGTCGCTACTCTATGCATTGCTACAAATCTACTAGATATAAATGACAATGTAGCTCCAGAATCAAACAATGCAGTTGCAGGTAATGATGCAACTAAAATGGTACCTGCCATAGCTTCTCCTTCTGTTCCTTCTTCGGTAGCTGCTAATGTAAAGGCTTGTCCCTGCCTCTGTCCTCCGGTCTGCTGACGAGCTCGCTCAAACTGTGCCTGCTGTGGGGCCAAGGGTGGTCCGCTCTAAAATCCTTCGGGGACTGGTAGACGTTGTCCTCCTGGTGGGGGTAGTATCCTCTGTGCTGGTGCTGTTGGCCTCTGACCTGTCTGCAGTGCTGCCTCTCTGCGCTGCGGGCAATCTCTGACAATGTGCTGACTTGACCCATATATCATGCATAATCCCAACTTCTTCCGACAATCCTTAATAACGTATCCCTTCTTGAGTCAGAACATCCTGCTGCGGATATGGCGCTGCCCTCTGTTGTGTCTGTGCCCCTGGACGACAGATCGGTCCTCCTACTTTGGGCTGTGCTTTGGCTGCTATAGTCGTGCTGGTACGTCTAGCTCCTCTGACGATGGACTCCTGGATTCTCGCCTCTGCAAGAACCTCTTCATAAGAAATTCTCGCCTGTGTAGTGGTATACCTCTGTAGCTCGAAATTGAGGCCGTGATGAAATCTCTGGGCTTTCTCAAGATCGGTGGGTATCAGGAGTGCACCAAATATGCTAAGGCGGCTGAACTCCGCATCATAGGCGTCAACAATCATATTTCCCTGTTCTAGATGTAGGAACTGGGAGTACAGGGCATTTCTGACTGTAGCTGGGAAATATTTTGTATTGAAATATTCTAGGAACTGTTCCCAAGTCTGGTTCTTCCCTACACTGCGCTCAATGGAATCCCACCAGTGGTGGGCGTTGCCTTTCAGCTGGGCCCTCACTGCGGTCATCCAAAGGTCAGGGTACAGTTATGAAGCCTCTAATAGCATCTCCGTATTGGCGACCCAGTCAAAGATCTGTTCTACAGTCTCATTGCCTGAGAAAGTATCTGGTCCCATCTGTCGAAACCATCTAACAGTGCCACCTGTTTGGGCTGGTGGAGGTGTTGGTACCGGTGTTGCGACAGGTGTCCTCTCTAGTACTGTCATCAGACTCCGTCTCAATGTCTCTGTCTGCTGCCACTGCGCTTGCATCATTGTCTGGAAGAACTAGAGCATCTGTGGCTGGTCATCTAGCTGTGGCATCTGGGGTTGATAAGGTGGAGGCGGTGGTAGTGGAATCTCTGGCTGTGCGGTAGGCGTCTTCTTAGATGTCGGCCTCTCATTCTGCGGCATCGATGTAGCTTCTGAAGTCTGGCCCTCACAATGTTGCATGGGGATTGTCTGGGAAGTCTGTCCCTCAGGCTGCGGTGTAGGATCGCCCTGCGATGTCTCGTGCCAATGTATCAACGGGGTCTATAGCGGGGGTTGCCCTTGGGGTACTTTATCTTCTTGAGTGATTTTATCTGGCATTGCGGCATGGGGTGCTCCTCGTCCATTATGCAAATTCATGCTGTAAGAGATGGATTTCATCAAAAGAGTACGAGAACAAACAAACAGGATGCAGATATTTAGAAGCAATATGACGGAAGTTCAAAGGCGAATCGAAAAGTGGATGAGACCTAGTAATTTCTATCCTATTGCAGGCTCGCTGGGCAAGTTACCATACCACAAGCGAAAAGAGAAGACCTACATGGGCCACCACTAAAACCATGTCACGCCCTAGTCCCAAAATACACGGGACTAAGCTACGTGGCAATAGCCAGCTGACACGTCTTCAAAGATATCCCAATTTAATGGATCCACGAATAGTGATACGCTATCCTAAAATACTAACATGTAAAATAATAGTCCATAACAGGTAATCTAATCTTATCCACAAATAAGGAGCAAGATGTACTAAATAAACTGCTGGGTACGTAATAAATACCAGTCTCAAGATATCATAGTACAAACCAAGATATCTGGTGGGAACAAACCCACTACTATGACAAAATAAAGTACTGAAATGAGATATAAAAGATAATGACTAGGGCATCGGCTCTAGATAATGATGCACCCAATCTAGGCTGAAGGCCTACCAACTGATCACGGAAACTCTGACGGCTACACCTTTAACTCCTCAGTTGTAGCAAATCTCGTCTCCTGTCCGGGGCCGTATACTGTGGGGTAGAAAGCCTCATCTAAATCTGGAAAGGTACTAGGTCCTCAGAGGGACGTAACAAGATACATAGAAACATGCTATATATAAATACTAAATAAGATAAATGCAATAAAGGATGTGCTAGCCATCTAAGTGAATGCAATATGAGGACAACTGTGAGTATATGAGAAGGTATAGGCTAGACATATGCTGACATAATTCACCAGTCGTGGCAACCGGCTAGTATATGCCACATATGCCCCCTATAACACGGGTACATGAATACAGTAACGTCCAACATTCTATAGAGTGTGGTATCTGCAAATCATCAAGTAACGCCCAACACTCTACAGTACGTGGTATCAGTAATATATAAATATGTCTGTATCACCCCGTCGAGTGCGGTATCAGTGTAAAGGAGTGGGGTATCCCATATGCCTACCAGTCGTCCTCCCCTCCCAATATAGATATACCAGTTAAATAATCGATGCGCATATCCCTTATCTAAATGCCAAGTCACTATACTAAGACTGTCCTAGATTGCTTGCTAACCGTGATGCACGTCACACACGACGATAGCTAGTCGATTGCGCGAACTCGTATCCCAATATGAGATTCATCACTATAAATATGTGTAAAAGTGTCAGGTCTTGGAAGATAATAGGATATCCTCCCTTAGGTGAGTCTGCTAATGACTAAGTCAATGTATACTAATCATCGACGTACCTGTCGAATGCACCCGAGATAATCTCGGACGCGCACAGTTTGTATAAGCAAACAACAAGCATACAATACAGCATTTTGCATAATTAAAATAGACATTAAAATATAGCAAGATATCTTGCCTGAGTCTTCAAGAGATGAATGCCAAAAGCCTGCTCTGGTAGCATCTTCTGGCAGATCCAAAGACCCTAGACATACAATATAGCACAATAATACAGACATCAGATACTACACATTATCTATACACGGTTAAGACGCTAATCTTGAATACTGTCGCGAGTTCACTGTTGCTCGAGTACAATGTCACGTGTGCACGTAGCTAGGGTGTACACGTGTTCTGTCTTCGGTTAACGGTGTCTCGAGACAATAATTATCTAGTTATGGGTTGTCCATAATTTCTGCTCTGTGCGGAAATGTCTCCATTCTCCATGTTTGAACATACTAGGATTTATATCAAGGTATTTCTACCGAATTACCTATCCTTGTTAACGGTCGCTGATTTAGAATAATTATTCATTAATTAATATCTAATTAAAAATCACTTCCAGCATAAAATATTAACTAAGTTTATAAGCTATTAATTCCTTTCCATATTGACACGACGACACGAAGGAAAAGTACTAGGACACAAGAGAGACGGATTACACAAACGAGTACCTGATCGACCGAGCGAGGGGGTCCGCTCGCTGTCGGCTGTTCCCTTCGACGAGGGTGGCCCAGGTCGACGTGGATGGATCCTACCTCGCGGGTGGTGGGGCAATCGGGATTGGGACAGCGGCTCGGGTGGCGTCAGGCGGGTTCAGGCGTAGTCGGGTGGCGTCGGGAGCAGTCGGCGTTGGGGCTGTTGGGTTGTGATGGTAGGGAGCAGTCGGCGTTGGGGGCTGTCGGGTTGTGATGGTGGGGGGCAGTCGGCGTTGGGGCTGTCGGGTTATGATGGTGGGAAGCAGTCGGCGTTGGGGCTGTCGGGCGGTGGGTGTCCGTCCAGTTGGGGGGGCGCGGTTTGGATGGGGAGGTCTGCTAGGATTGAAGGGAATAATAAATAGTGGGTTTTAGGGTTTTGTATGAGAAGGTTAGTATTTATATGTGGTGATGGAGGTTATGGGCTGGCCTCGAGTGTGGCCCTGTCCTGCCTTGTTGGGGCTGGTCCACGTAGCAGTGCACAAGGTGGGCTTGGTCGGATTTGTTTGAGGTGAAGTTGACTCGAATTTAATTAAACTAATAAATGCAAGGCATTCTCTTAAGAAATGTTGTGTGGCTAAGGCGAGACAAAATAGCGAGTATCTAAGGTTGCACAATGGTCAGAGGGGTAGTCTGGCACGTCTAAAAGATGTTCGTGACTTCGGGTAGAAGTTACTAATGGCGGGATGTTCCAACCTCGAAGCAACGACAAGGCGTATTAAGACGTATAATTTACGCACATTAATCCTAATTAATTCCCAATAATTCCTAGTCTCTTGATTTAATTCCAATTAATCCTGAATTGGTCGAGGGATTTACATTTTAGCTGTATATTGTGTACGCCTAGGACCGAAATCGTTACTTAGCGTCCGGGTCATATCTGGGTACAAACTTTCGTCGGTAATATCTAGTAATGATTGATAGATATTTTCTTGATACCTTAGATGTACCTACTTGGTTACATCAGAACCCTAGGACACATTCAGACACTGTCATCTCGCCAGACTTCTTGTATCCTGATAGTGTCAATATGACCAGAACTTGTGATGATTATAGGATCGTGATTGGTTTTAGTTACTTTAGTATGACCAGACTATATCGATAGAGGTGCATGCCCAGTGAGCTGCGGATGTGTCTCGTTTGACCGCATTGGGAGGGGAGGACAGTCACTAGACGCTTGGGCTACTGTGCACACTTTATATCACCAGACTATACCCGTGACTGGAGTTACGGACCTATGATTTATTTATATACCAGGAGATTTTGTTCACGGAGCTACGTACGATTATGCACCTCGGGAGATTCCGTTCCCGGAGCTACATATTATATTTGGACAATCCACGTGTCAAACATTATCTTCAGG
This sequence comes from Iris macrosiphon, assembly GCA_036927795.1. NCBI lineage: Eukaryota > Viridiplantae > Streptophyta > Magnoliopsida > Asparagales > Iridaceae > Iris > Iris macrosiphon. The sequence goes on from JAYESA010000013.1 coordinate 114,581,364, forward strand.
TTACATCTCACTTAGGCGGTTGCTCTAGATTACAACTCGACGTACCATATATTTTGTTTTTGTTTTACTTTGGCATGCTATTTTTGTACCTTGTTACATCCCTCTTAGGACCTGGTTCCCTTTCAGGCATATGCGAGGAGGATTACCGGAGGAGTACGGACCGGGAGTATATCCAGGAGCAAGACTAGCAACAGAGGATGAGATTCTTCCCAAGGACTTCACCTGATCTCTGACAGAGACTTCACCTTGGATCCGGTATCATTATCTAGTTAGCTGATATCGGTTCTAGATATCTTATTGCACTTTCTTTCATACAGTATTTGTATTAGCGGGTTTATCCCCGCGTGACTCTTTTCGGTTTATATTATGATATATTTCCAGACTTATTTTCTTTCAGTACATTAATAGACTTGTTTCTTTATGTGTTTCATTTCTTATGTCAGTTGATGAGATTAGTTATATTACTTATATTTAAATATAGGGTTACATTATTGTTTCATACAACGTAGGTCTACTCTAACGGGCCCATTAGATTGGGATACCATTGGAGTGTACCCGCTAGCCAATGCCATGTGGCACAGTTCCACATATTTTGGAACTAGGGCATGACATATTTTTTATGGTGGCCCATGCAGATCTCGAATTAAATCGTCTTGGTTACCTGACTGTGCCAAGCGAGCCTGCAACTAGGATTTGATATTAGGATCTTATCTATATGTTTGATTACCTTTCCTTAACACCTCTACTTCGGCCTTATTTTGCCAAATTTGCATCTTGTTATATCAAAATTTTTGATCGTAAACGTGACTTCTTTTCAGAGATATGAATCTCCGTAGCGGACGTATTGCGCAGCCAGGCTATGTCCCCCAGAATATCGGATCATCTGAGGAGCCGACATCGGGGCAGGTTCTTCTATTGACCCCTACTCCCCAGGGACGGTCATCTAGGGAGCTAGAGGTGCCTTCGGAAGAGCACCAGCTTTTGCACCAGGCAGAGCATAAGGACCAGCGGGCCGCAGGGAAGGAGGAGGAGCAGTTTCTGTCACTACCATATTTTCTAGAAAAGAGTATTTTGGTCATTTCTTAATTAATTAAATATTATTCATGTTGAACAATTATTTATTATATTATTTAATTATTATTAGATGTTAGTTTATTATTTTGGGCTTGTGTTAGTGGATCAAACTAGTTTAGATTAGATCAATGGACCAATATTTTTAATTAATTAGAATTGAGACCAATTAGAAGCCCATTCATTAGGAGGATGATTAATTAAATTAAAACCATTAGACTAGAACCTCCCCTCCTTAATTATTTTTTCATGACAAGCCCCAAGGGATAAATTAGTCATTGCATAGTAGCTTGGGGAAGGAGCTAAGAGGGGCCTGTCACTACCATATTTTCTAGGAAAGAATATTTTAGTCATTTGATAATTAATTAAATATTGTGCATATTGAATATTTATTTATTTTATTATTTATTTATTGTTAGCATATTAGATTTATTTTTGGACTTGTGTTAGTGGACCTAACTAGTTTAGTTTAGACTCATGGACCAACATTTAATTCTAGTTAGAATTGAGCCCAATAATCAGAAGTCCAATCATTAGAAGGGTGATTAATTATGTTAAACCCATTAGACTAGAACCTTCCCTCCTTAATTGATTTCTTCATGAGAGGCTCCAAGGGGTATTTTAGACTTTACATAGTAGCTTGAGGGAGAAAAAAAGTAAGACCTATATAAAGGGGATAAAAACTTTCTCTCTCTTCATTTTCATTCCAAATCTAGATTTAGAATTTCTCTCAACCAAATACCATCAAATCCCTACCAAATTTTTATCCAATTCCTTCCCAAATCACCATTGGAGACTAGTGGAGCAAGGATCTAGAAGGAGAAAGTATGGATCTACAAAGAGGAGCAAGGATCTACAAGTTGAAGGCTCATTTTACCAATTTTGGAGGTTTTATTGGGAATCCATCTCCCAATAGGTATAATTCAGTTTTTTCCCTTAATTTGGGTTCTAAATCAGAGATTTAAATATGAGAAATAAACCCATATTCATAGGCTACCCATAGGATTTAGTTTTGTGTTCATAGGAGGCCTATTGAGAAAGTTATGGTATTTTTTGTGTCAATTTTGGGAGAATTATGAGATTGACATTTGTTGTGTGTGTCAATTGGTCCAATAGATCAATTTAGCACGTGCTTGTATGTTTGGGGCTATTGTCATGTCCACAATTGGGTACGTATAGGTCGTATCCCAAAAATTTGGTGATACATGTTGATTTGAAAGTTTTTCCTCCTACACAGGACTTTATACATGTCATATTTTGACACGGACACATAGATTTGTGTTTTATTCTTCATATTATTCATAAATTATATATTAGACTTGCTCGTATCCTTTGAGGTATGTTTGGATGTGTGGTGGACTCGTATCGCAAGCTTATCATAGATCTAGTGTCATACGGGTGCGATACACTCCATGTGTTGTGCATTTTATTTCTAGATCTAATTCCATTGTTCTTAGTCATTATAATATGTAATTATATGCATATATATATATATATATATATATATATATATATATATATATATATATATATATATATATATTTATGTGTTAGTGTATCATATATTTATTTATCTATGTGTTATATATATATGTAGCTATACTTCTACATTTGTAATAGCTATTAATTATAGTAGTGTATATATATATAGTAGTGTATTTATATAAGTTATATGTATATCTATATATGTATATGTATATATGTATATATGTTATATATATATATATATATATATATATATATATATATATATATATATATATATATATATATATATATATATATATATATATATATATATATATATATATATATATATATACTTGTATGTTATAATTATATATGTATACTTGCATGATTATATATATATATATACGTGTACGTATATGTGATGTTATGAGTAAATATGTATATGATACTATAATATGTGTATGTTATACTATATGGAATATTGTGGATATGTATATATGTATATAGAGGAGTGTATATATATATATATATATATATATATATATATATATATATATATAACTACAACTATATATATATATATATATATATATATATATATATATATATATATATATATATATATATATATATATATATAAGTATATATATTAGTAGCAACAGATTTAGTGACAGCAGCAACAGCATATAGCAACATCAGCAGCGGTTTCAGTGACAGCAGCAGCAGCATATAGCAACAGCAGCAGCGGTTTCAGCGACAGCAGCAGCAACAATAGCAACGACATCACTATACAATAGCAGCATGCAGCAAAAGCAACAGCAACAGCGGCTTCAGCGACAACAGCTTCAGCGACAGCAGCTTTAGTCACCACAGCAGAAACAGCAGAGGCTTCAGCGATAACAGTTTCAACGACGGCAACAGTAGTTTTGGCGACAGTTTTACGGTATAGAGTATAAATATGTATTATTATAGCTATTTAATATATGTAGGGTATTAGTATATATATATATATATAATTTATAATTGGTATTTATGTATTAGTATACTATATTTTAGTAGTTGTAAGTTAACTAGTTGGTTATTGATAAGCTAGTTTCTTGAGTTATTTAGTTAATAGTTAGTGGTTAGTAGTAGTTAGCTTGTATTTACTAGTAACATGATATTTATCTAGTTAATTTATTAGATCTATATGTATATATATATACTTGTATCTCTAGTTAAGTACTATATATATAGATATGTGCATATGAACTAGTAGTGAGAAGTTAGTTATATACTTGTTATTTATAGAGTTAGATATATATACACCTATTAGTTAGACTCTTAACTATATGTGACTATGCATATTATAGATATTGGTAGTAAGTTATTATGTAGGTATTGTATTGATAGGTATGATATGTGAGTAGTATTTAATAGTTAGTTCTGTTAGCATATGCTTTAGTTATGTTAGTATATGTTTGGCATATAGTCGGTATTTGGAGGTTTATATGTGTATTAGCTATACTCATGGATTTTGAATTTACCTTGAGATACCAAGGTAAATGTCAAGGTATTTGGGGATAACCAAGGTATTGGGTTTGGGTATAAAGATAGAGGTTTAGTGTTGCGATACCAAGTTGGTTCAAAACCAAGGTATCCACATAGCTTTTGGTAATTAGGATTTAATATCAAATATTGTTTAATATGTACAATGTGTTATATTTATCCCTTGTTTGCGTATCCTGAGATACGGTATCTTAGTATCATAAGATGTAGCTTGTATGACCTAGATTCATAGTGTATGAACCAAATATCATTAAGATAGACTCATGCAACCTAGATATTGGTAGTTTGACTAAGTTTGACCGGTTTAACTTAGAGTTGACCTAGTTTGACTTTTTGACTTAGAAATTGCTTTATGACCTAGAAGTTGACTAGTTTAACTTATTTTTATTTCAGAACCTTGTATTAATGCAATATTCTATATATAGGTCTGTGTGACAACAGTTCGGACACAGTTTGACATTCATTGCTCTGGACCGCAGAAGAGTACATTCTCTGATAGTTTCTCATTTATGATATCCTCTATGTTCATTGTATCTAATGTAGATATCTATATTTTCTTGACACGATGGTTACACTGATTGGTATATCCGAATCTCGTCATGAGATGTTATTCCTTGATATATGGTGTATCTTGTGCAAGCCTTGTTTCATTGATTATCTTGTACATGTACATACACTGATTCTCGGGAAAAATCGCTATCTTCTTGGGGAATCCCGTGCCATAGCGTACTATGGTTGGATCCCCTATACCTGTCGGGGGTGGGGAGTAATTTAGTATAGATATGTGATCATATCCTTCTTGTGCAAGTCATATTTTCCTATGAGTGTTGGTCATACACTGCACGTATGACTAACCAGGCCTTTATTCCTGTGTAAGTTTTTTTGTGCAAGTTCCCAAGCCGATCACATGTTAAAGCTAGTACTCACACACTTAGTCATTCGTATTCTTGTTCATTGTCATATTATTCATTCATGTATTTATTTATAGTATTTTTTTATTGTTTATCTCTTGTATATGTATTTATATCTTGTATATTCACATCTATTTACTGTTAGGTAGTTTATATCATTGATTAGAACTGCTGTTAAAGATGTACTTCGCTCTATTTCTGACTGAAAAATATTTTTCAGAGGATCCGAGAGATTGGTGTTCGACATACTATGAACTTCGACTTATAAATGGTGTAGACTTGGACCCACTAGTTCTAGAATGATTGTCGGAAGGTTTATCTGGATTACTAGTTTTTTATAGTTAGTTTTTTTAGCATTTTGGTACCGAATTTGTTTCCGGCATATGGTATGAGATTGGATATTGTTTCTATTATTGATAATATATATATTGAATGTATAGTTAGACTTCCTTCATATCTTTTCGTGCTTTAGAATTCTGATTGAGTTTTGTGTGAGATATTATTGGCAAATTTTATATTATTGTGTGATATTTAGATAATATAGTTGACCAAGACAGCGTTCTACCGCCGATGCTGCGGCGTAGGTTGGGCATGTTCCCAACTTGTATCCCTATATTCGGTGCGGGTCGTGACACATTTTTATTGGTGGCCCATGCAGGTCAGGCTTCGCAAATTGTACGATATCGTGGTAGTACGACGACTTAGTTGTACTACTGCGAGCCTGCAATAGGATATAGGATGTAGGATATAAGATTTTAGGATGAGAGGATACTCAATCACAAATTTTTTGAGAGATTCCTGGGACGACTCTTTAGAATCTTATTATAATTCCTATTTCAAATCCTTCCCTTATTTTTTGTCCGCTCCCACTTGTTCTTATTTTGATTCTTGGTGATCGGTTATCGAATTTAAATTCTTGGTGTCATTGTTGAGTTTGATTTTATATCGAGAGGAATTTTATGGACTAAATTATGGTATTATCTGATGATATATGAAGACAGTAAGAAATGTGAAACGTCTGCTTTGGTTATGGAGCATAGAGTTTATCGTAGCCATATTAGCTGGAGTAGCAAAAACGTAGGGACTTGACTTCGGATGTACATATCTTAGTTATAAAATTTAGAATTTCTCGCAGCTATAATAGTTGGCACACCTCTCTAGAAGACATGATTATAGAGGTGCATACCTAAGTTATGAGATCTATCGTTTATCGCAGTTATGCTTACTGGCATGACGAGTATTGTGAGTGTCATGATTTTGGACGGACGTGTATGATTATCAGATTGTATCTTAAATTGGTTCTTAAAGTATCATCTCAAAAGTTTCTACTCCTGTTATTATAGGACTTTGTTCCATCATTCTTTAACTTAGCAGTAGAGATACCTTCAGTTTTTTAGTCCAGTTCCTTATAGAGCTTCTTCTTAGTATGATAATTGGTGAATTGCAATTAGGTCTGTGACTTGAGTATCGATATTGACTATTGAGAGTATGACTTGTGAGTCTGTAAGTGGTTCTTGATTGGGCATGGGAGCAATAGGCATCAATCTAGAAATAATCCATAGCGTAGTACCTTGTAGCAATAGTTCTATGATAGGTGTCTTTATAGTTAGCTTTGATACAATAGGCAGAAGGGAGAGTAGAGAGTATCAGTAGTGGTTCCATGAGTTATTATCAGAGTCAGCATACCAGTTCTGGATAGTCATGATGTAGTTAGGTGAGCCATGTAAACAATTAAGTATCAAGGAAATTATGTTAAAAATCAATAGAGCATGATATACAATTGGGTGGTTGATATATCATGGTGTGTCAAGAGTAGAGATATATATATTTATCAAGGGTATTAGTGAGTCGCCATAGTAGAAGGGTACCCATAAGTGTATGTGAGAGTGTGAAAGAATAATAATACATTATGCTAAATTAGAAGGACTTGTGATACATGTTGATGTGAGTAGATAGGAGTGTACCAGTATATGACTAGTTATGGGTATATCACCTGATATTGAAGCTAGTGATGGGTTGGAAGCAATAGGTGGAAGAGTGTCTAAAAATTGTGTGCAGGATGCACAGTGGGTGATAAGTGTCAGTGTGGAAGTTCATGAGTATCAGAAAGTGGAAGATATGTAGTGTATCAGCGATTTGTGTATCCGTTTATAAAAGGTTTGAGGAGAGATACATATACATCAATAGAGATATAGAACCATATGTCTGCATTTGAGAGTGAAGTAAAATATGTGTATTATAGAAGTTAATAACTGTGCATTGGATGCAAGTGATCATGATTTCTAGTAAGTATGATGAGATGATCTAATGATGAAGCTAGTATCCTAGAACCTTAAGGACATATGTTGTGTAGTTAGGAAGCTAATGTTACTATATCAAGAGTGCTAGTGTTTCTATATCAGAGATTAGTTGAGTAATGTGCGAGTAACAGTAAGTACCTTGTGTAATGACGTTGGATTGGTGTATCAGTTAATATGGATAGAAAAATATTTGGAAGAAATAGTATAAGTGATCCAAGCAGTAGAGAAGGAAGATAATATATATATATATATATATATATATATATATATATATATATATATATATATATATATATATATATATATAAGTAAGTATTGTACCTTGCTAAATTTGATTATTGAGGTCGTATTTATCAGATAATAGTCCGAGGGGTATAAGGATACCTGTGAGATGTCATGGTGTTGTAATAACTAGAAAATAATTGTGTATGTATTGTGATACTAATGTATAGATGAGAACTTTAAGATGATTAACAAATATTAGAGGATGAGTTGCACCAAGTATCAGATAGAAAGAGATACTCTAGTAACAAGAGATGGAGTACCTCAAGTATTATGAAAGTTTAGGCAAGCATTTTAGTAATTAGTATAATAATATAGAGGAGAGACATGAGTAACTTGGTATGAGAATGTCATCTAAAAATATATATGAGAGCTGGTGCCATGTGTAGACAATAACAAGATTTAAGTAAGGCATCATATTAGGAGTATTAAAGTTAGACGAGGGTGTGCTAATAAAATACATAATTGAAAAGGTATACATGTGTTCCTTGCAATAGAATGATTGAGAAAATTTGGTGATTAAAATAGAACAAGGAGGTAGTATCTTAGTAGTGTTTTATATAGTATCATAAGTAGCAAGTGCCAGTGAGTTAAGCATGTTCATGACCTAGAATTAGAGTATATCACTAGTATTTGGTAACCATCAGTATTAAGAATATCTTGACTAGGTTGATGATTAGTCAATGCTTAGTGTGTGATGGAATAGGCCATATGTGGCATAGCAGGTTATCCCGTACCAGTAGAGGGAGACACCCAGCAGGACAGAGACTAAATTTTATGATAGTTAAAAGACTATATCCAAGAATGATTTCTTTTTCAGTAGTATGGTAGGATTGTATATTATAGGATATATACTATTTTAGACTGTGATTGATGGGGTTTGACCATAGTAAGATTTGTATGAATATGATATGACTGGCCTAAGAGAGAGGAGTAAGAGTTTTAATTTTGAGGACAAAATTCTTCTAATGGGGGTAGATTTGTCACTACCATATTTTATAGGAAAGGGTATTTTAGTCATTTGGTAATTAATTAAATATTATGCATATTGAATATTTATTTATTGTTAGCATATTATATTTATTTTTGAACTTGTGTTAGTGGACCTAACTAGTTTAGTTTAGACTCATGGACCAATATTTAATTCTAGTTAGAATTGAGCCCAATAATTAGAAGTCCAATCATTAGGAGGATGATTAATTATGTTAAACCCATTAGACCAGAACCTTCTCTCCTTAATTAATTTCTTCATGAGAGGCCCCAAGGGGTATTTTAGACTTTACATAGTAGCTTGAGGGAGGGGGTCAGTTAGGCCTATATAAAGGGGATAAAAACTTTCTCCCTCTTCATTTTTTATTCCAAATCTAGATCTAGAATTTTCTCAACCAAATTCCATCAAATTCCTACCAAATTTGCACCCAATTCCTTCCCAAATCACCATTTGTCATGACCCGCACCCGGTGTAGGGATGCAAGTCGGGAATAACGCCCAGCCTACGCCACAACATCGGTGGTAGAACGTTGTCTTGGTCAACTATACTATCTAAATATCTCAAAATAAGATAAAATCTACCAACAATATCTCACACAAAACTCAATCACAATTCTAAAGCACGAGAAGATATAAAGGAAGTCTAACTATACATTCAAAATATATATTATCAAAAATAGAAACAATATCCAATCTCATACAATATGCCGGAAACAAATCCGGTACCAAAATGCTAAAAAAACTAACTATGAAACTAGTGATCCGGATAAACCTTCCGACAATTACTCCAGAACTAGTGGGTCCAAGTCTGCACCTTCTATAAGTCAAAGTCCATAGTATGTCGGACACCAATCTCTCGGATCCTCTAAAAAATATTTTTCAGTCAGGAATGGAGCGAAGTACATCTCTAACAGCAATTCTAATCAATGATATAAACTATGTAACATTAAATAGATGTGAATATATAAGATGCATATTCATGTACAAGATATACGCAATAAAGGCAATATTGGAAATAAATACAAGAATGAACAATATGGCAATGAACAAGAATACTAATGACTAAGTGAGTGAGTACCAGCTTTAACATATGATCGGCTTGGAAACTTGCACAAGAGTAAATGGCCTGGTTAATCATATGTGCGGTGTATGATCAACACTCACAAGGAACAAGACTTCCACAAGGAGGATATGATCACATATCTACACTACATACTCCCTCACTTGAGGTACTCCGGCTCTTGTTACTAGGGTATCTCTTTCTATCTGATACTTGGTGCAACTCATCCTCTAACATTTGTTAATCATCTTAAAGTCTCATATGTATATTAGTATCACAATAAATACAAAATTATTTTCTAGTCATTATAACACCCTGACATCTCACAGGTATCCTTATACCCCTCGGACTATTCTCTGATACATACGACCTCTATAATCAAATTTAGCAAGGTACTATACTTACTTACTTCTATACATATATATTGTCTCCCTCCTCTACCGATTGGATCACTTGTACTATTACTCCCAAATATTTTTCTATCCATATTAACTGATACACCAATCCAATATCATTACACAAGGTACTTACTGTTACTATCACATTACTCACTAATCCCTGATATAGAAACACTAGCACTAGATTTCTAACTACACAGCATATGCCCTTAATATTCTAGGACACTAGCTTCATCATTAGATCACCTCATCATACTCACTAGAAATCATGATCACTTGCATCTAATGCACTAGTTATTAATTTCTATAATACACATGTTTCACTTCACTCTCAAAGGCATACATATGGTTCCATATCTCTATTGATGTATATGTATTTCTCCTCAAACCTTTTACAGACGGATACACAAATCAGTGATACACTACATATCTTCCATGACCAATCTTGATATTACTCGACCCATGATATACTATTAACACTCAAGCTTCCACTTTATGATACTCATGAACTCACACTGATACTCATCACCTATTGTGCATCCTGCACACAATTTCTAAATACTCTTCTACCTATTGCTTCTAATACATTACTAACCTCAATATCAGGTGATATACCCATCATTAGTCATATACTAGTATCCTCCTATCTACTCACATCAATGTTCTAATTTTACCTGTAACACAAGTCTTACTACTTTAACATAATATATTCTGATTCCCTCACACTCTCCTATACACTTATGGGTACCATTCTACTATGGCATACTCACTAATACCCTTTTATGCATATATATTTCTTTACTCTTGACACACCCAAGTATCAACCACCAATTGTATATCATGCTCCATTGATTTCCAACACAATTTCCTTGATACTTAATTGTTTACATGGCTCACCCAACTACATAAATTCATAACTATCCAGAATTGGTATGCTGACTCTGATACTAACTCATAGAACCACTACTGATACTCTTTACTCTAACTTCTGCCTATAGTACCAATACTAACTTATAATGACACATATCATAAAACTATTGCTACAAGGTACTAAGCTATGGATTATCTCTAGATTTATTTCTATTGCTCACATGCCTAACCAAGAACCACTTACAGACTCACAAGTCACACTCTCAATAGTCAATACTGATACTTAAGTCACAGACCTAATTGTAAGTCACCAATTATCACACTAACAAGGACTCTAATGGAAAGAAGCTCTATAAGGAACTGGACTAAAGAACTGAAGGTATCTCTAGTGCTAAGCTAAGGAACAATGGAACAAAGTCTTATAATAAAAAAAATGAATAAGTATTGAGATAATACTTTAAGAACCAATTTAAGATACAATCTGATAATCATACACGTCTGTCCGAAATTATGACACTCAGAATCCTCGCCACGCCAGTAAGCATAACTGCGATAAACGATAGATTTCATAACTAGGGTATGCAACTCTATAATCATTTCATTTAGAATCATCACCACGCCAACCGGTATGGCTGCAAGAAACTCTAAATTTTATAACTAAGATATGTATATCCGAAGTCAGGTCCCTACGTTTTTGCTACGTCAACTAATATGGCTGCGATAAACTCTAGGCTCCATAACTAAAGTAGGCATTTCTCCTTTCTCACTGTCCTTATCAATATATGTCATCAGATGATACCGTAACTTAGACCGTAAAATTTCTTAACTCAATAACGAACACCAAAAATTTAAATCAACCGATTACCAAGAATCAAATTCAACAATCGATCACTAAGAATCAAATTCAACAACAATAAGTGAGAGCGGACAGAAATATGAAAAAGATTTGAAATAAGAATTGTAATAAGATTCTCAAGGGTCATCCCAGGAATCTCTTAAGAAATTTATGATTGAGTATCCTCTTATCCTAATATCTTATATCCTATAGCCTATATCCTATCGCAGGCTCGCAGTAGTAAAACTAAGTCATCGTACTACCACGACATCGCATAACTTGCGAAGCCTGACCTGCAAGGGCTACCACTAAAAATGTGTCACGACCCACACCTGGTGTAGGGATACAAGTCGGGAACAACGCCTAGCCTACGCCGCAGCATCGGCGGTAGAACATTGTCTTGGTCAACTATACTATCTAAATATCTCACAATAATATAAAATCTACCAACAATATCTCACACAAAACTTAATCACAATTCTAAAGCACGAGAAGATATGAAGGAAGTCTAACTATACATTCAAAATATATATTATCAATAATAGAAATAATATCCAATCTCATACCATATACCGGAAATAAATCGGTACCAAAATGCTAAAAAAACTAACTATGAAACTAGTGATCCGGATAAACCTCCCGACAATTATTCCAGAACTAGT
>JAYESA010000013.1:114598761-114663761 GCA_036927795.1 Iris macrosiphon
AACCAACACCCTTGTGAGGCTTATTTATGGGTTTAGAATTATTATTATATTTTATTTTAGTTAGTTGGAGTGATTAGGAGTTAGTTTGAGTACTTTTGGAACCCCAAACCCAAATCCCAATTAGAATGACTAAAGAGGAGGGCTTTTTAGTCATTTTCCACTATGTAAACCTATTTTTATTGCTATGGCCGGCCCCCCTCTTTCCAGACCAGCAGCCCCCTCTCCATTTTCTTCTTCATTCCTTTACTTCTTCTTCTTCTTCTTCTTCTTCTTCTTCTTCTTCTCCATTCTCCATTTTCTTCTTCTTCCTTCTTCCAACAAGCTTCAAGTAAGTCTTTTCTTCTCTTTCTTCTTTTATTCTTCATGAATGTGAACCCTAACCCTATACTTTTCTCTAACCTAGGTGTGTAAATCCTAGACTTAGTATGGAGGCTAGGTTTGGAGGCTTGAGGGTGGTGATTTCAAGAGTTTTGGAGACTTTGGCCTTGGGATTCCAACTCCCAAGAGGTAAACCCTAAATTTACTCTTAGTGATTACTCTTATATAGTGTAATTAGTAGTTTAGAACCTTCCTAGACCCTAAGGCTACCCGTGGGAGGAAGTTAGAACAAGTTTGGTTGTTTTTGGAGACTTTGACATTAGGTTTTGTGTCAATTTTGGATAAAATCCGAGATTGGCACAATTTTGGGTGATACCCTAGGTTAGACAGACCTTCTTGAGGGTTAGTACGTGTCTCCGTTCAGACACGTGAAGTCGTGTCGCAAAGAAATGGGCATTTTGGGGGTTTTCGTCGTCGTAGGTTCTATGTGCGTGCGCATTTTTGCCACGAACCTAAAATGGACGAGTTAGAATTTTTTCTAGGATCTAGACATCGATTAGAACCCGTGGATAAATTTTGGACCGATTCCGAGTAGGTTTGGTATGCGTTTCATGAGGTTTTACGAACCACACACCACGTGTTCGTCGAAATGACCGAACGGCCATTTCGACTTAGTTTCTTGGTTTCGGGCTTGTGCGCGTGTTGGGTTAGCTTCGGGGAGTGTGTGCTAGAGTTTTCGGGTTATATTTTATATATTTATAGTTATTTATAGGGATAGGGTTCGTTGGGCGTGCGTTGGTGTGTGTGTTGTGTTTGTGTTTATGTATATGTGTATATGGGTTTATATATATGTATAAGAGTCTATATATATATATGTATGTGTGCCTCTATATATGTATATATATATATACATATGTGTGTGTGTATATATATATTTATATAGGTGTATATATATCTATAAGTGTTTGTGTATATATATATATATATATATATATATATATATATATATATATATATATGTATGAGTGTGTGTGTGTGATTGTATATATGTTCGTGTGTATATATATATATGTGTGTGTGCGTGTTTGTGTGTGTGTGATGTGTCGAGGAGCTACAGCAGCAGCGGGGACCAGCACAACGCAGTGGGCAGCGCAGCACGAGCAGCAGCTGCAGGCGCGCGCAGTCTCGCGACAGCAGCGCAGCAGTAACAGCAGCAGAGCAGCAGCAGCAACTGCAGGCGCGCGCAGTATTGCGACAGCAGCGGCAGCGCGCCACGGTAGCAGCGCATCAGCAGCAGCATCCTGCAGCAGCAACAGCAGCATGTTGTAATTGCAGCAGCAGCAAACACAGCAGCCGTACTTTGCATTAGCAGCGGTGCCGCGTGGCGACGGTAGCCTAGCAGGGAGTAGCGCAGCGTGAGGGAGAGAGAGTGATTTATATATATATGTTTAGATAGATAGATAGATAGATAGATACTAGATATAGATATATGAGATTGGGTATATGTATATGTGTGTATGTGTGGATATATATATACATATAGTTATGTAGATATTCATATGTGTTTATATATATATGTTAGCCTAGATATATAGCTTGGTATATATGTATTTGCACAGATAGCTAGCTAGATGCGTAGTGTTGGTGAGGTTTAGTTGATATCTCAGTACCTTGAGATATCAAGGTATCTCAATACCTTGAGATACCCAAGGTATTGAGTATCGGAGCGGATTTTTTGAACAATTGCCTATGAATAGGTTTAGAGTTAGGTTTTTATGTATTGGTATATATAATTACGCGTGCTAGCACAGGTTTTAGCGGGTATAGACGTTGAGATATTGGATACCGAGGGTATCTCGGTATCTCGAAGAGGCGAGTTTGTAGGTTTACTAGCTTAATGAGCTAGTTTTGACCTAGAATTTTAGGGGCACCCTAGTTTGACCTAGCGTTGACCATAATTGTCCTCGTTGACCGTAAAAGTCAACATTTAACCTAGTTTTGACCCTGAGTTGACTTTTTGGACCCCGGGTTGACTTTTTGAACCAAATTTCACCGGTTTGATCTGTTCGACCTAGAATAACCCTAGAACCTTATTTTTAGTTATTTTATATCAGTTTAACTCTTTAGAACCCTATTTAATTTTGCTTTTCGTAATAGGTTTTTGCGACGCCAGTCCGGATCTCGATCCTCATCAGTTGCTCAGGACGTCAGGCGAGTACCTACCTCTGATCATTTTTATTTCATGATAGCGTTTATATCACTTGTTCTAGAACTGTAATACTTGATTCTGACACTTTGTTATACGAGCTGGTACTAGTGGATCCCGTCATGAGAAGCTATCCCCCTTACCGTGTTCAGCGGGTATTCTATCACGTGTATTTCATCATGTGCTTCGGGTATTGATTCTTATGTGCTATCATGTGCTTCTTGGGCTCTCGCCTTCATGTGTGTGAGTTATTTATCATGTACGTAGCATGTCGCGGTTGGATCCAAGAGTATTAGTAGGGGAGGGGAGTAGGAGTTGGTTATGTGATCAAAGCCAAACAGTATTCATGTGTATGTCTGTTATGCAACTCACGCATAACGGAGTTATCGTAGATTATTCATGTGCAGCCTAAGCCGATCACATAACGAACTTGTGCTCAAGGCACTTAGCTAGTATTGCTATTTTCTCACATGCAGTTACTTCTATACTACTTGTATTGTTCTCCAATTTTACATTGCGGCTACATTATCTGCTCCACCATGTATTTATTTTCTTGTGCATCTTGTATATTTTTCTATTGCTAGTCATATACACCTTACCATGTATTTGGAGTTGCTTTCAGAGTTATGTACTTCGCTCCAGTCCGGACTGGGCATATTTTTTCCAAAGGATCATGAGAATTTTTGCCCGATATTCTACGGGCCGGGCGTCGAGGAGTGTTGTGACCCGGAGACTGAGGAGGAGCCCATCGAGGAGACGCCGTTAGCGCCCTAGTTAGCTAGGTGGGTTTTTCTGGGTTGTTCCCAGTTGATATTTTGGATGACTGTACTATATTTATTATTTTGTTGCTTCTATGATATTGTAGACTCTAGACTTGGACTGTATATTTGGATATTATACTTGCTATCTTTGGTTCTGTTTCTTTGTTGATATCTTATCGTGCTTTTACTCTTCCCCTAATTATTGTGATTGAGTATTCATATATATTGCGTGGTTGCCCTCCTTTTGGAGAGGTTATATTGACAGATTATTGTGAGATATATATTGTGACCTAGAACGAACCTTTACAGCATTCTACCGCCGATTCTGCGGCGTAGGATGGACGTACCCACAGCTCATGCCCGATTTCTTGGGTGCGGGTCGTGACAATATATATATATATATATATATATATGTATATATATATATATATATGTATATATATATATATATATATATATATATATATATATATATATATATATATATATATATATGTATATATATATATATATATATATATATATGTATATATATATATATATATATATATATATATATATATATATATATATATATATATATATATAGCTATATTCTACAAATGTAATAGCTATTAATTATATTAGTGTATATATATTTAGTAGTATATTTATATAAGTTATATGTATATGTATATATGTTATATATATATATATATATATACTTGTTTGTTATATTTATATATATATACTTGCATGATTATATATATATACGTGTATGTATATGTGATGTTATGAGTAAATATGTATATGATACTATAATATGTGTATGTTATACTATATGTATTATTGTGGATATATTTTTATATATAGAGGAGTGTATATATATATATAGTTGTAGTTATATATATATAAGTATAAATATTAGCAGCAGCAGATTTAGTGACAACATCAGCAGCATATAGCAACAACAGAGTTTCATCGACAGCAGTAGCAGTATATAGCAACAGCAGTAGCGGTTTCAGCGACAACAACAGCAGCAATAGCAACAGCAACAACATACAACAATAGCAATAGCGGCTTCAGCGACAGCAGCTTCAGTCACCACAGCAGAAACAATAAAGGCTTCAGCGACAGAAGTTTCAGCGACGGCAACAACAGTTTTGGCAACTGTTTTGCGATATAGAGTATAAATATGTATTATTATAGCTATTTAATATATATAGGGTATTAGTATATATATATATATATATATATATATAATTTATAATTGTTATTTATGTATTAGTATACTATATTTTAGTAGTTGTAAGTTGGCTAGTTGGTTATTGATAAGCTAGTTTCTTGAGTTATTTAGTTAATAGTTAGTGGTTAGTAGTAGTTAGCTAGTATTTACTAGTTGCTTGATATTTATCTAGTTAATTGATTAGATCTATATGTATATATATACTTGTATCTCTAGTTAAGTACTATATATGTAGATATGTGCATATGAACTAGTAGTGGGTAGTTAGTTATATACTTGTTATTTAAATAGTTAGATATATATACACCTATTAGTTAGACTCTTAACTATATATAACTATGCATATTATAGATATTGGTAGTAAGTTATGTAGGTATTGCATTGATAGGTATTATATGTGAGTAGTATTTAATAGTTAGTTATGTTAGCATATGCTTTAGTTTTGTTAGTATATGTTTGGCATATAGTTGGTATTTGGAGGTTATTATGTGTATTAGCTATACTCATGGATTTTGAATTTACCTTGAGATACCAAGGTAAATGTCAAGGTATTTTGGATAACCAAGGTATTGGATTTGGGTATCAAGATAGAGGTTTAGTGTTGCGATACCAAGTTGGTTCGAAACCAAGGTATCCACATAGCTTTTGGTAATTAGAATTTAATATCTAATATTATTTGATATGTATATATGTGTTTTATTTATCCCTTGTTTGCGTATCCTGAGATACGGTATCTTAGTATCATAAGATATAGCTTGTATGGCCTAGATTCATAGTGTATGAACCAATATCATTGAGATAGACTCATTCAACCTAGATATAGGTAGTTTGACCAAGTTTGACCAGTTTGACTTAGAGTTGATCTAGTTTAATTTTTTGACTTAGAAATGGCTTTATGACCTAGAAGTTGACTAGTTTAACTTATTTTTATTTCAGAACCTTGTATTAATACAATATTCTATATATAGGTCTATGTGACACCAGGTCGGACACAATTTTATATTTATTGCTCTAGACCGCATGTGAGTATATTCTCTGAAGTTTTTCATTTATGATATCCTCTATGTTCATTGTATCTAGTGTAGATATCCATATTTTTTTGACATGATATTTACACGGATTGGTATATCCGGATCTCGTCATGAGATATTATTCCTTGGTATATGGTGTATCTTGTTCAAGCCTTATTTTGTTGATTATCTTGTACATGTACAAACACTGATTCTCGAAAAGAGCCGTATCTTCTTGGGAAATCCCATGCCATAGCGTACTATGGTTGGATCCTCTATACCAGTCGGGGGTGTAGAGTATTTTAGTGTAGATATGTGATCATACCCTTCTTGTGCAAGTCTTATTTTCCTGTGAGTGTTGGTCATATACTGCATGTATGACTTACCAGGCCTTTATTTCCAGTATTTCCTTTATTGTGTATCTCTTATACATGTACATGCATTTTGTATATTCACATCGATATATTGTTACATAGTTTATATTATTGATTAGAACTGCTGTTAGAGATATACTTTGCTAAATTCCTGACTGAAAAATATTTTTCAAAGGATCCGAGAGATTGGTGTCCGACATACTATGGACTTCGACTTATAGATGGTACAGACTTGGACCCACTAGTTCTAGAATGATTGCTGGAAGGTTTATTCGGATCACTAGTTTTTCATAGTTTATTTTTTTAGTATTTTGGTACCGAATTTATTTTTGGTATATGGTATGAGATTGGATATTGTTTCTATTGTCGATAATATATATATATATATTGAATGTATAGTTAGACTTCCTTCATATCTTTTCGTGCTTTAGAATTGTGATTGAGTTTTGTGTGAGATATTGTTGGCAGATTTTATATTATTATGAGATATTTAGATAGTATAGTTGACCAAGACAACGTTCTACTACCGATGTTGCGGCGTAGGATGAGCGTTGTTCCCGACTTGCATCCTTACATTGGGTTCGGGTTGTGACAGGGCCGGCCATATAAAGAGAGGGGGGGGATTTCTCTCTCCTCATTTTCATTACAAATCTAGATCTAGAATTCCCACTTCACAATTTTGTCATTCCCACAACAAATTTTATCCTAATTCCTTTCTAAATCACCATTAGAGACTAGTAAAGCAAGTATCTACAAGGAGAAAGCAAGGATCTACAAAGAGAAGCAAGGATCTACAAGTTGAAGGCTAATTTACCAAATTTTGAGGTTGCATTGGGAATGCATCTTCTAATAGATACAATTTTGTTTTCCCTCTTTATTTAGACCTTAAATTTGTGTTTTAATCATTAAAAACCACCCCATATGATGAGGCTATCCATAGGAATTGGAATTTGGTTCATAGGAGGCCTGTGGAGAAAGTTATGGTATATTTTGTGTCAATTTTGGGGAAATTATGAGATTGACACTTGTTATATTTGTTAATTGGTCAATTAGACCAAATTGATATGTGTTTGATTGTGTGTGGCTAGTATCGTATCTATAATTGGATACGTATTGGCCGTATCCCAATAATTTGGTGATACGGGTTGATTTGTGGTTTTCTTCCCACACGGAGCTTTGTGCATGTCATATTTTGATACGGACACGTAGATGTATAATTGGTTTTCCGTATTATTCATATTTACTATTTTAGACTTGGTCGTGTCCTTCAGGGTACGTTTGGTTGTGTGGTGGACTCGTATCGCAAGCGTATCATAGATCTAGTGCGATACGGGTGCGATGCACTCCACGTGTTTGTTTGATTTTATTCTTAGATTCAATTTGCATTATTCATAGCCATTGGTAATATATATATTCATATGTATATGTATGTATATATATACATATTGATGTGTATGTTTATATATGTACTTGTGTATATGTATATGTATCTATATTATATTGTATACATAAGTATATGTAGCTAAGTGTATAGATGTAGCTATGTATATATGTGTTTATATATGTATGTTAGTATATATATATGTATGGTTATATTTGTATATACATATATTTATATGTATAGGTAAGTGTATATATAAGTTGATATATATATATATATATATATATATATATATATATATATATATATATATATATATATATATATATATATATATATCGATATCTATATAGGCATATGTATATGTACATTGAGATCTATATGTATGAGGAAGTATAGTTATATATGTATAGATGAGAGTGTGTACATATATATGTGAAGAGTGTCAGATCTGTGATTGATGGATGAGTGTTCAGATTAAGAACAATGTAGGAGTCTACAGTATGTATTCCAAGTATTCATTTGTGGTGTCCAGGTTCAGATTTGAGGAGGTCAACAGCAGTAACAGTTCCTGTTGATGCATGCTTTGGGTAACAGCAGTAGCTGTTCTAGAATAGCTCGACTCTGGGTCTTCAATGCACGTTTGTGCAACAGATGGTGCATATATGTGGGGTCTTGGGGTCTGCAGTACAGACCTGAAGGTGAATGTAATAGTGTATGCATGTGGCAGTAGCTTAGTGTAGTGAGGTATTTGGGTTCAGCTTGGGCTGTGATGTGCACTTGGTGCACAGGTGATAGTGTAATTAGTGTTTGAGTGATGTTAGTGATATGTAGGTAGTCGTGTATATGAGTGTCAGGTATCCTAGTATTGGGTATCCTGGAGTAAGCCATAAGGTTTTTGTCTTCTGGTCTATAATATTATAGATATATCTATATGGTTATATATGTATATATATTATGTTATCTATATATACTATAGATAGCTATTTAGTGATAGGTACATACATATCTCTTGTATCTCTTGTAGTATATATTTGTATGTGTGCATATATGTATATATGTATCAGTAGGTATTCCTAGTTAGTATAGTATAGTAGTTTGTATTAGATAATACATATTAGTCTATAGTCTAGAGATTGGGTAGTTAATATATACTAAGAACACATTTACCTTGAGATACCAAGGTAAATGTCAAGGTATCGGGTCGATACTCAAGGTATTAGATTCGAGTATCAAGATGGGGGTATAGTGGTGCGATACCGCTTTAGTTCAAAGCCAAGGTATCCACTTAGCATTAGATTAGTTAAGATTGTTGTTTCTTGATGATTATATATGCATAATATGATATTTCCATATCTTTTAAGTTGTGTATCTTACGACACGGTATCTTAATATCCTAGTTTAGCTAGTGTGGCCTAGTTGCATAGTGTATGGACCAAAAATCCTAGAGATTGACTCATACAACCTAGAATTAGCTAGTTTGACCAGTTTTACCTAGAGTTGACCTAGTTTGACCATTTTGACTTATAAATGACTCTTTGACCTAGAAGTTGACTAGTTTAACTTATTTTTATTCCTAGACCTTGTATTGATGTAATATTCCATATCTAGGTCTTCCAGGCACCGTATCGAACATCTGTGATACTGTTCACCGAATTTCAGGCGAGTACATTATCTGATAGTTTCTTATTTATGATATCCTTTATGTCTCTTGTATCTAGTATAGATATTCTTGATTTCTTGACATGATGGTTATACGGATTGGTATATCCAGATCTTGTCATGAGATATTATTCCTTGTTATGTATGGTGTATCTTGTGCAAGCCTTGTTTTATTGTTCTTCTTGTACATGTATAGATATTGATTCTTGGGAAGACTAGCTACCTACCCAGTGAATCCCATGTTATAATGTACCATGGTTGGATCCATTTAACCAGTCGAGGGCAGAGAGTATGTAGTGTAGATATGTGATCATACCCTCCTTGTATCAAGTCTTGTTTATTGAATAGTATTAATTATACACCATACGTATGATTAGCCAGGCCATTAATCTTGTATCAAGTTCCCAAGCCGATCATATATTAAAGCTGGTACTCACTCACTTAGTCATTACTATTCTTGTTCATTGTCATATTGTTCATTCTTGTATTTATTTCCATTATTTCTTTTATTGTATATCTCTTTTATTTATATGTTGCATCTTATATATTCACATCTATTTACTGTTACATAGTTTATATCATTGATTAGAACTGCTGTTAGAAATATACTCTGCTCCTTTCCTGACTGGATATATTTTTCCCAGATGACACTGAGGAGTGGTATTCTACCCATTACGGACCTCAGGATATTGTGGGCTTAGAGCCAGAGACCTTGGCTCAGAAGGGTCTTATCCCGACTGAGACAGATGACCCCGGACTTGTAGCATCTTAGTTATTCTTTTGTACTGGATTTGTCTCCAGCTTACATTAAGTATTTCTCTGACTAATTTGATATTATTTGCCTTGTGAGTTGTATTATGAATCTTCTATTCTTTTATCATATCCGTTCTTGTTCCATCTATAGATCTGTGATTGAGTATATTCATATTGTTGGTGGCTTATTTATATTGATAGATAGTTTACCCAAATAGTGTTCTACCGCCGATGTTGCGGCATAGGCTGGACGTTGTTCACTACTTGCATCCCTACACCGGGTGAGGGTCGTGACACATTTTTAGTGGTGGCCCATGCAGGTCTTCAAGGTCACAATTAGTACGATTCATAGTGGTGCTCTGAATTGAGTACTATTACGAGCATGTTTCATGATATAGGATATAGGCTATAGGCTGTGAATACTCGATCACTGTAAACACCCTGATTTTTAGGATAAATTTTTTAAATAATATTCCCGGATTTTTGGCAATTTCTGGAAAAGAACCAAGGTATTTAAGTATTTTTAAATGCAGTTATTTGTAATTAAAATATGATGGGAATAGGATTTTGCGGTGTAAAACGAAAAGTCGGACATGTGGTATTTTTTGGTGTATTTATTGGACTCCGGAGTAACGTTTTGAGCTCTAAAAGCTATTGGTTTGCTAAACCGAACCGAACCAAGCAAACCCGACCCGAAACCCATAGGAGAACCCTACCCGTCGGATTCCCTGTAGCAGTATTAAACCCCTCTGCCTCGACGTACGGACCAATCCGAAACCCTAGAAGCAGCCGCCGCCCCGTGATCGACCCAGCCGCTCGCTCGACGATCAGTCGCCTCCGCTGCGTTCCACCCATCCCCGCCAAGCCCGACCCCCACCTCCGCCTGGCCGAGTAGACGCCACCGCCGTCGAATTACCCCGACAGCAGCCACACCGTCCAACCGCTCGACTCCCCGGGACGCCGCACGACCCCATCGTTGGACCGACCGATCCCCCACCGCGACACAGCCCCGACCCCGACCGGCTGTGAGCCCCCGACCCCATCTCCGGCGGTGCGTCCCCGACTCCGTCGGCGCAGCGACCCCCTCCGGTCGGCGCAGCGAACCCTAGCAATCTCCGCTGCTCGCGCCATCGGCCATAGCGAACCCTAGCACTGGACGCAGCAACTTGATACGCAGGACACGGAGTTGATGCTCGGACACTTGGAATTCAGCGTTCACGGAGCCCTGTTCAGGTACCGATTTCTCTCACCTCGTAACTCCATTTTTAATTCTGTCAGTTGCTACGCGTAGACTGTATAACCATCTCGGTGCCCGTGCAACTCGCTCGGTGCATCGCGTCTTGTGGTGATCGCAAACCGCGATCCAAAAATAGGAAAAACAATGCCCCATTTTACCCCGGAACTGAGTGCGCCCCGCCAAACGGGATGACTTGGTCGTGTGCGGTCTTTACAGATACATGCGCATCGTTGATACAGTCGTGTGAGATTTCACAGAAGCTGATTCGAATGTACGAGCACACCGGAATCAACGCGCATCCACGAACAACACCCCGTATCCGACTTTTCTGGAACTCGCTGTAACTTTGTGTTCACATATCGGATCGAGACGAAACTTACGCCATCGGACTCATAGCGATATGCTGGTCCTGTGACCCAAGTTTGGTCCGATTCTGAGAACGTTGACAAAATCGCGTATCGTGGGCCCCACAGGCTCCACTCGACGGGCGATTTTGTGATCGGCTCATCGAAATCCAATTCTAGAATTTTTGTTGGGTTCGTATCATCGTTCCTGACTTGTAGACACTGAGTTTGAGGAATTTGGAGACCTTTGACCCTGACCCGCTTTTCGGTGCAAAGTGGCCCACATGTGGACCCTACTTTGGCCGGAAATATCCTTTTTGCCCCTGTGTCCAAATTGGACGTAAGGACAGGCATTTCTAGCTTTTTGACATCTTCTGAGACTGTTGGTGATGTTTATTACAGCTTTTGGAGTAGTACCTACCGGATCCACAGATATAGGGACAATTGTGGGTATTCGGACATCAGGCAAGTGTACCTTGCCAAACTCTGCAGTATTGTTATATATTTTCCTTGCCTTATTTATATTGCTGTGCATGCTTAACCTAGGACCGTGTGACGTACTTAGCGTTCGATTATCAGTCGGGTGCCAACACTGTACGCAGTGTTGGGTACTGTCATTTAGAGATGGACGTTCGTGACACTTATTATTCTCGTACTTGTCTGATCAAGTACCATATGACCCAGGACACTTGACACTGTTCATGAGACAGGATATTCTCGAGATATTCGTAGTGATTCTGTGTAGGATACAGGACTTGACAGAGATACTATATTCCAAGATACATATGACTTGTTGCATTAGTGATGATCCCGCTTGACATGGACATGAGACGTTATGGTCATGATATGCATGGTTATATGGGGTAGGGAGAGACATACAGGCTACAGACTGTTTTTATATATATATCTACTACTATTGTGAGGCCGTAGACTCTCGTAGCAGAGCTAGGCACATTACTTGTTATTACCACTATCGGCTCCCCGACACAGAGCTTGTAATGGCTCAGCCTGAGTACTCGTGTTGCTCTCACTTGCATTTTCACTTAGATGGTTATTTACTTGCCCTATTTATTTCATTAACTGCTGTACTGCATTTATTTTGGCATGAGCTTTCTTGTACCTTGCTATGTCCCCTGAGGACCTGGATCCGGATTATGTCCCCAGGATTTGAGGACGAGATCTATCTCGAGGTATACGGGACTGGAGCAGGAGCTGATCCAGGAGCGGTACCGCCATCCGAGGATGAGGTATTAGCTGAGGACTTCTCCTGAGCATCCCTGTTCATGCTCAGTACTTATTTATTTATTTTAGTCATTTATTTCTAGTCTGTTGAACCATTGTAACAGATGTTTAACGGGTTGATACCCGAAGTACTTTGTGGAGACTGATTGATGATTTACATTTCTTTATTTACTCTGTGGATCATATTTTATATCTTGTGTGGATGAGATTAGTTGTGCCTTGATTGTCGTAGACTTGTTATCTTACAGCTTAAGTATGCCCTGGTGGATCCATTAAATTAGGTTGTCCATCGGTGCGTACTGCTGGCCATTGCCACGTGTCTGGTCCCACGGTATTTTGGGACTGGGATGTGACATGGTTTTTGTGGTGGCCCATGCAGGTCTACGACTAAATTGTTCGGTTTCAACTTAGGGATCGAACCAGCCTGCCCTAAGGATAGGATAGATTGTAGGATCTTATCCATTATCTAAACCATTATTGAACTCTATATCGAACTCAAAATTGTTACTTGAACTGCATCTTGTGTTGATTCCTTGGTGCCTTCTTACAATTTATCTTTTGGTTGTAGAGAAATGGATCACAGGAATGGAGACGAGATTCCTTTGGTCATGCCACACGACGCTGTGGTTACTTATATAGACGGAGTGACCCCAGGGGATGGAGGACAAGCATCGCAGAGCGATCAAACCGGTCAGCCTAATCCAAGGTTCCGGAGAGATGACATCCCATCTCCACCACAGTTCACTCCCCAGATGCCCGTTTTTCCGCCCGAACAAGCCATGGACGGGCAACAGATGTTCCAGATGATGTAGGCCATGATGCAAGCCCAGCAGCAGATTCAGCAAGAGGCCCATCGCCAGGAGGCAGAGTATCTGAGGACCAGCCTGGTGTCCACATTGGAGCAAGCAAATCCACCAACGAGGCGAACAGCGACGGGATCTATCACCGATTTCTGTCACCTCAAGCCTCGTACATTTTCTGGTAAAGAAGGGCCAACAGAAGTTCATGAATGGCTCACAAACATACAGCATCAGTTGGAAGCCACTGAACTTCCAAGAGAGAAGTGGATGATTGCAGTCAGAATGCAGTTAACTGAAAATGCACATCACTGGTGGTTAGCAGAGGAAAGGAGGCTCGGACAGGACCGAGTCACATGGGAAGAGTTCTCCAGAATCTTCCAAGAGATGTACATTCCAGCAGTTGCACGGTCAGAGCTCAGAGACAAGTTCAACCGCCTTATCCAGGGCAGTATGACAGTGGAAGAATACAACACAAAATTTATTCGCCTAAGTTGCTTCGCTCCAACATTGATCTCGACCGAGGAAGAGAAAGCTGAGAAGTTCTTTGACGGATTAAAGTTTGAGCTTCAGAGATTGATTGGCTCGGTCGCACCTACATCTTATACTGAGGTCCTTGCAGCAACACGACGCATGGAGCACGTCACTAGAAGGAAATCGAATCTAAAGAGGCCAAACACATCCGCACCAACCAAGACAGCACCTGGAGATTCTGCAAAACGATTCCAGAGGAGTATACCGGAGAGAGCAGCACATAAGGCCATATCTCTTCCTACCTGTCACCACTGCGGCAAGGTAGGACACATTGAGAGAGAGTGCAGGCGTAAGTTGGGACTATGCCTACTTTGCGGATCAGACCAGCACTTTTCTAGAGACTGCACCAAACCAAGAGAGGGAGCACCGAGATTAGCCTTGCCTGCACCACGACCAGCTACAAGAGCAGTAGGAGCACAGCAGACAGGAGCTGGAGGAGTCAGACCACCAACTACAGTAGGCTACCAGCAGAGACCCCCATTGGCACCACATGCAGCCCTATTTCAGCAGCAGCAGCAGCAGCAGAGAGGTCCAACTCAGGGAAGAGGCCAGGCATTCACCTTAGCTGTTGAGCAGGAGGCTACAGCAGGCGAGGTCATCGCAGGTACTATTTTAGTAGCTTCATTACCAGCTGTAGCATTATTTGCTTCTGGAGCATCGCATTCATCTATAGCAGCTAGCTTTGTTGCTACCCATAGAGTAGCTACCGCACCCCTTCCGAAGATGAAGAGAATTCTTACGGGAGGTGGAATTATTCCGGTTAGTGACGTCTGTAGATCATATTCTGTAGTTGTTTGTGGAAGAGAGATGCGAGCCCAATTTCTGATCTTTTCTATGCCTGACTATGACGTTGTACTTGGTATGGACTGGTTAAGTCAGTACCATGCGACTCTTGATTGTCGGCTGGGAAAGGTTATATTTAGACCGCTTGGACATCCAGAATTTGAGTTTCTTCGAGGAGCAGTAGAACAAGGAGTTCAGCCTACTCTTAGGGTACTATCTGTAGAAGGAGAAACAGGTTTCCCAAGAGTCATATCTGAGTTTGTGGATGTATTTCTCGATGATCTTCTAGGTTTACCGCCTGATCAGGAAATAGAATTCATAATAGACTTAACTCCAGGAGCAGAGCCTATCACTTCATCAGTATATCGGCTGGCACCTAAAGAGTTAGTGGAGTTGAAAGAACAGCTTGATGATCTTCTGGAGAAGGGTTTCATTCGGCCCAGTATTTCACCTTGGGGAGCACCCATATTATTTGTGCCGAAGAAGGATGGAACAGTACGGTTATGCATTGACTACAGGGCACTGAATGCTGTAACCATCAAGAACAGGTATTTCTTACCACGCATTGATGATCTATTCGATCAATTGAGTGGTGCAAGGGTATTTTTGAAGATTGACCTTTGATCCGGCTATCATCAGATCAAAGTAAGGAAGGAAGACATCCCGAAGACAGCTTTCAGGATCAAGTATGGACATTATGAGTTCTTGGTGATGCCGTTTGGTTTAACCAACGTGCCAGCAGTGTTTATGAGCTTAATGAACAGAGTCTTTCATCAGTTCTTCGATAAATTCGTGGTGATGTTCATTGACGACATTATCATATATTCCAAGAGCCATGAAGAGCACGAGGAGCATCTCAGAATCGTGTTAGAGACCTTGAGATAGGAGAATTTATACGCCAAACTTAGTAAGTGTGAGTTATGTATGGACAAAGTACCTTTTTTGGGACATATCATCTCAGGAGAAGGACTTTCAGTGGATCCAGAGAAAGTTGTGGCAATAAAGACTTGGCCTACACCCACATCAGTTGCAGAGGTGAGAAGTTTTCTCGGACTCGCGGGATATTACCGAAGGTTTGTAGAAAATTTCTCTAGGATTGCAGAACCGATGACGAAGCTGACACGTAAAGACCAGGAGTTTATATGGACAAAAGACTGCCAGAAGGCCTTCGAAGAATTGAAGAGAAGATTAACAACAGCACCTGTCTTGACTCTTCCTTCAGGGTCAGGAGGTTTTGTTGTGTACAGTGATGCATCGGTTAGTGGACTGGGATGTGTTTTGATGCAACATGGCAAAGTCATTGCTTATGCATCGAGACAGTTGAAGGTTCACGAGAAGAACTACCCAACACACGATCTGGAGTTAGCAGCAGTTATATTTGCATTGAAGATATGGAGGCACTATCTTTATGGGAAAAAGGTAGAAATCTTCACTGATCACAAAAGTCTGAAGTATGTATATACCCAGAAGGAGCTTAACATGAGGCAGAGGCGTTGGCTTGAATTAATGGAAGATTTTGACATCGATCTGCAGTATCATCCGGGAAAGGCGAACGTCGTCGCAGATGCACTAAGCAGGAAGCCTACAGCTTATTTCTTGATGATGCAGCCAGAGTTATTGAGGGACCTACAAGAGCTTCAGATAGAGGTTGTCTTACCAGGACAGAGTGGCTTGATGGCTAATCATGAAATCAAGTCATCCCTAGTGGAGAAGATTAAGGAGGCATTGCCCACCGATGCTAGATTTAGAAGGTTGAAAGAGAGGACAGAAGCGGGCATGCAGACAGGACTTCGCATACACGAAGACAGGATATTGAGGTTTGGGAATCGCCTGTATGTTCCAAATGGAGAATTGAGACATGAGTTAATGACGGAAGCACATAGCTCAATGTACTCTGTTCACCCAGGAGGAACCAAGATGTACCGAGACTTGAGACAGTATTACTGGTGGCATGGAATGAAAAGAGAGATTGTAAGATTTGTGGCCAAATGCTTAGTCTGCCAGCAAGTAAAGGCCGAACATCAGAGGACTGCAGGTATGTTACAGCCGCTTCCTATATCGGAATGGAAGTGGGAGCATATCACGATGGATTTTGTCATAGGATTTTCGAAGAGCCCTAGCGAAAGAGACGCAGTATGGGTTATAGTGGATCGACTCACTAAATTGGCATATTTCTTGCCATTTAGAGTCGGACAGTCCACAGAGGTACTAGCCGACATGTATATGCGACAAATTGTCAAATTACATGGAGTACCTGTCAGTATTATATCAGATCGAGATTCGAGATTAACCTCTCATTTCTAGAGAAGCATACAAGAGAGTTTGGGCACCAGACTCAAATTTAGTACGGCTTACCACCCGCAGACAGATGGCCAATCGGAGCGCACCATTCAGATCTTGGAGGATATGTTACAATCATGTATGCTAGACTTTGGGGATCTTGGGAAGATCATTTGCACTTAGTGGAGTTCTCCTACAACAACAGTTATCAGACCAGCATCCAGATGGCACCATTTGAAGCATTATACGGAAGGAAGTGCAGATCGCCTATATGTTGGAGTGACGTTGGTGAACGTTAAATACTGGGTCCAGAATTGGTAACGCAGACAGTAGAAAAGGTGAAACAGATTCAGAATCATCTACGAGCAGCTCAGGACAGACAGAAGCATTGGGCAGATATGCACAGACGTCCCCTAGAGTTTAAAGAAGGAGAGCACGTGTTCTTGAGGATTTCGCCCACTCGTGGTACTATCAGATTTGGAAGCAGAGGCAAGTTAAGCCCAAGGTATATTGGGCCATTTAATATTCTAGAGCGCGTTGGGGAGGTGGCGTATCGTCTTGTATTACCTCCATCCTTAGAGGGAGTGCATGACGTATTCCACGTCTCACAGTTACGAAGATACGTGACCGACCCAAGTCACGTAGTCGATCATTCAGAGATCGCAGTAGGCCCAAGCTTGAGATATGAAGAGCAACCAATTGGCATTTTCGACGTCAGTGAGAAGACATTGTGGGGACAGACAATCAGACGGGTTTGAGTAGCATGGAAACATCATTCTCCTGGAGAATCAACTTGGGAACGAGAAGATAGTATGCGCCAGCGTTACCCCCACTTGTTTGAGGAGACAGTGTAAACTAAGCGGCCTTATATTTCCATAATTCTTTCTTTAGTAGTTTATTCTTTGATTGCTAGGACGCAATCCTTTTAAGGAGAGAAGATTGTAAACACACTGATTTTCAGGATAATTTTTTTTAAATAATATTCCCGGATTTTTGGCAATTTCTGGAAAAGAACCAAGGTATTTAAGGATTTTTAAATACAGTTATTTGGAATTAAAATATGATGGGAATAGGATTTTGTAGTGTAAAATAAAAAGTCAGAAATGTGGTATTTTTCGGTGTATTTATTGGACTCCGGAGTAACGTTTTGAGCTCTAAAAGCTATTGGTTTGCTAAACCGAACCGAACCAAGCAAACCCGACCAAAAACCCATAGGAGAACCCTACCCGCCGGATTCCCTGTAGCAGTATTAAACCTTCCCTGCCTCGACGTGCGGACCAATCCGAAACCCTAGAAGCAGCCGCCGCCCCGTGATCGACCCAGCCGCTCGCTCGACGATCAGTCGCCTTCGCTGCGTTCCGCCCATCCCCGCCAAGCCCGACCCCTACCTCCGCCTGGCCGAGTCAACGCCGCCGCCGTCGACTTACCCCTACAGCAGCCACACAGTCCAGCCGCTCGACTCCCCGGGATACCGTACGACCCCATCGCCGGACCGACCGATCCCCCACCGCGACACAGCCCCGACCCCGACCGGCTGTGAGCCCTCAACCCCATCTCCGGCGGTGCATCCCCGACTCCGTCGGCGCAGCGACCTCCCTCCGGTCGGCGCAGCGACCCCCTCCGGTCGGTGCAGCAAACCCTAGCCATCTCCGGCTGCTCACGCCATTGGCCACAGCGAACCCTAGCACTGGACGCAGCAACTTCATACGCAGGACACGGAGTTGACGCTCGGACACTTGGAATTCAGCGTTCACGGAGCCCTATTCAGGTACCGATTTCTCTCACCTCGTAACTCCGTTTTCAATTCCGTCAGTTGCTACGCGTAGACTGTATAACCCTCTCGATGTCCGTGCAACCCGCTCGGTGCATCGCGTCCTGTGGTGATCACAAACCGCAATCCAAAAACAGGAAAAATAATACCCCATTTTACACCGAAACTGAGTGCGCCCCGCCAAACGGGACGACTTGGTCGTGTACGGTCTTCACAGATACGTGCGCATCGTTGATACAATCGTGTGGGATTTTGCAGAAGCTGATTCGGATGTGCGAGCACACCGGAATCAACGCGTATCCGCGAACAACACCCCGTATCCGACTTTTCTGAAATATGCTGTAACTTTGTGTACACACGTCGGATCGAGATGAAATTTGCGCCATCGGACTCGTAGCGATACGCTGGTCCTGTGACCCAAGTTTGGTCCGATTCTGAGAACGTTGACAAAATTGCGTATCGTGGGCCCCACAAGCTCTACTCGACGGGCGATTTTGTGATCGGCTCATCGGAATCCAATTCTGGAAGTTCCGTTGGGTTCGTATCATCGTTCCTGACTTGTAGACACTGAGTTTGAGGAATTTGCAGACCTTTGACCCTGACTCGCTTTTTGGTACAAAGTGGCCTACATGTGGACCCCGCTTTGGCCGGAAATGTCCTTTTTGCCCCTGTGTCCAAATTGGATGTAAGGACAGGCATTTCTAGCTGTTTGACATCTTCTGAGACTGTTGGTGATATTTATTACATCTTTTAGAGTAGTACCTATCGGATCCACAGATACAGGGACAGTTGTGGGTATTCGGACATCAGGCAAGTGTACCTTGCCAAACTCTGCAGTATTGTTATATATTTTCCTTGCTTTATTTATATTGCTGTGCATGCTTAACCTAGGACCGTGTGACGTACTTAGTATCCGATTATTAGTCGGGTGCCAACACTGTACGCAGTGTTGGGTACTGTCATTTAGAGATGGACGTTCGTGACACTTATTATTCTCGTACTTGTCTGATCAAGTACCATATGACCCAGGACACTTGACACTGTTCATGAGACAGGATATTCCCGAGATATTCGTGGTGATTCTGTGTAGGATACAGGACTTGACAGAGATACTATATTCCTAGATACATATGACTTGTTGCATTAGTGATGATCCCGCTTGACATGGACATGAGACGTTATAGTCATGATATGCGTGGTTACATGGAGTGGGGAGAGACACACAGGCTACAGGCTATTTTTATATATATATCTACTACTATTGTGAGGCCGTAGACTCTCGTAGCTGAGCTAGGCATATTACTTGTTATTACCACTACTGGCTCCCCGACACAGAGCTTGTAGTGGCTCAGCCTGAGTACTCGTGTTACTCTCACTTGCATTTTTACTTAGATGGTTATTTACTTGCCCTATTTATTTCATTATCTGCTGCACTACATTTATTTTGGCATGAGCTTTCTTGTACCTTGCTATGTCCCTTGAGGACCTGGATTCGGATTATGTCCCCAGGATTTGAGGACGAGATCTATCCCGAGGTATACGGGACAAGAGCAGGAGCTGATCCAGGAGCTGTACCGCCATCCGAGGACGAGGTGTTAGCTGAGGACTTCTCCTGAGCATCCCTATTCATGCTCAGTACTTATTTATTTATTTCAGTCATTTATTTCTAGTCTGTTGAACCATTGTAACAGATGTTTAACGGGTTGATACCCGAAGTACTTTGTGGAGACTGATTGATGATTTATATTTCTTTATTTACTCTGTAGATCATATTTTATATCTTGTGTTGATGAGATTAGTTGTGCCTTGATTGTCGTAGACTTGTTATCTTACAGCTTAAGTATGCCCTGGTGGATCCATTAAATTGGGTTGTCCATCGGTGCGTACTGCTGGCCATTGCCACGTGTCTGGTCCCATGGTATTTTGGGACTGGGGCGTGACAATCACTTCCAGGAAAAACTCTATTGATTCAATTCAACTATTCTTCCTTGATATTGATATTTGATCTTTAACTGTCCTTTCTTTGAGTGCCTTATATCATGTGCCATATTAATTCTTTCCTTTCGCTTTATCTTAGGATGCTGCCTAAGACTAGATCACAACAGGAGAGAGCAGCTTCTGAGAGATCTGTGACTTCTCGAGGGTCTACACCAGTCACTTCTCCGGTAATTGGCGTATCAGCTGCTTTCGGCTGTATCTGAAGGAATTCCACCTCCACCTTCCGTATCGGATGATGCGACACTTGTCTTCACACTATTTTACGAGATATTAGAGGCGCAGAGGGCTCAGTCTGAGGCACACCAGAGGCAGACTGACATCTTACGGTAGGGCATCGAGAGTGCTCATCAGCTTGCTCTTGTCGTAGTTGAGAGAGGAGTTTCTGTCCAGCAACATGTTGCTCAGCTTCGGCCAGGCAACATTCAGGACTTCAAAAAGCTGGAACCTAGAGCCTTCAATGGGATGGAGGGCATCGTCTACACTGATGATTGGCTCAAGGATATTAAGCATCTCATGAGGGTGTCCCATCTTTTTGAGGATCTGAAGGTTGAAGTAGTAGGACTTTAGCTGTTCGACATCGTCCGTACTTGGTTCAGGAATGAGCCAATTCTTGTTGATGTAGGGCAGTCTTGGGAGGTGTTCAAGGAC
This sequence comes from Iris macrosiphon, assembly GCA_036927795.1. Classification (NCBI taxonomy): domain Eukaryota; kingdom Viridiplantae; phylum Streptophyta; class Magnoliopsida; order Asparagales; family Iridaceae; genus Iris; species Iris macrosiphon. Next base: position 114,620,086 of record JAYESA010000013.1, read on the forward strand.
TTCTTCAAGAAAAAGTTCTTTGCTCGGGTAGACAATTTAGACTTGGGGAGGCAGTTTGAGAGCCTCATTCAGGGGAGCATATCTGTGGAGGAATAAGCCATAGAGTTTGGTAGGCTGAGCCGATTTAAGGATTATTTGGTGAGAAAGCCGGAGGTTCGAGCTATTCATTTTTGCGATGGTCTAAACTGGGAAATAAAGATCCTTATTTCGTCTTTTTATGAGACCTACTCGGAGATACTTGCGGAGGCACGTAAGGTTGAGCGGGAGTTAGGTTTGAAGTCCAAGAGAGATTGTGATTCTTTTTTAGGGGCAAACAACAGCATAGTGACTGCTAAGCATCCTCATTTCCAGTCTAGGCCTTTTCAACCGTCGCAGCAACACCATACTCCAGCTAGGATACTATTTCGCCAGATACCACAGCAGCAGAGACAGTTGCAACAAGCTTCTTGCCACTACTGTAAGAAGCCTGACCATATCTGGGAAGTTTGCAGGAGGAGGTTGGGAGTTTGTCTGTATTATGGTACCGAAGGGCATCAGCTGAGAGAGTTTCCTTTCAATCCTCATTGTGCAGTTCAGGAAGCAGCTCCAGCTCCAAAGACACATGCGAGACCACCTGCAGTACAACTGAAGGGACTGCCACTCCCGATCGGGTCACTTGGGAGGACTTCTCTAGGCTCTTCAAGGAGATATTTATTCTGTCCACTGCTAGTATGAAACTTTGGGACAGGTTTCAGAACCTCAGACATGGCAGTTCGACGGCGGAGGAGTACAATATTGAGTTCCTTCGCTTGAGCTATTTTATTTCGTACTTGATCTCGACTGAGTAGATGAAGGGCGAGAAGTTCTATGAAGGACGGAGTTTTGAGACACAGAGATTTATTAGATCTTTAGCCCCCACCTCCTGCTTCGAGATTTTGTTAGCAGCCCATCGCCAGTATTGCATCACCAAGATGGAGGCCAGTCTAAAGTGCTTCTTTGCAACATCGTCGTTAGTTCGAGCACCACAGTGAGGACATACGAAGCATCCTATGGTACCATAGCAGCAGAGAGTAGTACCCTTGCATGGATATGAGGTTCCTACTTGCCATTTCTGTGGCAAGAGGGGATATGAGTCAAGGGATTGTAGGAGGAGATTGGGGTTATGCCTGAGATGTGGATCTAATCAGTATCCTGTCCGAGACTGTCCGGAGCAGCGAGAGGGAGTACCACTGGTTCATCGGCCAGCCTTACCAATACCGAGGCCATTCTAGCAGCCACCCAAGCCAGTCTTTCTAGGGCCAAGGGCGCCCCACGCAGGAGTTGGGGTGATGTGACCACCAGTATCAGGAGGATTTTAGGGGAGGCCACCCTTGGCCCCATAGGCTGTTCGCTTCCAACAGGCCTAACAGCAGCCGAGAGCCCTTTTACAGGGACATGGCCAGGTCTTTGAGATAACCATTAAGGAGGCCAAGAAAGCTGGAGAGGTGATCGCAGGTACTATTTTAGTAGCTTCATTACCAGAAGTAGAATTATTTGATTTTGGTGCCACATACTCTTTTATAGCTGCTAGTTTTATGGTCACCCATAGAATAGCAACTGCACCCCTTTCGAAGATTAAGAAAATTCTTATGGGAGGTGGGTTAGTACAAGTTAGCGACACTTGTAGATCTTATTCAGTAGTTGTTTACGGGCGAGAGATGCGTGCCCGATTTCTAGTCTTCTCTATGCCAGACTATGACATTGTCCTAGGCATGGATTGATTGAGCCAATACCATGCGACGCTAGATTATCGACATGGAAGCATTATATTTAGACCACCAGATCACCCTGACTTTGAGTTTCTTCGGGGAGCCCGAGAGCATGGTGTCCAACCTACCTTAGCGGCACACATTGCAGAAGGTAAACCAGTGTACCCCCGTATCATATCAGATTTTGAGGCTATATTTCTCGAAGATCTTTTAGGCCTGCCACCCGATAGAGAGAGAGAGTTTACTGTAGAGTTAACTCCAGGAGCCGAGCCAGTTACTTTCCCCGTTTACAGACTAACACCGAAAGAGTTGGTTGAGTTAAAGATCGAAGTAGATGACCTCTTAGACAACAGTTTTATTTGGGCTAGTATTTCTTCATGGGGAGCGCCAATCTTATTTGTGTCAAAGAATGACAGAACGGTAAGTTTGTGCATCGATTATAGGGTGCTAAATGCTGTAACAATAAAGAACAAATATCCTTTATCGCGCATCGATGATTTATTTGATCAGCTAAGTGGCGCATGTATATTCTAGAAGATCGATCTCAGATCTGGCTTTCATCAAATCCAGGTAAGAAAGGAGGACAATCTGAAGACAACTTTCTGGATGAAGTACGGGCACTATGAGTTTTTAGTTATGTTGTTTGGTTTAACCAACATGCCAGCTATATTCATGAGCCTGATGAACAAGATTTTCCACCAATACTTGGATAAGTTCGTGGTGGTATTTATCGATTATATCTTGGTATATTACAAGAGCTAGAGGGAGCACGAGGAGCATCTCATGAGCGTGTTGGAGACACTAAGGCATGGGAGGCTGTATACCAAGCTCAGCAAGTATGAGTTCTTCTTAGATAGGGTACCCTTCCTTGGTTATATAATCACTGGAGATGGATTATCAATTGACCCAGAGAAGATCACCGCAGTGGAGATGTGTCCTAGCCCTACATCAGTTACGGAGGTTAGGAGTTTCCTCGGACTTGTCGAATATTATCGGAGGTTCATGAAAAACTTTTCAAGGATCGCTACGCATATGACACGTTTGACGCATAAGGGTAAGGAGTTTATCTGGACTGAGGAGTATTAGACGGCTTTTAATGAGTTGAAGAAGCGTCTGACAACAACACCAATCTTGATACTACCATATAGATCTGGAGGATTTGTAGAGTACAATGATGCATCTAAGACCGAACTAGGATGTTTAATGATGCAGCATGGCAAGATGATGACTTACGCATCGAGACAGCTGAGGGATCATGAGAAGAATTATCCGACGCATGATCTGGAGCTAGCTGCAGTAATATCACTAAAGCTATTGAGGCACTACCATTATGGAGAGCGGGTTGAGATTTACCCAGATCATAAAAGTTTAAAGTATGTCTACACTTAGAAGGAGCTCAATATGAGACAAAGGCATTGGCTAGAGCTGATGACAGACTATGATATTGATTTACAGTACCACCCTAGCAAGGCAAATGTTGTAGCAGATGCCTTAAGCAGGAAGCCTATCGCATACTTCCTGATGACTCAGCACCAGTTGTTAGAGGATCTCCAGAAGCTCAGGGTAGAGTTGTATTGCTAGGCAGGGATGGACAGTTGGCCAGTCTAGAGGTTCAGTCTACATTGGTCGAGAGGATCAAGGTAGCCTTGCCCACCGATGCGAGATTTTGAAGACTACGAGATAGGACAGAAGCAGGTATGCAGACGGGACTTCAAATTCATGAGGATGGAACGTTAAGGTATGGAGATCGCCTGTACGTTCTGAGTAGCGAGCTACACTAGAAGTTGATGATCAAGGCTCATAGATCAATTTATTCTATTCATCCCGGGGTACAAAGATATAGTAAAATTTGCAACAATATTACTGGTGGTATAGGATGAAGAGGGAGATTGTGAGATTCGTGGCGAGATATTTGGTCTGTCAGTAGGTCAAGGCCGAGCATTAGACGACTGCAGGACTCTTGTAGCTACTTTCCATTCCTGAGTGGAAGTGGGAACATATTACCATGGACTTAGTCACGGGATTTCGGAGGAGTCCCAGTGGGATAGATACGGTCTGGGTTATCATGGACCGACTAACCAAGTCGGCATATTTATTGTCCTTCAGAGTTGGGCAATCCACAATGATATTGGCAGACATGTACATGAGGCAAATAGTACGACTACATGGGGTGCCTGTCAGCATTATATTATATCGAGATTCACAGTCTATATTATATTTTTGGCGTAGTATGCATGATAGTCTGGGAACTTATCTCAAGTTTAATACTGCATATCATCCACAGACTGATGGCCAGTCAGAGTGCACAATTCAGATACAAGAGGATATGTTGAGAGCCTACATGATTGACTTTGGAGGATCTTGGGAGGACCATCTATACTTGGTAAAATTCTCCTACAACAACAGTTGCCAAACAAGTATACAGATGACACCTTTTGAAGCACTATATGGCAGAAAGTGCAGGTCTCCTGTATGTTGGAGTGAAGTGGGAGAGCATCAGTTATTTGGTTTAGAGTTGGTGACTTAGACAATAGAGAAGGTAAAACAGATTCAGAGCCACCTCTGCGCAGCACAGGACCGACAGAAATATTGGGCAAATGCGCACCGCCAACCTTTGGAATTCAACCAAGGGGATCATGTATTTATGAGGATATCGTCTAATCGTGGTACCATCGGATTTAGGAGCAGAGGCAAGCTGAGTTCGAGGTACATCGGGCCTTTTGACATGTTATAGCGAGTTGGCAAGTTGGCTTATTGTCTTAATTTGCCTCCATCGTTATAAGACGTGCATGACGTATTTTATGTATCGCAGTTGAGATGGTACGTGGCAGACCCTAGCCACTTGCTCGATCATTATGAGATTATAGTCGGGCCCAGTTTATCATATGTGGAGCAGCCAGTGGAGATACTCGACCGCAGTGAGAAGGTGTTGTAGGGGCAGACTATTCGACTGGTCAGGGTTGCATGAAAGCATCATTCGCCAGGCGAGTCTACCAGGGAGCGCGAGGATTCTATTCGACATTGTTTCCTTCACTTGTTTGAGGATCAAGGTATAAACTTACATACTACATTTTAATACCCTTATTGTTTAATTTCTTGCTATTCTATTCGTGCCATTAACCAAAATTTGGGGTTAAAATTCTTCTAAGTTGGAAAGGATGTGAACCCCCCATTTTTTATTGTAAATAAATAAATAAATAAATTATTATTTTTAGTATTACTAAATGTTAAAATTTCTGAGCTAATATAGAAGCATATATTTTATTTGGTGGTTAACAACTATTAAAAAATTAACCTAGCTATTACTTAAGTTCTTCTAAACCAATAGTTAGTGTTATTTTAGGAGCTGTGCATACATTGGACTTGTGAAGTTACAAATGCACCTAGCCTTGAAGGCCACCTACAGGGAAGGGCCTAGAAAAATTTTCTTACTGGGAACACCCGGACCCTTGAGTGTTGACCCTTGATTAGTAGCTTGATACTTTTGTGTTCCAGGCATGGAACCAAAGGATATTCTCCCTATCACGTGTAAAGCAACTCCCCTTCTTTTGAGTGTTAATATTCTTTCATGTGGGAAACCTGAACCCAAGCACCAGTGCACCCGACCCGTGGGTTTCAAATAACCTTATGTGTTCTGTGTTGTTCCTTCTCTATTGGATAAGGACACTGTTGCACTGCGGGAGCTGTACCGAAAAGAGCATACCAACCGACCGATACCTTCCTCTACATCCGACCATTTACACCAACGTTAGCTAACCCTAAACCCTTCCCCCTCTCTCTCTCTCTCTCTCTCTCTCTCTCTCTCTCTCTCTCTCTCTCTATATATATATATATATATATATATATATATATATATATATATATATATGTGTCTTCTTTCCTAAAGCCTTGACCTAACCTAGCTAAAGCCGTCGGCTAACTCCTTCTATATAAAAGACTTTATCCCCTTCCCTACATAACCCCACTATCATGGCTATCATCACCTCCACTCCCCGGTGCTCCCTCCATCCTCCTTGAGCCTTCGACGAAGCTCTTCCTGAGCCATTGATGACTGTTTCCAAATTCTATCTGCGTGGCTGTGGAAAACAGAGCTTTCGACAATGCCTGCTCGTCGTTGACGAGCACCTTTCCAATGTTTGAATATGGGGTTACATCATTGTTTCATATATCGTAGGTGCACTCTAATGGGCCCATTAGATTAGGATGCCCATTGGAGTATAACCGTAGTCCAATGCCACGTGGCTCAGTTCTATATATTTTGGAACTGGGGTATGACAGAGACTTACTAGAAGAAGAAGGATAAAGAACTAGGGTTCTTGGATGAAGGAGGTGATGTTGGCTATGTAAAGGGGGGGTCGACCTTGGTTGTAATGGTGGCGGCTAGGGTTCTTGGAGGAGGGAAGACATTAGGGTTTTGAAGGAGAATTTTGGTTATGATTTTTTGAAGGAAATATGAGAAAGAGAGTTTATGTATATATATATATATATATATATATATATATATATATATATATATATATATATATATATAGGTGGAGAGAGAAAGAGAGAGAGGTGGGTCACGTGAGGTATGCGCACGTATGGGGAGGCCGTATGTTTGAGGTGGGTAGGAATATGATTTGTTTTAGGTTGTTTCCTAATTAGGTTGGTAGTAAATCTAAGGTAAATCTCTAATCCAATTAGATATTAATATCCAATATTTGATTTGGATTCTAAAGGGATAAGATAATAGATAAATAAATACAAATATGTAATAATTCTTTAATCCAATAATCATTAAGATTTGATTGGAATTCTAAGGAATAAGATAATTGATGAATAAATGCAAATCTTTGGTAAATCTTTAATCCAATAATCATTAAGATTTGATTAGAATTCTAGTGGGATAAATCAAAGATTTGAGTAATGAATTTAAATAGGTGAATGCTACCAAAAAATTATGGATGGAATATTTAAAGTAGAGGTTTTCCAAATTTAGAATTATTAGAATTTGATTGGCTCTAAAAGTAGATAAAGTGCAAAGGTTGATCCTATCTCAAGAAGATTTTAAATTCTATCATCCTAAAATAAATTCTATATAATATATATATATATATATATACATATATAATATAAATATATAATTAATCACCATATTTTAAGCCACTAGTGTCCAATAAATCAATTCATGGCTTTGGGTTGGGCATTTTGATTGAAAAATAACCATAAATAAATTATATATATAAAAAATCTCTAAACCTTAAATACAAAAACTATGATTATTGCACTGGTGCCATAATAATATTGAATGACCAAATTTTGTGTCATGAAGATCCTATTAGTCGTATCTCCCGTCTAGGCTACTTCCTACAAAGAGTGTTGTAGATTTTGGGTTCATCCTATATCATTAATGTCCAAACTATAGGAAAGTATACTAATACAATATTTGAGTTTTAATTAATTTAAAATAATCTAAAATAAATACAATAAATTTAAAATACACACAAAATACCTATTTTTGGGTAAGGAAATTTACAATCTACCCATCTTACAATAATTTCGTCCTCAAAATTATAATAAAAGCACGATTTGTTAAATCCTCCAAATTCGTATCTATGTCAAGTCAACCATTATCTTCTTAAAAATTTAAATAATAAAATCTATTCAAATCTATCGCAATCTCTTCAAAATTAAAATAACCACTGTTTAAATCAAAATTCCACCTATCATAATCTCTTCTCAAATTTTAAATAATCAAAAATCTAAATTTTAGTCAAATCTATATGACATCTTCAAAATTTAAATAACCTACATTAAATTTTAAATCACAATTTCAACTATCGTAATCTCCTCTAGATTTTAAATATTAAACAACTCTAATCAAATCTTATTCCTATTTTCAACTTAAGAATTTTGTACTGTTCAAATTTTAAATTCAATTTTCATCCTCAATATTTCAAATAGTTGATCCAACAACCAAAATTTAGCTTTTAATTTAAATCATCAAATCATAAAATTTTGAATTCAATCCATCAATATTCATGTTTAGAATTCTATTTTTATCCTCAAAATTTAAATCATTGATTCAATATCGAATATTCAAAATTTAAATCATGTGCTAAAATTATAAATATTTGGTCCGCAATATCAAATTTTAAAATTCATTCTAGAAGGCATTGTTATCTTTAAAGTTAAATCCTCATCATTATAATTATCCAAAAAAAATTTCTTAAAATTAAATGAATTAAATCTCTCAATCTTATCTTACTTGATCACGATCTAAGATTTTCACCTTTATATAAAATTTGGCTTAAGTTGACAATGCAACTTCTATCCAACTTAGGATTTACCATTCTATTATACAAGATAATACATCTAAGAAAAATTTCCTCAAATTATCTAATCATGTGATTCAATCCTCAAAAATATTAATATAAAATATATCACATGTTTTATGCCCTTAATTACAAAGATTGTCACAAAGTAATACGATTAGCCTGTGGGTATATCTAGCACTATCCGTGTGTCAAACTTATATCAACGAGCGTTCGCCTTTTCGAAATAGGGAAAGACGAAAAACAAAGATAGTGATGTCAAAGGGAATGAACGAGTTCAATTGCGAAGGCCAAGGGAATCAAATTCAAAGAGAAATTTTGTTCAATCGGTTATGGATTAAGATCCTATCTTGGTCTATTTCTTTTTGTATGCTCATATCAGTACAATTATGTAACTGACACGATATGCACTGACCTTTCTAGAGGGCAAGTATATTCGTCTAACAATCTAAGTCAACTATATCTCAATCCACGTAAAGTAGTCATGTGAAAGTGAACCATGTGCACTAAGGTTGTACAAACCATAATATACTTATTCTAATTTAGACAATGTATTAGTGTAGGCCCCTAATAATACATATGTCATGAACAAGCTTGATAAGGAATAAGCTTACAAAAGTAGGCTGTAATAGTAGCATGAGTCAAGATAGTCCAAAAATATTAGTATGTGAGATTATGATGAATAGTTCAAGTTCATCAAGAATCTAAGACTCATTTGGTGGTTGTGCCTCTATAGTTGCCATGCTAACTTCTTGTCCAAGTCTCTGGTCGACCAAATGGGGGTATGGGCCTCTAAAGCTTTAGAGTCTGAATAAACAAGATCTTCTTATGCTAGCCTATAGTTGGTCTCATTCACTTACACTTTATTAATGGGTCAAAAGGACTATGGGATACTAGGTTGTGAGACATGCTACCCAACTTACAAGAATCAACTAATATTGTATCTGCCTTATGGAGATTCTACAAAATAACCTTATTCTTGTAAATAAAGTAAAAAATCTTGTTAGAGTATACGAGAAAAAGATCTTGGTACTTATTAGGGTATCCTATTGCATTAAAAACTTCATAGGGTGATAGTTATCTTAAGTCTTAATCATAGTGCTTATAGAATAAAATCATTAATATTAAGAATGAAGAAGTTACTGGCTCTCAAGTGAGGAAGAATATAATCTTTATACATATAGATAATATTACACGATTTAAAATATGAAGGAAAATTTTGGTCATCGCATAAATAGCAAATGTTAAGGTTTCGGAGAAACAAGATATAAAATTAAATAGCGAGACCCTTGATAATATCATCGTTTCCTAAGGGAAGGTGGTATGCTAGTCTCTGTGTTCGAGGTATGATCAAGTAAAATATTCTAATCATTCAATATATTTTAATTGGGTAAAAAGATATGACAATTGATCTATGATGGAGGCAGGGATTAACTCAAGATAGAAAAGTATATGTGGTATTTTATGTCAATATATTTTAAGGTGGTATGTTAGTCTCTGTGTTCGAGGTATGATCAAGGAAAATATTCTAATCATTCAATATATTTTAATTGGGTAAAGAGCTATGACAATTGATCTATGATGGAGGGATTAACTCAAGATGGAAAAGTATATGTGGTATTTTATGTCAATATGATGGAGAAAGTTATGTGGTATTTTATGTCAATTTTGGAGGAATTTCAAGATTGGCACATCTTGTATTTGTCAATAGGTAAATTAGACTAAATTGACATGTGTTTTATTATATGTGACTAGTATCGTGTACACAATTGGATACGTGTAGGTCGTATCCCTATAATTTGGCAATACGGGTTAATTTGGGGTTTTCTTCTGACACGGGGGTATGAGCATGTCACATTTTGACATGGATACGTAGACCAATAGTTAATATTTCTTATTGCTTCTAATTATGATTTTAGACTTGTTCGCATCCTTCGGAATATATTTGGTGGTATGGTGGAGCCGTATCGTAAGCGTATCATAGATCGAGTGTGATACGGTGCGGTGCACTCCACGTGTTTGTTCCTTGCATTTTAATTCAATATACCTTGGTTATAACTATTAGAGTATTATAATTATATTTTTTTAATGATATATATGTATATATATAATTATATGTATGTTCTATATTTTATTTTGATGTGTTAGTGGTCAAAAGAGAATATGAGAGTACATGTGCATAATTAGTGTGGGTATGTGTGTATTAGATGTGTGTATGTGAGCTAGAGGGGAGAATTTTAAGCAAAAGCAGGGCGGAGAAGGAGGTCGAATAAGCAGGCCAATAAGCAGCAGTAAGCTGTAGCAGAAACAACAAGAAGCAGCAAGCTGAAGCAGTAGCAGAAGCAGGCAATAAGCTGTAGCAAAAATAACAAGAAGCAGCAACAGAAGCAGCAGTAAGCTGCAGTAGAAACAGCAAGAAGCAACAGCAGAAGCAGGCAGTAAGCTGCAGCAGAAGCAGCAAGCTGATGCAGCAACAACAACATGCAGTAAGCTGTAGCAGTATAAGCAGTAGCATTATGCAGCGAGAAGCAGTAGCAGAAGCAGCGATAAGCAACAGCTGCGATAATTAAATGCAGTAGCAATAAGCAGCAGTAGCTTGAGTGCTTAGAAATTAAGTTATACATAAGTTAAGTTAAGCTAGTAATGTAACCTTGTATAATAAAATTCTAGCTTAAATGTTGTTATTAGGTTAATTTGGGGCTATTGGGATTTTTTCATAATTTTTGGTTAATTAAAAACTAGTAACACTAATTTCCTACGACTTTCAAGAATTTATTTTAGGGTCAAACATAATTAAAAATATTCCAAAATTTTATTTTAGGTTCTAAATAATCAAATATATTTTTAGAAATTTGTTGATTATTTTTAGCATTTATTTTGAGTTAATTATGCAAAACTGAATTAAAAACTAAATTTTAGAAAAAGAAAATCCTAATAAAACTAACCTACCCAGTCAGCAGCTAGCTTGGACCACGTGTCAACCACAGCGGCCGAGATAGCGGGGCCCAGCGGTCAGTGATATAGGGGGTGAGTGTGAGTCGAGCCGGGTCACCGAGCCGATTTTGAGCCGAGCCGAGTCCGAATTCGACTCGGACTCAGCCGAGCCAAGCTGGGCTGAACCCTGGCCGTTCGATCCGAGCGGGAGTGTGTGGATGGATGCCACATGGCGCACTCTGAGCCGCGGCTATTTCTCTCACATCTATATATAGTATTCTGGTTATAATTTCTAGGATTTTTCTTTTAGCCGATTTTGAGGAGTTGTCATCTAGGGTTCCTTCATCTTCCAGAAGCCATTACTCATAGCTCTGGATCCAAACATAGACCAGTTTATAGCGTTAGAATATTGAGGTTAGTTTTCTGAATATGTAAGTTTTTTCACGAAATTCTTAATATTAAAATCTGGAAAATTCGTAGAGCACAACATGTCCGAAAATAGATGTGTCTCGGTGTTTTTGAGATTCCGGGAGAACCAGGAATCAGAATCATGAACTGTTTAAAGTTTCTGAAAGCTAATGTCGAGATCATTGACATATGTTTTTTCTAGAATTTAATCCAAAATATTTCTATACTGTTAATTCTATAGAACTTCTAGGTTAGCAATCAACCACCGTTGCACAATATGATTTTGATATGTGCAATAATTTCCAAATGAATTTGAATTCAGATGAGCCATAAATTTTAGCATATTGTTGACGCTAAAATCTACAGGAAATAATGCATGAAAGTCGAGTTTGTATCAGTTAACTTTTTGGTCAACAGATCGCCTCGATTTACGTGCCATGAGTCTCGAGTTGATAAAATTTAGTTTCTTTGGACAAAATTTAGGAATTAACCTATAATTCAGAATAATAAGATTAAAATAGAATTTTAGAGTAATTATTCTAGAATTAAATAAATTAAAATAACTTATCTTTTGACATGGTAACATATCATACGTAGGATTTGGACTCTGAATTGGGACCTGATCCAAACACACCTAAGGACCAAAGGCGAGTACATTTTTGTGATTATTTTTAGTGCTTGATAGTCTCTATAGTACACACTTAGTATTAATTATTTGATTCTTGACACTTGTTACACGAATTAGTATGATGGATTCTTATTATGAGATATGTGACTGTTCTGGATTATTGATATTTCTTCGTGACTGGTTCGGAATCCATGTTGTACTCGTGGGGAGGGAAAATACTTAGTGGACGTGTGAACTACCCTTTACATCCCATGGCCTTACTGGAATAATAGCAGCCATTGACGACACATGTGGTTTGTCGGATTTTACCCCTTAGCCGTTCACATGTCAACAAGGTATTTTAAATCACGTAGAGTAGTTGTTCCTACCTGTTCTTCCATACATTATAGTTATTTACTTTGTTTCTTGGAGATATTGTACTATATCTTTGCTATAACAGGACTTTAGTATTTAGTATTTAGTATTTAGTTGCCTTATTATGATTTCAGTTTTGTCGCTATAATATATTTTTTACTATTTATTGTCTTATAGCTTCTACCATGTATTGGAACTATTTTCACTGTGATGTACTCATTTTTTTCCTGACTTGATAACCATATTTTAGGTAACTACGATGATGATGCAATCCCTACACATTATGGACCGTATGCTAGCGACGTAATAGAGCCGGATCTTGTCCTTCCTGAGGATCAGGGAGAGTTAGCAGCTCACATACCGTCTGCAATGGAGTAGTTAGTAGAGAAGTTGGTTTTGCTAGTTATTTTGGACCGAATTATTCTCCAACCATTCTTCTAAAGTATTTTGAATATTGTACTTTGTATATTTAGTATTTGGGGAGACTTCTTAGACCCGCATCGAGACTATTATTTCATTATTATCTTGGTGTATTCATTTAAACTAGTGCCTGTGATTGAGTATAGTATGGAGATGTATATATGTTGTGAGTTGTAGATTATACTTGTGACTTATTGTACATCATTCTACTGCCGACACTGTAGTGTAGGCTGGACGTACTCATGACTCATGCCCAAATCCAGGGTGTGGGTCGTAACACATTTTTATAGTGGCCCATGCAGGTCTGGTTTTGCACAATATTGTGAACTCATAGTGGTACTCAAGTTAGATGTACGACTACGAGCCTGCTATAGGATATACATATTAGGAATTGGAAAATATTCAATCATCACTAGGGATCCCATATACCCAACTTGCTAACCCTTATTAATTCATTCAAGCAATCGGACCTCTTTCATAGTTTATTGTCATTCCTGAATACTTTCTTGTCTTATGCCATATCAATTGAATTTTTATTATTTTTAACCTTTCAGAATGCCACCTAAGACTAGAGCGCGCGGTTCTAGAGATAATGGTGCTTGCCCCATACCATCCGTATCGCATGAGGCCTCCTCAGCTGGATCAAGAAGTTCTTTTCCTCCTCCTCAGCCATTACATGAGCTCTTCAGAAGCATGATGGAGGCTAAAAAAGCTCAGACAGAGGCCCAGAGGCAGCATATAGAAATGCTGAGGGCAGGAATAAATAAATCCAAACAGGTTGCCCTAGCAGTCATGGAGAGGGTTGTCCAGCAACCACAACAGCAGGCCGCTCAACCGAAGGTGGGTAACATCCAGGACTTCAAGAAGATGGAGCCTCGGATGTTCAAGGGGACAAAGGGAATACCCTACACTAATGAGTGACTTGAGGATATCGAGGGGATCATGGGAGTTTCTCTACTTTCCAAGGACCTAAAGATTGAGGCTGTTGGCTTGAGCTTCATGATATTGCTCGTACTTAGTTCAGAAATGAGCCTAGGATTGCAAATCCAAACCTGACTTGGGAGCACTTCAAGGACCTCTTTAAGAGAAAATTCATTTTTGCAGTAGCCAAAGGGGTTCTCGAAAAGCAATTCTAGAACTTGGAGCAGAACAGGATAACCGTGGATGAGTATGCTGCAGAATTCGGCAGGCTGAATCGATTCGCAGAGTACATGGTAAGGGACCCGAAGGATAGAGCTAGAAGATTCGGAGAGGGCTTGAACCAAGAGGTCAAGGTCCATATTTTTTTGGCTCATACGACTTTTGCTGACATATTGGCATGGGCTCAAAGGGTTGAGGTGGATATGGGTCTTCGGAACAAGAGGAACAGGGATGTTATCGGCGGTGGTTGTAGTCAGGGGCAGGCAAAGAATCCACAGTTTTAGCCAAGGACCTTTCAACAACAACAACAACAATAATAGTACCGTACCCCAGTCAGAGCCCCAGCTCAGCAAGTGCAACAGCAGCCACATAGACAAGTGCAACAAGAACTCCTATGCAATAATTACAAGAAGCCAGGGTATTCATGAAAGATCTATCAGAAGAGATTAGGCGTGTGCTTATACTGTGGATCACCTACGCATCAGAGAGGACTAGTTGGACCACCATTGGCCCCGCAGCCAAGAGGACCCCCACTTCCTACGCAACAACAGTAGTTTGCCCAGCACCAACAAAAGGAAGTACCTCCATAGGGCAGAGATTTTGCCATGACCGTAGAGGAGGCTGAGCCAACTGGTGAAGTGATATCATATTCTATTCTTCTCGATTCTATTCCTATTATTGCCTTATTTAGTTATGGTGCATCACATAGCTTCATATCTGTATCCTTTGTGCTTATGCATAGTTTAGTAACAGAAACCTTGAGTAGGAGTTGCAAGATCATGACTGGTGGAGGCACTATCCTAGTCAGTGATACTTGCAAGGGGCATCGTGTTACCTTGGGAGGCCATAATTTAGATGCTAGTTTACTCGTAATGCTACTTTCAAGTTTTGACATTATCCTTGTAATGGATTGGTTGAGTATGCACCATGTTATCATAGACTATCGTGGATGACATGTACTGTTCTGCCCTCAAGGAGAGCCAGACTTTGAGTTTGTTAGGGTAGGAGTTGAGCAGACTGATGGGATTATTTGTGGAGCCATGGTAGCAGAGAAGGAATTGCCATACCCTATTATTGCAGAGTTTCTAGACGTATTTCATGAGGAGTTACCACGATTGCCACCGGACAGAGATCTTGAATTTTCTATTAACTTAGTGCCTGGGGCAGAGCCGGTGTCGCACCAGGTCTACAGGATCAACAACAATGAGCTGACAGAACTGAAGAAGTAGGTTGATGAATTACTAGACATGTATTTTATTAGATCGAGTTTCTCGCCTTGGGGAGGCTCGGTCTTATTTGTACCAAAAAAAGATGAGTCGGTACGAATGTGCATTGATTATAGGGCTCTGAACAACCTCACCATCAAAAAAATAAATACTAGTTACCAAGGATCCTTTTGATCAGTTGAGCGGCGTGAATGTATTTTCGAGGATTGATTTGAGGTATGGCTATCATCAGTTGAAGGTGAAGAAGGAAGATATTCCTAAAACTGTATTTCAGACAAGATATGGCCAATATGAGTTTATAGTGATGCTATTTGGATTGACTAATGCCCCGACAGTCTTCATGAACTTGATGAACAAGGTGTTCCACCAGTACTTTGACAAGTTCATAGTAGTATTCACAGATGATATCCTTGCCTATTCGATGACACCGGAAGAGCATGAGAAACATCTAAGGATTGTGCTAGAGACCCTTCGGAAGGAGAAGCTCTAAGGAAAACTCTCAAAATGTGAGTTCTTCCTGGATAAGGTAGAGTTCCTTGGATATGTTATGACTGGAGACGGGATATCGGTGGATCAAAATAAGCTTTTTGCTGTAGAGTCTTAGACCACTCCGAGTTTTGTTGTAGAGATCAGAAGATTTTTAGGATTGGCTAGGTATTACAGGAAATTATGAAGGATTTTTCTCGAATTGCAGAGCTATTGACTAGACTCACTCGGAAGGATATGCAGTTCGTATTGACCGAAGAATATCAGGCTATATTTAATGAGCTAAAGAAGAGGTTAACCACAACACCTGTTTTGATGGTGCCATCGGGGACTCGTAAATTTGTCATTTATAGCAATGCTTTAGGGAAGGGCTTGGGATGTGTTCTAGAGCAGAACAAGAAGGTGGTAGCATATGCTTCTAGACAGTTGTAGCCACATAAGAGAAACTATCCCACTCACAGCTTGGAATTAGCAGTGGTGATCTTTGCTCTAAATTTGTAGAGACATTATCTTTATGGAGAGCATGTGGAAATATACACTGACCACAAGAGCTTGAAGTACGTCTTTATGCAAAAAGAGCTAAATATGAGGCAGCGCAGGTGGCTAGAACTGATGAAGGATTTTGATATTTTACTATAGTATCATCCAGGGAAGGCTAACGCAGTTGCCGATGCCTTGAGCAGATATCCAGTAGCGATGTACTTGACAATGGATCGCCACTTATTAGCTGACTTGGATATCCTGGGCATTGAGGTTATTGTTCCAGGAGTGGGGATGCAGATGATGGGCATATAGATTCAGTCAGGGTTGATGGAGAAGATCCGAGAGACACAGTACCAGGATGAGGGTCTGCAAAGCCTCAGAGCTCAGGTACAGGCAGGATTGATGGATGACTTCTCTATTGCTGAGGATGGTTCACTAAGGTACGGGACTAGGTTATGTGTGCCTAGTGGGGACCTACGAGAAGAGATAATACAAGAGTCTCATCATTCTCAGTATTCTATATATCCGGGAGCTAACAAGATGTATAAGGACCTAAGGGAACACGTATGGTGGTATGGGATAAAGCGAGGGGTAGCATGTTTTGTCTCCAGATGTTTAGTATGCCCGCAGGTCAAAACCGAGAGGCAGAGACCAGGAGGATTGCTACAGCCACTACCGATTCCTGAGTAAAAATAGGAGCATATCACGATGGATTTTGTTTCCGGACTTCCACGCACTCCAGGAGGTAAGGACGTGAATTGGGTCATTGTTGACCGGCTGACCAAATCAGCCCACTTTATGCCTTTCAAAGTGGGATTGTCCACGGAGAAGCTCGCCGATTTATATGTAAGACAAATAGTCAGATTGCATGGAGTTCCAGTAAGCATCATCTCTGATCAGGATAGCATATTTATGTCCCACTTTTGGAGGGATTTGTAGGCTAGCTTGGGTACCCAACTCTAATTTAGCACTGCTTACCACCCTCAAATGGATGGACAGTCAGAGAGGACTATACAGATGCTCAAGAATATGCTTCGGACATGTATACTAGATTTTGGTGGCTCGTGGGAGAATCATCTTCACCTGGTAGAGTTTGCATACAACAATAGCTATCAGGCCAGTATCGAGATGTCTCCATTCGAGGCTTTGTACAGTAGGAGATGCCGGACTCCATTATCTTTGGACGACATAGGAGATAGAGTACTTTTGTGACCAGAGATGGTAGTTGATGCTGTAGAAAAAGTGAAGCAGATTAAAGAGAGACTTCGTGTGGCTCAGGACAGACAGAAGCAGTGGGCTGCCTCATATTTAGCTCTTGAGGATCTCTCCAACATGTGGTACGATTCGTTTTGGTATCGATTTATTTATTTAAATATCGATTACGTTCTTAGATTATGCATTAAGTACCTATTTTGGCATAGGTTGGAGACTTAGTGTTCTAGAGGATCTCTCCAACACGTGGTACTATTTGTTTCGGTAGAGGTGGAAAGCTTCGTCCAAGATTCATTGGACCTTTCAATATTCTGGAGAAGGTCAGGGCAATAGCCTATCGACTAGCCTTACCGCCTACATTAGAAGGAGTACACAACGTGTTCCATGTGTCCCAGCAGAGGTGATACATGGCGGATCCTAGCCTTGTATTAGATCATTCGGAGCTTGAGGCTGGATTAAGCCTCCGTTATCTGGAGCATTCTGTGGAGATCCTACACCACAGAGATAAAGTGCTTCGTAACCAAGTAAATTTCTTGGTTTGTGTCGCTTGGAGGCATCACTCTCCCGGTAAATTCACTTGGGAGCGGGAAGATGAGATGCGAAAGCGTTACCCCTATTTTTTTGCACCATGAGGTAATTTTCTTCTTTTATTTATTCTGCCTTAAATTTTTAGGACGATTTTTTTAGGAGGGTAGACTTGTAACCTCCGTATCATGAAATTCTAGTTTAAATGTTGTTATTAGGTTAATTTGGGGCTATTGGATTTTTTTCACAATTTTTGGTTAATTAAAAACTAGTAACAATAATTTTTTAGGACTTTCAAAAATTTATTTTAAGGTCAAACATAATTAAAAACATCCCAAACTTTTATTTTATGTTCTAAATAATCAAATATATTTTCAAAATTTTTTTGATTATTTTTAGCGTTTACTTTGAGTTAATTATGCAAAACTGAATTAAAAACTAATTTTCAGAAAAAGAAAACCCTAATAAAACCAACCTACCCAGTCAGCAGCCAGCCTGGATCGCGTTTCAGCCATAGGGGCCAGACAGCGGGGCCTAACTATCAGTGAGAGAGGGGGGGTGAGTGTTAGTCGAGCCAGGTCACCGAGCCGAACTCGAGCCGAGCCGAGTCCGAATTCGACTCGGACTCAGCCGAGCCAAGCCGGGCTGAACCCTGGTCATTCGATCTGAGTGAGATTGTATGGATGGATGCCATATAGCGCACTCCAAGCTGTGGCTTTTTCTCACTCCTTTATATATATAGTATTCTAGTTATAATTTTTAGGGTTTTTCTTGTAGCCGATTTTGAGGAGTTGTCATCTAGGTTTCTTTCATTTTCCAGATGCCATTATGAATAGCTCCATACTCCAAACCTGACCCAGTTTCTTGCATTAGAACCGTATTGAGGTTAGTTTTCTGAATATGTAAGTTGTTTGACGAAATTCTGAATATTAAATTCTGGAAAATTCGTAGAGCACAGTATGTCTGAAAATATATGCATCTCGGTATTTTTGCGATTTCGAGAGAAGCAGGAATCAGAATCATGAACAGTTTAAAGTTTTCGAAAGATAATATCGAGATAATTGACTTATATTTTTCTTAAAATTTAATCCAAAATATTTTTGTGCTGTTAGTTCTGTAGAACTTCTAGGTTTGCAATAAATCACCGTTGTACAGTACAATTTTGGTATGTACAATAATTTCCAAACGAATTTAAATTCGGATGAGCCATAGATTCTAGCATTTTGGTGACTTTAAAATCTACAAAAATCATGTATAAAAGTCAAGTTTGTATAGGTTGACTTTTTGGTCAACATATTGCCTCGATTTGCGTGTTATGAGTCTCATATTGATAAAATTCAGTTTATTTGAACAAAATTTAGGAATTAACTGAAAAATTAGAATAATAAGATTAAAATAGATATAATTGGGACCTGATCCAACCACAGTAAAGGACCACATGTAAAATTTAGGAATTAACCTAAAAATTAGAATAATCAGAATTAACCTAGAAATCTCGAATTATTTGGACAAAATTTTAGAGTTTATTACAAAATTAAATAAATTAAAATAACTTATCTTTTGACATGGTAACATATCATACGTAGGATTTGGACTCTGAATTGGGACCTGATCCAACCACAGCAAATGACCACAAGCGAGTATATTTTCGTGATTACTTTCAGTGCTTGATAGTCTCTATAATACATACTTAGTATTGATTATTTGATTTTTGACACTTATTACACAGATTAGTATGATTGATTCTTATTATGAGATACATGACTGTTCTGGATTATTTTTATTTTTTTGTGACTGGTTCAGAATCCATGTTATACTCGTGGGGAGGGAAAATACTTAGTGGACGTATGAACTACCCTTTTCATCCAATGGTCTTACTAGAGTAATAGCAACCATGCACGACACATGTGGTCTGCCGAATTTTACCCCTTAGCCGTTCACATATCAACAAGGTATTTTAAATCGCATACAGTAGTTGTTCCTACTTGTTCTTACATATATTACAGTTATTTCTTTTGTTGCTTGGAGATATTGTACTATATCTTTTCCATGACAGGACTTTAGCATTTAGTTATTCTAGTTTCCTTATTGTGATTTCAGTTTTGCTGTTGTCATATATTATTTATTATTTATTGTCTTATAGCTTCTACCATGTGTTGGAACTGTTTTTACTGTGATGTACTCATTTTCTTCCTAACTAGATAACCATATTTTAGGTGACTACGATGATGATGCAATCCCTACACATTATGGACCGTATGATAGCGACATAATAGAGCCGGATCTTGCCCTTCCGGAGAATTATGGAGAGTTAGCAGCTCAGATACCGTCTACAATGGAGTGTTTAGTAGAGTAGTTGGTTTTGTTAGTTATTTTGGACCAGATTATTCTCTGGCAATTTTTCTAAAGTATTTTGAATATTGTACTTTAGATATTTAGTATTTGGGGAGACTACTTGGACCCGTATCAAGACTATTATTTTATTATTATCTTGGTGTATTCATTTAAACTAGTGCTTATGATTGAGTATAGTGTGGAGATGTATATGTGTTGTGAGTTATAGATTATACTTGTGGCTTATTGTACAACGTTCTACTTCCAACACTGCAGCGTAGACTGGACGTACTCATGACTCATGCCCAAATCCAGGGTGCTGGTCATGACAAGTAATAAGCTAAGTTAGTTTATATTGATAAGTTAGTTATTTATATATATATTGTTAGTGAGTTAATTATATATATATATATATATATATATATATATATATATATATATATATATATATATATATATATATATATAAGCACTAGTTAGCATTGGTTAGTATTATTTTTAGTTTACCTTGAGTTATACTAAGGTAATGAGAGTTGAGGTATCTTGGGTATGGGTATTGAATATCCATTGGGCATGTTAGTTATGATAGTTGGTATAGTATTGTTATAGGTTTAAATGCATGCTAGTGTATAGTGAGGTATGTTGGTTAGTTAGCTAATGTTAGATATTGGATTACCTTGTGATACCAAGGTAATGTCAATGTATTGGTTTATACTCAAGGTATTGAGTTCGTATATCAAGATTGGCGTGTTAGTGGTGTGATACCGTATTTGGTTCAAAGCCAAGGTATCAACTTAGCATTAGTTTAGCTAGGAGTACGATATATTTTTTTTTGTATATATATATTATAGTATTTTTATATCTAATAACTTGCATATCTTATGATACGGTATTTTGTTGGTATCCTAGTATCCTAGTATAGCTAGTATATCCTAGTTACATAGTGTATGGACCCAATATCCTAGAGATAGACTCATACAACCTAGAAATAGCTAGTTTGACCAAGTTTGACTAGTTTGACCTAGAGTTGTCCTAGTTTGACTGTTTTGACTTAGAAATGGCTTTATGACCTAGAATTGAACTAGTTTAACTTATTTTTATTCTAAACGTTGTATTGATACAATATACCATATATAGGTCTGTGTGACACCACTTGAGAATCGAAAGACACACCTTGCTCAGGACCTCAGGCGAGTACATTTCACTGTTAGTTTTTATTTTATAATAGTGTATATATCTCATGTTCTAGAACTGTATACTTGATTCTGACACAGTAGTTTCATGGACTGATACTACATAGATCCTGTCAGGAGATGTTATCCCTTACCGTGTTTAGCGGGTGCTTCTTCACATATATTTTATCGTGTATATCGGGTATTAATTTAGTGTGCTTCTTATTTACACACTGCTCGTATTCAGTATGGTCATATTCGTATAAACACACTGCTCGTGTTTAGTATGCGCATATTCGTATTCGTAACGTGTCGTGATTGGATCTATTAGTATTGGTTGGGGATGGGGGAGGAGGAGTTGATTATGTGATCAAGCTCTAGTATATTTGTGTACATGTCGATTACATATCACACTTGTAATTGAGTTACCATATTATATTCGTGTTCAACTTAAACTGATCACATAATAAACTTGTATTCCATGGCACATTAGCTAAATTTTAGTTATTTTTATTATATTACAGATATTCTATTGTATGTTCTTCTTTCCAGTACATTACCTGTTCATTTTATTATGTTGTTTAGTTTTCTTGTATTCTTTTCTATTATCTGTTTTATATGCTTGATTATGTATTTGAAACTACTTTCAGAGGTATGTACTTTGCTCCAATCCTGGCTTGATATATTTTCAGATGATTGGCTCGTAGTCCAGTGTCCTATATACTACGGACCGTAGGAGGGCATACCATTAGAGGATGCTCCTGTAGACCAGGAGGACTCAGTACCAGAGCCTGAGGAGCTTTAGATTATTTTTTTAGACTTGTATTAGACTATTATTGAGACTTATTGCATGTATATTATTTCAGTCTTGTGGATGTATTATGATTCACTTTCTTTCGTTAATCCATTCATGCTCTATCTTCCTTAGTTTGTATTATGATTGAGTATAGTTACATTTATCAGATACCATATTGTACCTCTGTTTGGTGTTAAGAGGATTGAAAAGTACCATATATATATTTATTTTAGATATTTAGATAGTAGAGTTGACCCAGACAACGTTCTACCGCTGATACGATGACGTAGGCTGGACGTACCCACGTATTCGTGACACATTTTTAGTGGTGGCCAATGCAGATCCATAGTCACAATTAGAGTGATATCATAGTAGTGCTCACCTAGAGTACTACTATGAGCCTGTTTTAGAAAATATGATTTATGCTGAGAGTATACTCAATCGCAACTAGTAAATACTTTCAATATCAGTTTTGTTATCCTTCTCTATTAGAATGTTTCCTTTACTTTGAATAAAATATGTCCTTCATTGGTGATATCATATCTTACTAAATATTGATTCCTTTGTTTTAATCTATCTTCTAGATGCCACCAAAGATGCGTTCCCAGCGATCAGGCATAATGTCAGCAAGGTCTGTCACTTCGTTGCCTATGAGGGCAGCACCAGTAGACGTTGTTTCAGCAACTACATTCTAAAAGTCTGCTTCACCGATCCAGGTGTTTGATGATAAACAGAAGAATGAAACTATGTTTATACGAAACCCTTTCTTTGTTTACAAACAAGAAAAAAGAGTACAATTAATCCTATACGAGGATGTTAAGTACAATAAAAAAGATTCTGGAGAAATATTGCTATAGGAGTCTGATCTGCGGTTGATCACTTTATCCCTTGGACCACATGATGATGAAGAAGTGCTGTAGAAGAAGAAGAAGCTCCAAAGATTGCAGGAGGGATTAAACTCTCTTTGCCAAAGTTGTCAATCAACACTCTCTGTATGTACCCTCTCTCTCTCTGATCTCCTCCCTTATCTCCTATGACCGGAAGTCTTTATTTATAGAGCTCGGTCATAGTAACTGACCAGTCGGCGTAGAAGCCAATTAGTGGAGAGAGTTGCACCATTTATGCGGCGATTATAATAACTGCTACCCACGTCTGAATGATCTCCTGAATCTACTTGTGACCTGTGTCCCATTATGAGGTAATGCGTATAATCACTCATCGAAGATCACGGCATGCAAGCCACGTAGGTAACTGCCCCTCGCGTAGAGATAGTTGGCATAAAAGTCAAATAACTATCTCGTTGGAGTAAAAGCCAAATAGCTGTCTTGTTGGCGTAAAAGCCAAGTAGCTGTCCTGTTGGCGTAAAAGCCAAATAGCTGTCGTGTTGGCATAAAAGCCAAATAGCTGTTTTATTGGCGTAAAAGCCAAGTAGCTGCATAATAGGTAACCAGCGTAAAGATAGCCAATTATCCTTTCTTGACTGAGGTCTCGAGTGTATTCTGGGCCAAATAGCTTTATCACGTACCTTTGCAAATATTGCCAGAGTTGGCATATTTCGAGAAGATAGCATACGACGTACTCGTATAGTTAAAAATAGCCTGGTTGGCGTAACATGCAAGGATGGTGATGTGAGCGTATTAGCCCTAATTTTAGCTCTCCTAGTCATTAAAAATAGAAAAAAATCTCGTGCATTAAATATAGAGATCTACCCCCATCTCGTGCATTAACTGCACAGATATGCCTCGAGTTCTGTACGAATAACAGCTTTTGACGTGGCGTCTGATTTTGTCTCATCTTGAGCGTAAAGGCTCATTTCTGCCTATGTAAAATAGGCAGCGTATTCCTTGAGTGCGTAAAAATGACTTGTATCAAGGATGTGTCACTAAACGACAACCTGGGCCCCTGTGCAGAATCATCATTACAGTCGTCCTCTCGATCGTCGTGCAGTACTCTTTGTCAGGAGTCAGGTTCACTGTTCTGTCTAACAGGTTCATTCGAGGAATAAGAAGAGTTCCTCGTACAACTTCACGTTGCATTAAAAGCAGACATAGTTTACGCCCGAGGGAGGTGTAGCAACCTTTTACGCCAAAATAGTCTTGAAGCGCTGCTTTACGCGGGCAACTCTGAAGTCATGTTTTATGTCACACAGCGCTGAAGCTTCTATTTTACGCGTGCTTCATGCACGTTGGGGGTTTTACGCGTATAATTTCCCAGCGTATTTTTTATGCTTCTACAAGACCCTCTTCAAAGTTTTTAAATTCCTCGTAATTTGAAATACTTTGAATGAAGCATGAAATAGTCAAATTTGACTCGTTCTGCGAGGCTGATTTCTCGGCAAATTTTAAGAATTTGTTAGGATTTGGTATGTTATCTTCTGCCTATATAAACGCGAGTGAGTGAACCTGTTTTTCCATACTTCCTTCACCAAAAAGATGGCCGCTGAGATTCATCGGGCTGACTTGAGAAAGAATAAGATTATGCTCTTCCAGCATGTAAGGAGCCGTAAAAGGAGGCATCTTCGAGCAAATATCCTCTGCAACGATGCATCATGGAAGGATATCATACCTTTCTTTTCTTGGGATAATCAATAATTTTATTTGGCGATTCGTCTAGGAGAGAGGAAGGGTCTCATCGGACCACACAACTTACTAGCTGTATTTTCTTCTATTATTAAGCTGGACATAGGTAGGCAGTTTGGCCCTGTCTTCAAGTATTGTGTTGGGTCTGAATCCCTAACACAATTCTAGGGCGTGTCTGCCATGACGTATGGAGGATGGGCTTGAATAAAACAGGCCCAGTTTTGTATCCTCCCGCCATTAATTATTTTCTTGTTCATCGGCCGCAGAAGCCGATGAAGTACCGTAGAAGAAGAAAAAGATCTCCACCAATATGAGAACCTGGCACAACAGATTCCCAGTATGATCTTTAATGAGAAATCTTTTGTAAAAAAATAGGATTTCTATCATATGTAATCATGAAAATAAAAAATCTTTTGTAAACTAGATTTCCATCATATGTAATCATGATTAATAAACTTGTCTTCTTCTATGCATTGCTGATTTACCATATTTGCTGTGAGGAAGTCTGATAATGTGCAACTTCGACACGTCTGAATAATTTTATGCTGAATCTGATAAACGCTTATCCGGTTACGCCCCGTCTTTTACGCGTAACGGAAGATGCGTAAAAAGCTCTTTAGCATTAAGCTGTCTTGAAGATCCAAATGTCATACTATTTTTGGACGAGGAGTCGCATAGAATTCTGAACTGTCACTTCTTTGATACGAAGAATTTTTTTTTAGACTCTCATCTTCAAGAATGGTTTCCCCAAAAATCCCTCGAAATAGGGCAAGAAATGTTCGCCGAACAGGCCATACTTGAACTTAGATGTAAGGATTCTGGCTAGACTTCGAATGAACTTCCAATGGCCCAAGAAGAAGAGTCATCTTCAATGCTGACATCTGTGTGTTTTAGGCACTTGGAATATTTTGTAGCCAAAAAGGAGCATTTTCTGCATAAACCCTTATAATTGGCCATCTGTAGCTTCTGTGCGTAAAACCGTAGATTTGTAGCTTCTGAGCGTAAAATCATCTGAGCGTAAAACCATAGATTTGTAGCCTCTGAGCGTAAAAGCTTCTGAGCGTAAAACCATAGATTTCTAGCCTCTGAGCGTAAAACCGTAGATTTATAGCCTCTGAGCGAAAAAGCTTCTGAGCATAAAACCATATAGCCTCTTAGCATAAAACTGTAGATTTGTAGCCTCTGAGGGTAAAAGCTTTTGAGCGTAAAACCCTAGATTTCTAGCCTCTGAGCGTAAAATCTTGATCCACTACGCAGCATGACTATCCGTCTTTTTTTTCAAATGTTAGGCTGACGTGGTCCCAAATCATAATCGACTATTAAATATCGGATTTGGTTAAGGATTCGAAATATTATCCGAACTCTATAAATAGCCCAAGGTCTTGAGAGAGAAACTCCTTCATCTGTCTTTGCAAAACCCTTCGTCTCTTTGAGAACTCTTCATCTTTGTCTCTTTTCGGAGAACATTGAGCTTTGCCATGGCACCGAAACAGGCTTCCACTGCTAAGGGAAAGAAAACTGCTTTCTCATCTCGCTCCTCTGTTCAAGCACGAGCAACCCCCATTATGCTGAGTGAGCCCCCTTCTGAACGAAGTGCTCTGCCTTCGAGATGCGCTCCGGGCATCACCGGTAAAGACTTTGATAGGAATGAAACCCTTCGCACACGTTGTACGTGTACGCACAAGGTCATCTTCTGTGCTAAGAGCCTCTTCGAGGAATATGATGCACAAAGATATTTTATTATTACACCCACATTCCTAATGCGTTAGCGTAAAAACTCTATATTTTTGCAGTTTGACGTAAAAGCTCAGACTGTCGAAATTTGGCGTATACTACAAACTTTGAGTTTTACGCGATGAATGTAAATTCTAGCGTAAAAACTCAAATTTTGGCAGTCTGGCGTAAAGACTCAGACTGTTAGATTTTTGGCGTATACTGCCAACCTTGAGTTTTACGTACTAGAAAATAGATTCCAGCGTAAGACTCAAGTTTTTGCAGTCTAGCGTAAAAGCTCAGACTGTTAGGCTTTGGCGTATATTGCAAGAGTATAGCGTCTAGCGTAAACTGACTTGTTTTCTTGCATTTTGTAGTGGACTTGCAGATCCCTCCTTTGGCTGAAGTGATGGGCTCTACTGCTCGGATGCTGGATTCCAGCTATCTGGAGGACTTGTCCCATGTGACATTCCCCATCACTGAAATTGAGTATCCTCAAGAAAGGGGAACTCTGATATTGTTCCAAGGAGAACGGATGCTGCTGAGTATGATCAGTGGGGAGCCCCTGACATACATAGATGGGAGTGAATATAAGAAACTAGGTTTCTTATTCGGGGATGTTATCGACAAACAATCCTAGACTAAGCCCAAGAAAGAAGATTGGGTGTTTTCCGCTGAGGGCACGGTCATGTATATGCCAAGGATGTCTAGAGATTACCCAATCTCGAATTTCTTCCATGCCACACATCCTAGGAAGATGATGTGGACTCTGACTCCCGATCTTTATGGCCGGCCGAGAAAGATTTTATACAACAAAGGATTGAACCGAGGAGCCTATGTGAGCAGTCCTTTAGGCCCTGTTATGTCTTTAAGAGGATTACTGTCGGACAACGTCCTGAGTGAAGATACTTCACTGATCCAGTCGGTTCAAATATCGACTTTCTGCAATAACTTTATAGGGAAGGGAGGAGTGTACCCCAAGGTTAACCCTCGCACCAATGGATGGCTTAGCCTCGGGAATCTTCGATGGGCCAGTTTAACTGCCTGGGCCCTAAAGCACTTCCAGATAGAGCTGGAGAGTATTAGTTTGTTTGCGGGTGTGAGCGCCACTAGTGTTGGGCTGCCTGTCAACCCTAACTTGTTCTTATCTTTGATGGAGCGATATAATTCGCTCACTGGGACTTTCGCCACTCCACTAGATGAGTTGGGCTTAGCCTTTCATGAGATGGCAGAGATTTCAAGGCTGCCAATGGGAGACACTCCTTATGAAGAATACGTTCCCACGAATAGGGAGCTGAGAGATACAAACACTCGGGCAGCGGCAGTATACCAGGAGTTGATGAGCCACTATCTTGCCTGCACCACCTTCTACAAAGAGTCCTCTAATTTGGCTCATATCAACAAATGGACATCCTACCTCTTCTTCCATCAGGCCAGAAATATTAAGTCGGACAAGGTTGTAGATAGCAGAGATAAGCCTTTGAACCTCCTGAGCATGCTTAATGCCAACATGGTCAATGACCTCATTGAAGACGTAGGGGCTTCAGATTATATTCTGGATGAGGAGATAGGGGGTTATCCTGCAGGCACTAAAGCCTTCAGTTATAAGAGGCATTGTCGCAAGCCTCTATCGAGGGAAGCTCAACTGGCTGGCTTTTTCTCTATCTGGCTACGCCGATGGGTAGTGCTTGACATCGCTTCTGCGGATCGCATTCATTGCAGCACCTTATGGCCCGCAGTATGGTTGGTGTTTGGAGCAAGATTGGGCCTGCTTCCTGCCATGGTATACAGAATACAAGCTGGCCTGAGGGCCATTACTAATGAGCTGCTTGTAGATGATACACAGCGTGAAGGATTTCCCAGAGTGGAATTGCCATTCTTATATCTGATGGGATGGTTAATCCTTCACAACACCAGAGTGATGTCTCCCGACTCTGCCAGCAGTTCGGGAAATAACTTCTTGTTGAATTACAAGAATTCCCTTTGGAATATGGCGAGCGTCATAGATTGCCGGCGAGCATTAAATTTTGTCCATGGCTGGAAGCTCTTTTGTACCGTCCCCCCGTACATATCAATCAACAGGGGACGAAACTTTAGGATACAGGCCAAGGGAGGACTATTCTTTCTCCTGAAGCCTTTTATTGGTTGGTCTGTATTAGATCTTCCCACTTGATGTACAGAAGTAAGGACCACTGCTACTTGGAGCCTTATCTGCCAAGCCGGTTCGTCAGACAATTTGGGTACAACCAGTTGCACATGGGGAATCCTATCACCAGCTTCAAGTCCAAAGGTGGACTTATTGATGGAGATAGTGGATGGCGGTACTTTATCATGGGTTGTACTGATACAATCTTTGTTGTGCCCGCGACTTCTGTCTCCACGGAGTTGCGCATTCTTCACTCGTACGTGCAGTTTTACGCGTCCATCAATACCTTCCATCGTGATTTCGATGTATATGGAAGTTTCATGATGCCCTCCCAGAAGTCTACTGGAAGAGAGGAGATCCCATCCGTCTCCTCCGATGAAGGTGAAGACACTACCGGTGCAGATAATTTTTTGTTGATAATACCGAGAGGCGTAATAGTTTCGCAAGCAGAGCCTCTCGTTATCTCCAATAAGCGAAAGGCTTCCACTCTGAAAGAGCCTTCCTCCCGCAAGAAGAAGACGGTCAGAGGTCCTAAAAGTACTTCCACCAAGGGGGCCTCTAGGAGTGAGCCTGTTGTTTCCCCTGTTGGGGATGATTCTTTGATCAGAGGTCCTTCGCCTTTTAAAGAGGGAACCTCCTTAGTTCCAGCTAACAGTACTGGAGGTTCTTTGCTCACGATCGCTGCCGCAACTACCGTTACTGGTAGTTTTTCGAGATCGCCTTCGAGACCGAGCATATTAAGAATCAATGTACCTTTATCCAGACAAATGGGAATAATCCCTCCTTTGTCTGTAAGTATTTCCAGCGAGATTCTACCCGATGAACCTCGAGTGGATCTGGGTGATGACTGGGATGACTTCCCTCAAACGTCAGTTGGTGCACCCTCTTCTCTAGGTATGACAGCTTGTTTAGCATCATTAAGAAATAATTTAGCTATACAGGCTACAGACGCAACATACATAGCATCGTCCATGGGTAAATGTTGTCTTCACATTTTCTTTAGGAAAATTAATATCAAATTGATATTAACTTTCCCTTGTCTTCTTTTCAGGCGAAGACATCTCTGGGGAGGGTGGACTTGACACAACTTTTGACTTTGTTGCGGATTTATTTAATGAAACGCGGTGTTCGACGTCGAAGAAGCATGCTTTGAAGCTGTCGATCTTTCATCCGCAACATTCTCGGGTGTCATCCCGCCAGTGGTAGTTCAAATAACATCAGAGGAGGATGAACCTACCATCTCGTCCGTGCCTCCTTCGTCGAGTATACCAGCAACTTCAACTGTTGTTGGTGTCTCTTCTTTTGTCGCACCATCTGTTGAAGCAACGAATGTGGCAACATCCTCTGCAGTCATTCCAGAAAGAAGACTTACCGATATTGCGGCCACTCCCAACGTCCATTCGAGCTTTGCTATGCTAGTGGATCAATACACTAGCATATTCTACCTCACTTTGAAAGAATTGATATCGATGGTGCTGGAGAAGAACATAGGTTTTGATGCTCTGAAGATGTCCTCCAATCTCCCTATAGCGCAGATTAGAAATTTTAGTAACGCTGAAAGAGCTGATGCGCTAGAGCAAATAGTTAATGGTTTAGAACAACCCATTAACGAGTATTTGCAACTATCCCGAGGCAGCATCGACGATTTGGTTCAAGCTGAGTATGACTCCTTAACTGCAGAACATGCTGAGCAAATAGAATCTCTAAACAAATCCATCCAGGAACAACAACAAGAGATGGATAAAGAGCAGGCTGTCTTGGTGGAGTTTATTCCTCAGCTAGCTGAGTGCCAGGCCAAATTTAAGGCAAATGAAGCGAGGGTTCAAGAATTGGAAGCTGAACTTACTCAGGCAAGGGAGACGCTTCTCAAGACATCAGCAGTCCACAATGTGCTGAAGGGCCAAGCGGATACAGCTAAACATAACTTGACACATGCGGGTGTCATCCACGCAAGTTTTGTTAATTCTCTGTCTGAACTATCTCGCTTGAACAATAACAAAGTAAGGCTGGAACGGGCTTGCAACAGTATTTTGAACTCCAGGAATGAGAGGATGGCTGGTTTGGCGCAACAGATCCGCGACTTAACAGCTCCTCCTCAATGATGTACCTTTTTGCTTCTTTTGTAATTTGCTATTCCCAGAGATAATGAAGATACTTTTTCTGACTTTGTGGACCTATCACTTTTGAATATAAATGATAGGCTAAAATGAAAGTGATATCAGAGGTAATATGGACGTGATATACTTTCGGTAAGTTTCTGCTGGATATATCTATTCAGAGGTTATATGGACATGATAGAATTTGCTCCAACTGAATTTGTATACAAAATACTATCTGAGGTAATATGGACGTGATAGGTTTTAAAGTTTCAAATTAGTTAAACATATCTATTTAGAGGTTATAAGAACATGATCCAACCATTCTTTGTGCGTAGCATCGTCAGTATAAAATCTTCACCATACCCCTTTGAGCAAAGGAGATCAAGCATAGTACTTCTTCAGGAATTTGTCGTTGATAGGAGCCATTATCAAGTCTCCATTAGGCTTGGCTAATCTGTAAGCGCTATTTGAAAATGTGGTTTCAATCATATAAGGGCCCTCCCATTTGGGCTGGAACTTGCCCTTACTTTTGCTATGCCCGATTAGTAGCTGCCATGTATCACCTTCCATTTGGACAAAGTTGGCGTATTTCGAGGAGATAGCATACGGCGTAATCCTATAGTTAAAAATAGCCTGATTGGCATAACATGCAAGGATGGTGATGTGAGCATATTAGCCCTAATTTTAGCTCTCCTAGTCATTGAAAATATAACAAAATCTCGTGCATTAAATGCAGAGATCTGCCCCCATCTCGCGCATTAACTGCAGAGATATGCCTCGAGTTCTGTACGAAGAATAGCTTTTGACATGGCGTCTGATTTTGTCTTATCTTGAGCGTAAAGGCTCATTTTTCCTTGAGTGCATAAAAATGACTTGTATCAAGGATGTGTTACTAAACGACAACCTGGGCCTCTGTATGGAATCATCATTACAGCCGTCCTCTCGATCGTTATGTAGTGCACTTTGTCCGGAGTCAGGTTCACTGTTCTGTTTGACAGGTTCATTCGTGGAATACGAACAGTTCCTCGTACAACTTCACGCTATATTAAAAACAGACATAGTTTACGCCGGAGGGAGGTGTAGCAACCTTTTACGCCAAAATAGTCTTGAAGCGCTGCTTTACGCGAGCAACTCTGAAGTCATATTTTATGCCACACAGCACTGAAGCTTCTGTTTTACGTGTGCTTCATGCACGTTGGGGGTTTTATGCGTATAATTCTCCAGCATATTTTTTAGGCTTCTACACCAGGTGGGCATTTTCGCAGCAGCTTTTGGAGGTGCTCCACCTCCGGTACAGAGGGCAGCACAAATAATTTTAGGAGATCTTCCACCCCCACCATCCACAATCGATCAGACGTAGATGTTTGTGCTCTTTTAGCAAATGATGGAGGTACAGCAGCATCTATCAGAGGTTATGAGACAGGATATTGAGAATGCTCACCAGATTGCGCTCGCAGCAGTCAAGTGAGTCACCTTAGTCCAGCCACAGACGGTACCACCCCTGTTTACCTCGCAACAGCCGAATCCGGGGACTATCATAGACTTTAAGAGGATGGGACTAAAGGACTTTAAAGGCACTGAAGGGATCATTTATGCTGATGATTGGATAGAAGACATTGAGTGGAACCTACGGCTGGCAAA
This sequence comes from Iris macrosiphon, assembly GCA_036927795.1. Classification (NCBI taxonomy): domain Eukaryota; kingdom Viridiplantae; phylum Streptophyta; class Magnoliopsida; order Asparagales; family Iridaceae; genus Iris; species Iris macrosiphon. The sequence goes on from JAYESA010000013.1 coordinate 114,652,423, forward strand.
GATTCCAGAGAGGTTGCAGATAGAAGCCGCATGGAGCATGAAGTTCGATATTACGTTGACTTGGTTCAAGATGGACCCCAGGATCTCAGCACCAGGACTTACTTGGGAAGCTTTCAAAGAACTCTTCAAGAAAAGTTCTTTCCAAATGTGGCTCTGACATCTCTAGAGAGCCAATATCAATATCTCGTTCAGGGAGGTATGGCGATAGATGAGTATGCACCCGAGTATTGCAGATTAGGACATTTTGTGGAGTGGCAGTATCATAGACCCCTAGAGTACCGACACAGCAGATGCACCAAATCCAGAGGATAGCTATTTCTTGCACATTCTGTAAGAAATAGGGACATGGATGGGATGCATGCATGATAAGATTTAGCCAGTGCTTACCTAAAGTTCCAGCTCGTCCAGCTCAGGCAAAGATCAGGCACAGAGAGCACCGATGAGACCACCTACGGGATAGCAGAAAGGACCTCTTCTACCACTATAACAATAGAAGTTCCCTCAGCACCACCAGCAGCAGAGAGGTACCTAACGACAGGGGCGAGCTTTTGTCTTGACCATCTCATGCTTTATTTGATTCCGGTGCTGTTATCTTAGGTTCAGTCTATCTTAATTCTTTTCCAGCTCATGATTTATTTGATTCCGGTGCTGTTATCTTAGGTTCAGTCTATCGTAATTCTTTTCCAGCTTATATTTTATTTGATTCCGGTGCTTCACATAGTTTTGTATATGTATCTTTTGCTCTCAAACATTATCTTGAGTCTGAACCATTGGCGTTGAAGAAGTTGCTGGGGTTGCCACCACATCCATTGATTGTAGAGTATATGGACGTCTTTCTAGTGGAGTTGTCGGGGTTGCCACAAGACGGAGATATGGAGTTCTCTATAGACTTGGTGGCAGGCACAGAGCCAATATCATAACACGTCTATAGGGTGAATGCCAACTGGAAGAGTTGAAGAAGCAGGTGGATGAGTTACAGGACAAGGGCTTCATCCGCTCTAGTTCATCACCGTGGGATGCTCCTGTATTATTTGTAATGAAGAATGATAGATCAGTATACATGTGTATTAACTACAAGGCACTCAATAATCTCACTATCAAGAATAAATATCCATTGCCACGGATTAACGATTTATTTGATCAGTTGAGCGGAGCAAAGGTATTCTCAAAGATAGAGTTGAGTTGGGGTACCACTAGGTGAAAGTGAAGAAAAAAGATATTTCGAAGATAACTTTTAGGATTCTATTTGGGCAGTTTGAGTTCTTGGTGATATCGTTTGGGTTAACCAATGCCCCAGTGGTATTCATGAACCTGATGAATAAGGTGTTTCATCAGTACTTGGATCAGTTTCTGGTAGTATTCATTGATGATATACTGATTTATTAGAAGACCCCAAAGGAGCATGAGAAGCACCTGAGGATAGTTCTGGTGACCCTCATGAAGGAGATGTTATATGGCAAGCTTTTGAAGTGTTAGTTCTCCCTTGATAAGGTTGAATTTCTCGAGCATGTGATTACAGGAGACGGGATCTCAGTAGACCAAAAGAAGATTTTAGCAGTTGAGTCATGGTCTACCCTGAGTTTAGTAGCAGAGATCAGGAGTTTTCTTGGACTTGCAGGCTATTATTGGATATTTATTCAGGATTTTTCTAGGATTGCGGAGCTAATGACTAGACTAACTAGAAAGGACGTGGAGTTCGTCTTGACTGAGGATTGTTAGTCTATTTTTGAAGAGCTAAAGAAAAGGTTGACTATAGCTCCAATATTGACATTGCCATCAGGGACAGGAGAATTTTCTATATTTAGTGATACATCGGGTAAGGATTTTGGTTGTGTGTTGCAGCAAAACGGGAAGGTGATTGCCTATGCTTCCAAGCAATTACGCCCGCATGAGAAGAATTATCCTACCCATGACTTGGAGTTGGAAGTAGTTATTTTTGCTATTAAACTGTGAAAGCACTATTTGTATGTAGAGCGGGTAGAGATCTTTACAGATCACAAGAGCTTAAAATATGTGTTTACACAAAAAGAGCTTAACACGAGGCAACAGTGGTGGTTAGAGTTGATGAAGGACTTTAACATTATTTTACAGTATCATCCAGGGAAGGCCAACATAGTCATGGATATCTTGAGTAGGTATCTAGTGACTATGTATTTGACGAGGGGCAGACATTTATTGGCCAATCTTGATAGCTTGGATATTGAGGTATTAGTTCCTGGAGTTGAAGCACAAATATGGGGACTTCAGGTACAATCAGAGTTGACGGATCGGATCATAGCTGTACAGTTCGAGGATGAGTCTCTGAGGAGGATCAGGGCACAGGTCCGAATGGGTTTTGGCAGAGGACTTCAGCATTACAGATGATGGATCATTGCGGCATGGTACCAGATTGTGTGTACCGAGTGGAGCATTACGCAAGAAGATTCTTCAATAGGTGCATCAATCTCAGTATTCTATGCATCCAGGTGCAAACAAGATGTATAGGGATGTTAGAGAGCATGTTTGGTGGTATGGTATGAAGCGGGAGGTAGCTAACTTCGTATCCAGATGCTTGGTATGCCAGCAAGTAAAGGAAGAGAGACAGAGGCCAGGTGGATTGCTTCAGCCTTTACCCATTCCCGAGTGGAAGTAGGAGCATGTGACGTTGGACTTTGTTTTAGGGCTTCTGCGTTCTCTAGGAGGTAAAGACGTAATTTGGGTCATCATAGACAGGTTGACCAAATGAGTCCACTTTCTGTCATTAAAAGTGGGTACGTCTACGGAGAAGATCGCGGAGATGTATATGCGTCAGATAGTCAGATTGCATGGAGTTCTTGTGAGCATTTTCTCGGATCGGAATAGTCTCTTCATATCCCACTTCTGAAGGAGTTTGAAGGCTAGCTTGGGCACTCAGCTCAAGTTCAGTATCGCATATCACCCTCAAACAGACGGACAGTCGGAGAGGACTATTCAGACTCTCAAGGATATGCTACACACTTGTGTTTTGGATTTTAGAGACTCTTAGGAGGATCATCTTCACTTGGTAGAGTTTTCTTACAACAACAGCTTCCAGGCCAATATCGAGATGTCACCATTTGAGGCATTATATGGATGGAGAAGCCATACTCCTTTATCATAGGATGATGTTGGAAAGAAAGTATTATTGGGACCAGAGATGGTCGTGGATGCATCTAATAAGGTGAAGTTCATCAGGGATAGACTTTGAGTGGCACAAAACAGATAGCGGTATTGGACCGATAGCCACCAGAGACCTTTGGAGTTTGTGGTTGGTGATTTGGTATTTTTAAGGATTTTTCTGACATGAGGCACTATTCATTTCGGTGGAGGCGGAAAGCTTAGTCCGCGATTCATTGGACCTTTCAGTATTCTCGAGAGGGTCGGTACAGTTGCTTAAAGAATCAATTTTTTACCTATATTGGAGGGAGTACACAACGTATTTTACGTATCGCAGTTGAGATGGTACATAGTGGATCCAAGTCATATATTGGATCACTCGAAGATAGAAGTGGGCCCTACTCTTAGCTATCCAGAGCAGCCAGTTGAGATTCTGGATCAGAGAGAGAAGGTGCTGAGGAACCAGACGATTCCTTTGGTGCGCATCGCATGGATACATCACTCACCAGGAGAGATTACCTGGGAACAAAAGGCCGAGATGCGCGAGCGATATCCTTATCTGTTTAAGTCGTGAGGTATAATTTTTTCTTGCTTGTATCCTTATCTGCTTTTGGTAGTTAATTTTTTCCTTAATTTTAAGAACAAATTTTTTCTAAGGTGTGTAGGATTGTCACCCTCACTTTTCCAACTAGGGGTTGTTTGGTAATTTAACATGAATATTTTTATTTTTAGGAATATAATATTAAATATTGTGTATGTTATAAATATTCAGACCATTTTCTTGGTACACGTCGCATGAAGGCATCACTCTTCGGGTGAGTCTACCTGGGAGAGGGAGGATGAAATACGAGAGCGTTACCCATATTTGTTTGTACCTAGAGGTATGTTCTTTCCTGATTCTGTTCTGTTTTAATTTCTGGGGGGTAGTTTCGTCTTTAAATTTTGGGAACAAAATTATTCCAAATCTAGATCTAGAATTTTTCTCTTCCAAATTCATTCATCCTTATACCAATTTTATCCAAATTTCTTTCTAATTTCTTCCCTATTCATCATTGGAGACTATTAGAATAAGGAGGAGAAAGGATCTACTAGTTGAAGGCTTTTGATAGTCATTTAGAGAATTCTATTCGGAATCCATCTTCCAATAGGTACAATTCAATTTTTCTTCTCTAATTATACTCTAAATATATAATTTATTTATTAGGAACCCTCTTATGTACTATGGCTACCCATAGAAAGTGGATTTAGGTTCATAGGAGGCCTATGGAGAAAGTTATATGATATTTTATATCAATTTTGGGGGAATTCCGAGATTGGCACATCTTGTGTTTGTCAATAGATCAATTAGACAAAATTGACATGTGTTTGATTGTGTGTGACTAGTGTCATATCCATAATTGGATACGTGTAGGCCGTATCCTAATAATTTGGAGATATGGGTTGATGATTATCACCCTCACTTTTTTAACTAGGGGTAGTTTGGTAATTAGGCATGGATATTTTTATTTTTAGGAATAAAATATTAAAAATTGTGCATGTTATAAATATTAATTATTGTATTATTTATTGTTAGATGTTAGTATTTAATTTTGGACTTGAGTAGTGGACCTAGCTAGTTTAGATTAGATCCATGGACCAATATTTAATTCTAGTTAGAATTGATGTCACGACCCGCACCTAAAATTTGGACATGAGCCGGGGGTACGTCCAGCCTATGTCGTAGCATCGGCGGTAGAACGCTGTCTAGGTCTCAAAATACTAGCACTACTCACAAAATAACCTGTCAATGATCTCAACTCCATAAGGAGGACAATGAATATGCATTTAATCAGCAAAACATAAGGTACTCAATCACAATAACTATAAGAAGGTAAATGGCACAATGAGATATGAAAGATATAAGAAGTTCTGACATAAGTCCAGAACACAACTCAAATAACAATAATATGTCTAGCGTCTAACTGTCTCAACATAAATAAGTCTCAATATAATACACCCAAGTCTCAAAGTTATAACAATCCAATACATAAATAAACTAGACTAAGTACAGTCTAAACAACTATGGTTGGTGTCTCCTCTAAGAAGAGTGGCTCTTTTGGAATCTCCGGGATAAAATCTCCATATACTCCTGGACCATAATGGGCAAGGCAAAAATTCTCAAGATTATCGGAAAATATTATCCAGTCTGGATTGGAGCAAAGCATAAACACTAACAACAATTTTAATTATATTGAGAAAAACTATAAGACAGTGTAAAGAAATACATGATGAAAGAAATACTAGAAAGTAAACAATACTGAAGAGACTTGTAATCATCGTATAGACTAACTATCAATGAACAAATATATATGAATGCTAAAAATGAATATACTAAAATAAAAGAATATGAATTCTATCAAAGTGTTGCGAAATATCAGTTTGCTATGTGATCGGCTTGGGACTATATCAGGCTTGTTATATATGATTGGCTATAATACATGTGAGGTTAGGCTAACCATCTGGTTAGCTAAAATGTGAGAAATAGTCAGGCTAATCATATATAACAGGCTATGAGACATTTAAATGGTTAGGCTACACCCTACGTGATATGTGGAGTGAGCTATGATGCGTGTAAAGTAGGATATGATCACATAATCTTGCTAATATTTTTTCGTCCCCAGCTAGTACGATGGATTCCAATCATGACTCCTTATGACTGGTATCTACAATACTAGCCTGTGTATCCACTGTGTCAGAATCAAGTATACACTACAACTAGAATCATAGTGATAATCAAAATAAAAAAACTGTTAGAGAATGTACAAGCATTATTCCTGAGTAAGGTGTGAGGATCGATGTCCAAACTGGAGTCACACGGACATAAATATAAAATATAAGTGTCAAAGACTGATTTGAAGTGATATTCATGAGTAACTAGCTAATATTAGTCAATACTATGTTACTCTAGGTCACTTGGTATCATGCTAGGTCAATACTAAGGTTTAGAGTACATAAACACATATGATTTGGGTTTCAAGGTGATAGTAGGTCTATAATAGCTATATATTAACCTATAATCTGATATTTTAACAATACCTTACTATAAATAATTTCCTCAGCATCTAGGTGTTATCTTAAGTCCAACACCTAATTTAACTATATATAATTTGCCGTAACTATCCTAAACCACTATATTATGATATCTTACCTACTGGCCTCAACCTCACTTCACATATACATTAACCTATAATTGTACATACACTGTGCACTGTCCACAAATACATGACACTACCCTCCAATCTGATATCACTCACACACTAGATCTGGATAACTATATACACTGACACATATGTATTAATGTTCACTCACTCATAACTTAAACTGGTACCTTCCCAAGTTGCTGCTACCTATTGGTTTAGTAACCGAGCTACCCATACTCAATTTACTCTATTACATTGGAGCAACTGAGCCGAACCCTGCTCTCATACTCATTCATAACACAACTACATACTGACTTACATACCTGATACACCTTATAGGCTAGTGTGAGTAACTGACAACTTGGTGTTACTGACCTATCCTTACTGCCCTTAATAGAGAACTGATACATGTATTAGATAATGATACTCAAGGTACAACTGTTATCTCTCTTGTTGTGAATTGGTACACAATATTGCACCCAGTACTTAACCCCTTATACCCCCCACACTTGAACTGTTATTGCTATTGATGCAGCCTCTGCCTGCTTGCTGCAAGGAATGGCAAGGCAGTTATTGCCCCAAACCTAACCAAGCCCTACCAAGCAGTAAATACCAAGCAAAGTATTTAAATACTTAACACCACCGAATCAAGCACTATTGCATATTACCTAGACATATAAAACCTTATGGTATCATAACACTACCCCAAACCTTGGTCACCTTCAATTATGCTCCAAACACACAGCTACTAACTATGTCAAGAACCCGATACCACCTTGCAACGCAACCATCACTGCAACCAAGTTGATAAGAAATCCGATACCATACAGATGCCAACAATGCATATACTGCATCCTCCTTTAACTAATTCCCATATGTAGAAACTATACCTACATACTGCAGATCTTTATATATTCTTTACACAGCTTTCCCAAGGACTATAACACTCCCCATCTCCTCATCTATCTGCACATAATCTACAAACATTGCCTAATCTCTTTTCAAATACTGCTGCAATAGTGGCAAGTTACTGCCACTCAAGCATACCATACAGAACCACACTCCCTTGTAACTGAACTACACATGACTCATATTCCCTTCCTTAGGGTCTGAGCATGCTGCCCAGGCTTGGTTCCTCACCCTAAATACTCTATGTAAGCCTGCAACCGAGAATCTCCCATCTTCTGATACATACAGGCATTCCTATCACCTATTCTCCTCACGTACACTCTTAACTCGAACTTTCCAGGTCCCCATACATACTGCATTTCTTAAGGAAGCCTAAGGTTGGCCAACCTAAGCTCCCAATATACCCCATTGATAACTGATACTAGGTATCAGACTCACCCATCATACAAACACTCCTAAATCATCCCTCACTACCCTTCACTTCATACTAATTCTTATCTTCCTCCAACTGTCACTTGGTACTGATACCACTTGAAAACTAGGTTCATTGGGGCACCCCTCAAATACTGGTACTCATATTAGTCACCCCAAGCACCCTCTCCGACTGCCAACACTGCATGGATACAAGCAACCCTCATATTCCTCACTATACCAATATCAACACCACACTTAGTACACTCATCCACATTCACACATACATGCATTTTACCAATATATATATATATATATATATATACACACACACACACACACACACACACACACACACACATATTTAATAACATATGAAATCAACACTCTCAATAGGTTACACCCCCCTATTGGTCATTTTATCAAACACCCAGTGTGTATAACCAAGATACTCATGATACATAACCAACCCTCTTGCCAAAACCCCTAATCATAACTATTAACATATATATACGTATCAATTATAATTATATATATGTAATATGATTAGTTGTTATAAAAAAAAAGGGAAAATACACCCATAAATATAAAATCCTAAATTTTCATACAAACCATGAAGAAAATATTATGAAAACCAATAGAGAGTCATTCTCTTTTCTTATGGCTATTTCTAAACCATGAGTGGGCTCCTAATGGCCAACAAAATAAGTAAAACAAAATTTTAAAGAGAGATTTCATATTCTTACCTATTGGGAGATGGATTCCCAATGCAAACTTCTTCTACAAGGCTCCTTATGACCTAAGCTTCTAACCTTCTTAGATGGGAGAAATGAGAGGGATTGGAGGTTTAATTTCTGAAATTTGGTGAAAAAAAGAAAGGTTTGGGGAAGAACTACTTCTAGGATTTTTCTTCATGAGCTATGAAAGAACTAGAGGGAGGCTCCATCTCTCTATATAGGGTGGCCACATGCCTAGGTCTTGGCTAACGCACACAGTCCATAATGCCTCAATATGGTTGTCATGAAGAGTTATTTAATTAATAGAGTTTTTATTCCTAATGAGGGGGTTTAACTAGATTCTAATTTAAAATGTATAGGGATTAACTAGTGGGTTCAAATATCTAGTCTAATATAAAGTCCATGGTCACATCAAGTCTAGTCCACTAATCCATATCATTAATAATAATAATATAATATATTATACATATCATGTAACTATAAACACAATATATATATAGTATTACAAAAGACAACAATGCCACTACTCTAGAAATATGGTAGTAACAAGTCTACCCTCCTAAAAAAAATTTTGTCCTCAAAATTGAACTAAACTAAAATAAGAACAAAATCAGAACAATAAGAACTGTACCTCAAGTCTAGAAGAGATACGGGTATTGCTCGCGCATTTCGTCCTCCCTCTCCCAGGATGACTTACCTGAAGTGTGATGTTTCTATGCAACATAAACCAAAGGAATAGTCTGGTTTCGTAATACCTTCTCCCTATGATCTAGAATCTCTACGGGCTGCTCCGGATAACTAAGAGTCAGACCAACCTCGATCTTCGAGTGATCTAGTACATGATTAGGATCTGCCACGTACCATCTCAGCTATGACACGTAGAATACGTCATGTACTCCCTCCAGTGCAGGCGACAAGTCTAGTTTTTAGGCCACTGCACCGACCCTCACAAGAATACTGAAAGGTCCGATGTACTGTGGACTAAGCTTTTTGCCTACACCAAAGCAAATTGTGCTCCATGTCGAAGAAATCCGCAAGAACACCAAATCGCCAACCTAGAACAAATACAGCCTTAACACACAATCTAAAATAAAGCAATCACAAGCAATCTTACTAAAATCTATACCTTAAACTCCAAGGGTCTACGGTGGCTGTCGGCCCAATGCTGCTGTCTATTTTGTGCCACTCAAAGTCTATCTCTGATGAGTTTCTCCTTCTTCGCTGAATTCACGACCATCTCTTATTCCAATTAGGCTCTCTCTCCGACATCATTCTAAGATAACGGCGTGTGATATCCCCATCCATATAGAGCCTCGAATGGTGACATCTCAATACTAGCCTGGTAGCTGTTGTTGTTAGCAAACTCTACCAGGTATAGATGATCCTCCCAAGAACCTCCGAGATCCAGAACACAAGTGTGTAGCATATCCTTGAGAGTCTGAATGGTCCTCTCCGACTGTCCGTCTATCTGAGGGTGATATGCGATACTGAACTTGAGCTGAGTGCCCAAGCTTGCTTGTAAACTCTTCCAAAAGTGGGAATTAAAACGACTATCTTGATCCGTGATGATGCTCACAGGAACCCCATGTAACCTGACAATCTGCCATACATACATCTCCGCTAGCTTCTTTGTCGATATACTACTTTGAATGGTAAGAAGTGGGCTGATTTGGTCAACCTGTCTACGATGACCGAAATCGCGTCTTTTTCTCCTAGAGAATGCGGAAGCCCCAAAATAAAATCCATTGTCACATGCTCCTACTTCCAATCTGGGATGGGTAAAGGCTGAAGCAATCTATCTGGCCTCTGTCTATCCGCCTTTACCTGTTGACACACTAAACACCTGGATACAAAGTGTGCTACCTCGTGCTTCATACTATACCACCAAATGTGCTCCCTCAAGTCTCGATACATCTTGTTGGCACCTGGATGCATAGAGTACTGAGAGCGATGCACCTCCTGCAAAACCTCCTCGCGCAACTCCCTGCTTGGCACACATATCCTATTATCGTGCCGCAATGATCCATCATTAGCAATAGTGAAGTCCTCTGATAATCTTGTCCGAACCTTTTCCCTGATACTCCTCATAGCCTCATCATTATATTGTGTAGCTCTGATTCTGTCTATCAGCTTGAACTGTATCTACAATCCCCACATCTGAATCTCGATACCAGGAAATAATACCTCAATTCCTAAGCTCGTAAATCGGCCAAAAGTGTCTGTCTATCGTCAAGTACATAACCATCGGATAACTGCTCAAGGCATCGGCGACTACGTTGGCCTTTCCTGGGTGGTACTATAATAAAATGTCAAAGTCCTTCATCAACTCCAACCATATTTTTTGCCTCATGTTCAGCTCTTTCTGCGTAAATACGTACTTTAAGCTTTTATAGTCTGTGAAGATCTCCACACGCTCTCCGTATAGATAGTGTTTCTATAACTTTAGTGCAAAGATAACAGCACCAACTCCAAATTATGGGTGGGGTAGTTCTTCTCATGAGGACATAATTTCCTGGAAGTATAGGCAATCACCTTCTTGTGTTGCTGAAGAATGCAACCCAAACCCTTCCCTGAAGCATCACTATAGATAGTGAATCCACCTATCCCCGATGGCAATGTCAATACTGGAGCTGTCGTCAATCTCTTTTTCAGCTAATCAAATTTGGCCTGACAATCCTCCATTCAGAGAAAATTTACATCCTTCCTGGTCATCCTAGTCATCGGCTCTGCAATCCTGGAGAAGTCTTGTACAAACCTCCTGTAGTAACCTGTTAGTCTGAAAAAACTTATGATCTCAGCTACTAAACTGGGAGTAGCCCACGACTCCACTACCTCGATCTTCTTTGGGTTAACTAAGATCCCGTCACCCGTTACCACATGCCTAAAAAATTCAACCTTGTCAAGAAAGAACTCACACTTCGAAAGCTTCCCGTAAACCTCCTCTTTCCAGAGAGTCTCCAAAACCATCCTCAGGTGTTGCTCATGCTCC